>JAMPIV010003266.1:0-48658 GCA_024509875.1 Oreohelix idahoensis | reverse complement strand
TTATGGAAACGGCGAACATATTCGATTTTATTGGTGTATTTCAATTTGCCTTTGGTATGTTTATTTATTGAGTTTTGAATAACATATTCAAGCATAGAGTTTATCATTATATTTTAAAACTTTTGCCTGATTAAATGTTTTGTAACTTGGAGAACTTTGGCGATAACTTCCCATAACAAGTACGTTTTTCCAGCAGTGAAGTTCTTCACTCGCAGGAGATATTCCTGGCTAATCTATGCTGCCACTTTTATAAACGGGTGCTTGCGTAGAATAGAAGGACTGAAATGGTATGACATAGTCACAAATGTGGAATTGATGACAAGAACCAGACAAGTGCCAGTGGAACAAGAGTTGAGAAGAAGACGCTGGCGATGGATAGGACACACACTGAGGAAACCTGTTGACAGCATTACAAGGCAGTCCTTGTTCTGGAATCCACAGGGAAAGAGAGGCAGAAGTAGACCAAAAACACATGGAGAAGAGAACTAGAAACAGAGGTGAAAATAACGAGGAAAACATGGAAAGAACTTGAGCGGATGGCACAGGACAGGAAGACTTGGTATGTGTTTGTTGAAGGCCTAAGCTCCTTGGGGAGCTAAAGGGTATTGATTGATTGAATCTATGATGCCAGAACTAGATATCTGTACCGTGTATTTTCATAGTGTCTCTCGGAAAGAATAAGAAAGAATATGGTTACTGCCTAGACGGTGGTGCCACCGGTCGCGACTAATAAAAGGTAATTCATTGGACTGGCAGTCTCATCTCGTTAAGCAAATAGAAGCAGTAACCACTAGTGTAAAGATATGTGCTTTGACATGAAATCCCTGAAGGGTATCACCTACAGTGGTGGATCCATGCTCCGTAAATAACGATAAAGGAGATGATGATGTTGATGACGTTAGATATGTCATCTTTTTTGTCCCTCGTCTTATTTCTTCAGAAACTCGATGCTTTCCTCGGAATCATGTCATGTCATTTCAGATGTTGCATCTCTTTCATCCTCTATTTATTTCTTCAGAACCTCGATGCTTTCCTTGGAATCATGAAATTTCATTTCAGATGTTGCATCTCCTTCGTCCTCTGTTTATTTCTTCAGAAACTCGATGCTTTCCTCGGAATCATGTCGTTTAATTTCAGATGTTGCATCTCCTTCGTTCTCTATTTATTTCTTCCGATACAGGGCGATTACCTTGCCATCCTGTCATGCCCTTGCATACTCAACTTTGGATACGACAGTACCTGACGAGATGACGAAATAATAGGACTATGACATCCTCAGGCATATAGGCAGAGGTCACTAATTTGAAGTTGTACATGGGATTGTGCATGGGAATAGCGATTTCATCACGTAAAACAAGTTGTTACTGAAGAGCGCAAGAAGCCTTTAGTGCATGTTTCCTGGAAGGAAACCGAGTACAGTCGTGATTTCATGCACTACAGGGAGCGACAAAGGGAGTGATTTGATGTCTCCCTAAGAAAGTAGAAAAATAATTGCATATTTTAAAATGGGGATTATATCTCGAAACAGCCAAATGCAATATTCAGTATCGGTGAAAAAGCTTTTTTTTTCCCCCCACTTGCTCCGGCGTAAAGCATTTCTTGTATTTGCTTGACGTGAATTCGACTTTTAACAGACTTACACTTCGTGAACTGACCAATGGGAGGCCGTGAAACGGGCTGGCACGCGCATTATGGAAAACTAGTTGCTACAGAAGCCAACGCTTCAAGAGCATGTATTTCATTCTGACTTTCTCAAAGGGGCCGTCGGCAGAGGTAGCCCATGCTCCATCTGAAGCAATAAATCTAGATGGTAACTAAAAGTACAGCCGATAGGATAGTCTGGCGCTCTCTCTTCCAAACCTCTACACCTCACGGTAGAAGGGGAACGACTAAGTAAGTAAGGTAACTAAAAGTACCACTCTTGTGATGTGCAGATTACGTTTCATTATGTTAATTCTAGTTGAGATGGGTAATGATTCTTACTATGATAACAAAGCGTCCGATTGGCAGAGTGGTTAGAGTGCTACTCTCTCGCGGCAAAGATTCCTGGTTCGAATCACGGTACTGACACGCCCCAGTTTGCCCAGCAGTAAATGGGTACCTCGTAAGAAAAAGAAACTAAAACAGTAGAAAACTAGGCACAAGAAATAAAGTAGAAAACTAGACAACAGAAAAACAACAGACGTGAGTGGCTTACCCAGGACTCGAACCCAGGACCTTCCGTGCGACAACCCCGCCTAGCTATGCAAGAGAATCACACTATCCTCCCTGTCATCACCAAAAAATGATGCCTCGATGACGGTTCCACAGTGCGACACGCAGCACATAACACCGGAAGTTTACCATGGGCAGTCCAGCCTATTAATGACACAATCACTTCTGTTGTTCCCCTATTATACAGTATAGGTCTGTCCACACAAGACAAAGACCTTAATACTGTGTCTAGTATTTCCCTTCCTTATGTGTTATAAATGTTCTTTTAAACAGAGCAAGCCCTGGTGATTGTTCAAGGTTGTGCAAGTTCTCGCTATAACACTCTTCCCACGTCCAGCCTCATTTTCCGTGCATTACAGTATTGTATTCTTACGAGACTCAGTTTCATGCTAATTAAGCTGGATCAAACGATAATTCCCGCATAAGGTAGTGTTTTATTTATTTATTTATTTTATATAATAATAAAAGGCTAAATGTCTTATGGCGGTTTGTAATTTTTTATATTTTTTATTTATGTTAAATACGGACGTTCAGATAGCTTTTTTTTAATGAACATTGAATAATCCAAAAAGTAACACTATATACCCAAATTATAACCCATATGGGGTTGAACCGGGTATCCCATGCGCAAAGCAAATTCCAATGGTTTGTGCGAGGTCCTAAAATCAACAGCAACATATTTAATAAATTAAACGTGTTACTATTAAAATGGAGCATACTTTATAAACTCCTAATATATTCATGTTTCAGTTGTTCTTTTAATATTTTATTTACATATTTTTAAATGATAAACGTTGTTTTCAATAGTTCCAAACGGTGCGGACGCACTGCCCAAGAGCAGCCCTGCTTTCAAGTAGCAAACCTTTAACTCCAGGGGTCGCTGCGTGCCACAATTAGCATCCGCGTCATCAATCGAAAACACGGCTATAATAAATTGGCAGCGAATGTCCTTTCTGGCAATTGATACATCACAGCTTTAGCAAACAGCAACTAGCTTCCTGACTCTCTGTGTTCGTACCTGTCACGATTACTGACCAAAATTGTTTATACAAATTGTTTGAAAAAGAAAACCAAATTGTCATAGGCAGTGAGGAATACAATTTTACGATGCTAGATGTAGCCTATTTCATTTCATCCATGTGCAACCTGGCAATAAAGAAATGGAAATAACATTAGGCCGGGGTGTCTCAACCTGTTGAATCCTAACGGGTCCGTGTACATAACCTACAATTTAAAATGTAAATTTTGTTTATTATGCTTTTATGTACCTTTTTGTCCATGAAGGAGGCCCCAGCAGTCATCGGACAATCATAGAAGCCCATTGCCTTCGTTAAACAATCAATGGGGTCCGTAGCTTTCTCCGAACAATCAAAGAGGTCAAAAGTCATCTATTCTGCGCAAGCACCCATTTATGAAAGTCTGTAGCTTTTTGACGAGAGGACCTTCCCCTGTCTTGGATGGCTGTGCTGTTTAAAAAAACAAACAAACAAACAAACAAAGAATAAATAGTTATGAGGTACTCGAAAAACGTATATTTTTAAAATAAAATCAGTCAGTACTCCGCCGAGGCCGGTCCCAAGCCGTGCTGAGAAAGGAGGAATTCTGACTGGACCTGAGTGCTTCATGTGTCTAAGAAAGTAGTGGGTAATACCGTGAACCAGCCAGATGATTTGCATGTAGGCCGTAAAGAAGGAGCCCCACCACCTTGTAAATAAACAACAGGTCATTCACTCGTTTGTCCATAAACTCTATCAGAAGAAACGACTGAGAGAAAAACAGGACTGATCTAAAAGGCAACATCTACGCTAGAAGGTAGAAGAAAAACGACTAAGGAAGTAAAATTACCTTGTTGTGCCACTAAACCCATTAATAGTCAGGTGAAGGTTACGGACCCCTTTTAATTAAAAAAATGGACATAAGTGCAGAATGAAAAATGATAATTCTCCTTTACACTCTAAGGGGGGCGGACCCACATGGGTCATGACTCCCAAGTGTTTCCGCCTCCTGTTGTCTTATGTAGAAAATGAACCCACTCCACCTTGGTTGCAGCTTTAAAATCCACAATTCTGCCAGCCGGAGGCAATTGTGAAAGTAACCCTTATGTTGAAAACAAATTATTGCGGTCGTTCCACAGCACACCACGACTAGAGACAGACAATGACTCACCTGCGCGGAGCCAACGAGGCTTGAAGCCACTACGCGCTAGCAACTGAAATCTACTTGCGCCCAACACCTCATATAATACACCGCGGGTTGCCTGTAAGCCACTGTCCTTTCACCGATACAACGAAAAACTCAATATATTCCGGACTTAGAAAAATTTTCACTTTCCGGATGTTTCCTGTAACGCAGGTGGGGATAGAGTTTACTGTCCCGAGTTCCATTGCCCATTGCGGTTGTTCCACAGCCTTTTCAGCAGTTTCACTAAGCCTCTTCAGTGCCCTTGTTCTCGACTGTCCCCTCAGCCCCAACAGTTTCAATAAATCATACACTGACGCAGCCACGAGCCCTCTTGCACCCCTCAACAGCCATGACCCTTGCAGTGAACCCATCGTGTCTCAGATCCGCGGCCAGATCACTATACTTGGCCGCTTTGAACAAATGTTGCTCGTCCAATCTGGATTCAAATGGCACGGTCAGTTCAATCAACATAACCTGGTGCGATGATAAAGAATGCGGCACTATATCCTTATTTACTGCTCGTTAACTAATAGCCGTTTCTTAAGTACAGTACCTGGTGGCGTAGATATCTATGTCTCTAAACAAGGTCATGTCTTCAGTACTCTTTGTCTTTGTCAATTCCATTGTTGAATTATGTCCATGTCATGTCGTCAAATTGTCCAGTATCGTCTCTCTTATTCGACCTCCATCTTCCTGTTATCTAAAATGTCTCTTGTTGTCACCATATACTCTAACTTTCGTCTTCTCATAATATGTTCAAATAAAATCGACTACTTCCTAATGAGAGTCTTCTTCTTTTTCTTCGATCCTTAGCTACTGACTGACAGAACAGTCAGTGGCTATCACGCCTAGTGGCGTCTTGTATGGCAGCAACAAACTATCTCCATTTTGCTCGGTTGGTGACCATCCTTCGTGCAGTGTCCCAACTGTGGTTCATGCTGTGTATCTCGGCCTCCACAGTTCTCCGCCAGGTTGTCTTTGGTCTGCCTTTCTTTCGCCATCTTTCTACGGTCCAAAGCACAGCAGTTCTTGTGATGGTGTCAGGAGGACATGGCCATCCTGGTTCCAGCGTCTGCCCGCAATGATGCTGTATATATATTGTTGACTGCACTGTGTGAGCAGTTCCTTCTCGGAGATAGTATTCGGCCAATAAATTCTAAGATTTTTCTTTCGGCAGGTCGTGTGAAAAGAGGATAATTTGGACATTTTCTTTCCTAATACTCTCCAGCACTACGTACCGTACTAAAGTACAGAAAGTAGGCAACTTTCGTATAATCTTAATTTGGTGTGTGTTATTCAGTCTGTCTGGTTTTTTTTTTTTTTTGGTTTTTTTTTGCATGTGCTGATGTGAATGTGAGAGTAGTGCAATATCGTCTGCGTATTGTAATATGAGTAGTAAGTTTTATTTGAGCACTGACTTCTTCCAGGACAGCCTTTCAGGACTAATTATTTAATACCACCAAACAAATAATATGCGTCCTATCCATTACATGCGGAATGCAAAGGAAGTAACATTTATCTTGAGTTAATTCCATGGTTCGATCACTAGACAAGACCCTAAGAACCTCCAAGTGGTGCATCCTGGAAACAGACAGCCTATATGTCCTCGAGTCCGCCTGGGCAATGCTCTAGAATCGACTAGTCACATCAGAGTCACAGCATAACGATTTCCTCTTTAGTGAAGCATTTTGATAACCCAGCATTGCACACTATGCGTGGAAAAAGGGGGGAGGGGGGGGGGCGTCACTCACGCCGCAGACTTAGCTTAGGTCTCTGCCTAGCTGACTACTTGCAGAGGACCCCACAGTGTGTAGAAGAGAGTTGAGCGGAGCTCGGAGGTGACTGCGTGTAGGCTGGCGATTCCCTGGAAGGGCCTAGATCCAACGCATAGCATTTTTGGCATAGGAGGGATCCCGTTACACGCCCATTTGAGGCATATTGGGAATATGGTGTTAGGCCCATATTTTCTTGACCATCGGCACACTAGGGGTGATGTGGTCAGCATCACATCGGCCGCCTTAACCATCCCAGAGTTGCTCTGATACCCAATTCATGGGGCTGGGTCGATCCCGGAGCCGTTTGCGGTCTAAAAAAATCCCACCTCAACTGGGGATCGAACCATGGACCACCGAGCTATAAAGCTAGTGCACTAACCACTGCGCTACCGCGGTTCCATTTTTGGCATACATATCTCAAAAGTCCCGCCACACAGATGACTGGGGTGGCACAACATATCGCCCCCTTTTCCCCTGCCAGCTTAAAACCGGATATGGGGATCTTATTAATGCATGCAGACCCAGGATAAAATATCCAGGAAAGAAACTGGGGCTCATGACTATAATTCAATAAGTTCAGGAATGCCAGGCAAGCCACAGGAAAAATCTAAATCTACAATGTAGATAAAGCCAAGGATTCTTCAACGTGACATTGACTATAGTATAACGGCAAGCTCAGCAGTCCCAGAAAAACAAGAACATCAACAACATGAGCATAGTTATTGTTTACAAACATAAATAACACATAAGGAAGGGAAACCCGAGGCCTGTAAACAGTAAATTAATATTAGTAAATTAATATTAGACAAACATAAAGGTATGTTTTCAGGCATTCGTAAGAAATAAAGAAGTAGAACACTTGGACAACAGAAAAACAACAGACGTGAGTGGCTTACCCAGGGTTCGAACCCCGTACCTTCCGTACGACAACTCCGCCTAGCTATCAAGCGAATCACACTGACCCCACGGCCAGCTAGACATCCCCAAAAAAGATGCTTTACTGGCTATTTATCAGTAAGAAACACAAGATAACACCGGAAGTATACAGCCCCTTAATGACGCAATCACTTCTGTTGTTCTCCTATTAACAGTATGTGTCAGTCCAAACAAGACAAAGACCTTGATACTGGGTCCAGTAAATAGTAGAAGACTAAAGGACAATAGTATAGAACAGTGGGTAGGTTTCTGGTATTGTATGAACATAAATAACACATAAGGAAGGGAAACCCGAGGCCTGTAAACAGTAAATTAATATTAGTAAATTAATATTAGACAAACATAAAGGTATGTTTTCAGGCACTCGTAAGAAATAAAGAAGTAGAACACTTGGACAACAGAAAAACAACAGACGTGAGTGGCTTACCCAGGGTTCGAACCCCGTACCTTCCGTACGACAACTCCGCCTAGCTATCAAGCGAATCACACTGACCCCACGGCCAGCTAGACATCCCCAAAAAAGATGCTTTACTGGCTATTTATCAGTAAGAAACACAAGATAACACCGGAAGACATACCTTTATGTTTGTCTAATATTAATTTACTAATATTAATTTATTGTTTACAAACATTTCCTAAAAATAAACAGAAGTAGAATCTGCTGATGTCAATATACTAGGCTTCATGTTCAATGATTGTGACGTAGTCACTGCATCGGACTTGTTTGGTTGACTGTTCTGCTCCACTTTCTCCAGATTTCTCATCCTAACAACTTCTAGATTGCTTTTGTCTTTTTGATATAATTTAGATTTGGAAAGATTATCATATTTTCTATTATTATTGTGTGGTTTCGTGTCGCTCGATTCTGAGTCATGTAATTCAAAACTGTTTGGTGTTGCATGAGTTGGCCCAGTCCATAAGTTAACAGATGTTCCCATTGGGTTGTCTGTCTCTGCCAATGTAGACTGTGGATAATGTGGTTCACGCTTGGTGGTTGTAGTTCCTGAGGTAGACGTTACATTCAACTGAGCCGACTGTGGTTTGCTGGTGCTTGTATTTGCTGGAGACGTTTCTTCACTGCCATCTGCAGATGTACGCTCATATGTTAGAAAAGAAAGCTTTCTGTTCAAAGTATTGAAACTAATTTGGTTGAAATGTGAGTCGTGGCTTGAAGTGACTTCATTATTTCCTTCATTAATCCGGTGAGCAGTTTCTAGTGGAGAATAACTAGTAACATTTGTGCGAGATACTGGAAGAGACGGAAGAACAGGAGCAGGTTTCAAGTCTTTCGAAGTAATTGTGTCCGAGAGTTCAAAACTTGACGCTTTATCAGAAAGCGACTCCTCGGGTTCTTCTTTGATTGATTCAAAATACAAGTTTCTGCTACGGTAAACATTTGAATTTGCGATGTAATCCATCGCCAAAACGTTATCAAAACTGTCGTATGTGTCTTCGTCAAAGTGATACTGCAGTATCGGTTCTTGAAATTGATTGGAAGTTGAACTTTGGTCTCTGTTGACATTATGTACACGACTTTTTACATCACCGATGTTCATAGAATCTAAGTCGTACTCCACCGCGTCATTCCGAATGTCTCTGTTATAGTTAGAGATAAAATCCGTGCGTATTTCATCCATGTTCAAAATCTCATGGCCTTCTTTGTTATTAATGTTATCAGGCAAAACAATATTGTGTCCATATGATGACGAGACTAAAGCATCATTCATCCAAGCAGGTCTTCTTCTATGGCCATAAGGTTCAGTTGTCACAGAATGTTCACTTCCGTTACTTTCAGTTTCTATAGCCTCTGAGGCATCAGAATGTTCACCGATATCATCCTCCTCCTTAGGGATCACAGAATTTACGGTGTTAGAATGTTGAATATATGTGTTCGCTGCATATTTCCTTTCTTTCAGGTCATGGAATGTTGAATCAAATTCGTCTTCCAATGAACTAAGCCTTACCAACGAACTCTCACCTGATAGTTTGCGATGTCTAGGTGGCTTTATGATAGGAGCTGGTACTTTACCTGGGCTTATTGGAATCGCATTGGAAGCTAAATCTAAGTTTTTCTTCATAACAGAATCTGAACCAGCAGGAAGCCTTTGAAAACTCGGCTCCGGTTTTTGCTTGGCTGATGCAGATCTTTCTGAATAGCTCCCACCCGAAGAATGTCTGTCATATTCTAATTCCATTTTCGGAGGGGAGTTTGTTATACTGGTATGTTCTTGAGAATAAAATCCACTTTTGTGCTCGGGACTCTGAGAAATATTTTTGTCAAATTGATTCGTAAATAGATTTTTAGTTTGTATTAGTTGATTTGACGCCGCTGACTCCGTTACAGGGAAATATTTAATTGCTGGGTATCCTTCTGGCTCGTAATTGGAAGATCTAGGTCTTACATCTGTGACAAAGGTTTTGCCAGAAGGGGATGAACTGAAAGCAGACTCCTCACCGTCACCAACATAGTTTCTTCCTGACGTCTCGTCTTCAAATTCATCCCCATTGTTGTCAAGTGATAATGTTGAAGGAATGAAACCGTTGCTCCCAAACAGTCGCAGTTTTACTTGAGGTCGGTTTTGGATATTGATGTTTTGAGGATTAGAAGACCACGTTCTCTTGCGATTTTCCTCATTACCTTCATCGCCATCATCTGACGTATCATCAAAGCCACCATTATCTATTCCACCCTCTTCAGACGTGGTGTCGTCACTGTTGTAAATAGCCATGGCTGGCCGAAGTGACTTCACCTTCAGACGTAACATCTCTGAACCGCTGACAGTGTTTAAATTACCGTAATCTTGCAGATAATCTTCAGTGACAGCTGTAGATAGTTCAGCATCTGCCCCACCTATATTCCCGGTTGGAGGTTTACGCAAAGCTTGAGATTCTCCTGGCAACGACGACCTTGTATTAGTCATATCTGAACCTGATTCAATGTGGTTCGACACTGTAGACTTGGAAGATTCGTCGTCATGTCCAGGTTCGCAAATAGAATCTCCCACTTTGCTGTATGCTCTGCCATCATTATTTTCTTCGCTGTTATCTACATCCACATCATCTACTTTCGAAATTATCAAGTTTGTGTAAGAAAGAAATTTTCTGTAATTGTTCTTGTGAATGTTTGGATATCTAAATGAAAATCTCTCGCCATCTGTTTTTGACTGAAGCGCACTTTCTGAATCACCTGGCATAGTATGATAACCTAACAAATTTGTGGAATAGCCTTCAGACTCAGCCTCACTGAAAATATTGCCAGCGTTGTCGAGTGGATTATGATTATTTCCGTAATGTTTGTTCGCCTTAGTATTGCCTTCTTCATGTTGAGCAACCACTGAAGGCAAAATATTCATGTCACTGTTTTGAGAGGTAGCTACTTCGCTTTGCCGCATATTGTGGTTCGTAAAGTGTTGGTCGATGCCCAAGCTTTGGGATAAATTGTTGCTTGCATTGTCCCGGTCGTTAATCCCATATTCACTTTTCTCGCTTGCTAGGGAGTCATCCAGGATATGTCCAAAGTCTTCATCTTCGTATTTCCTAGAGAGATCATCAGTTTCAAAAACAGCTTGTGGGTGAGATCTACTTAGAGTATCGTTTATATAATCGTAGTGGAAATCGCTAGACAAATAGTACGTGCTTTCTGTGCTTGTCCAGTTGTTAGATACATGACTCATGGTATCACGTCTCCGGCGCGACACAGCGTCGGAATTAATAATTTCATCTACTTTGTTGGTTTTGGAAGCATCTTTTTCTGTGTGATCTTCACTATTGTTGATGGAAGCACTGCCTGCTTCATTGTCTAGAGACTCAGTGAGAAAAGCAGTAGGCAAGTGTTTTTTTCTCATTCTTTCTTTCCATTCTTTCCGTGAACTTGCCGATGTTGACCTTGTGACCTCTCGTGCTTTGAAACCCGACATGCTTAGGGGCGGCTTACTTGGACTAGAAGACGTTGGTGATGTTGAAATAATGTTGTTTGCTCTAGTACCCTGCGGAGTAGCATGGTGGGATGGATCTATTTCAGGTTTATCATCCATTTCGTGTTGTAGTTTTGATGTCAAAGATGTCTCTTGAATGTGTTCATTATGACTCGGATGTACCTGCTGTGTATGTACCTTCTCCAGTCGACTGTTATCGTGCAGTACAATCGCCTCCGTTGATGTCAAGCGCCCTACGGCAGTCAAACCATCTTCAAAGTCAGTGGACGCAATGTGGGCTCCCTGAACACCGTTGCCTCGTCCTTCACCTTGTCCTCGGTCAACTAACCTGGTTGTCCTTGACACTGGGGTGCCATCTTCCACATCCGGTGTGATGTCATCGTTGCTGTCTTCTATGCCTGGTCTGTGGACTGTTCCATTTAGCTGAAACTGGTAAAAAAACACAGCATTGTTAAAATGTATAGATTCCTGACAAAATGTTGGAAAACGTGTATTGACAAAATAATTTACGGCCCCTTGTAGCGTACACGGAAGAGTTATTTTTAATCAGTTCTTCTTCTACTTTGATCCTTAGCCGCCGGCTGTCAAAGCAGTCAGTTGCCATCACGCCTGGTGGCGTCTTGTAGGGCAGCAACAAACTGCTTCCACTTTGTTCGGTGGGCGGTCGTCCTTTGTACAACGCCCCAGCTCTGGTTCATTCTTTGCATATCGGCCTACACAGTTCTCCGCCAAGTTGTTTTTGGTCGGCCTCTCTTTCGCTTTCCTTCAGGGGTCCATAGCATAGCTGTTCTTATGATGGCATCAAAGTCTCTACAGAGGACGTAGCCAACCCAACTCCAGCGTCTGCCAGCTATGATGGTATGCATGTCCTCCTGGTTCCTCCGAGTAAGTAGTTCTTGGTTACTGATGGTATTCAGTCAAAAGATTCGAAGAATTTTTTTTATGCAGATTGTGTGGAAGGAGTACATTATAGTGTGTTTAAATATAATACTACTTTTTATTTTTCATTTTGTAAATACAGCGTGTATGTCTGTGTGTACATATGTGTGTCTGTGTGTGCATGTGTGTGTCAGTGTGTATATGTGTGTGCATATGTGTGTGCATGTGTGTGTCTGTGTGCATGTGTGTGCATGTGTGTGTTTTTGTGTGTCTGTGTGTGCAGGTGTGTGTGTCTGTGTGTGCATCTGTGTGTGTCTGTGTGTGCCTGCGTGTGTCTATGTGTGTCTTTGTGTGTGCATGTGTGTGTCTGTGTGTGCATTTGTGTGTTTGTGTGTGTCTGTGTGTGCATGTGTGTGTCTATGTGCGCATGTGTGTGTCTGTGTGTACATGTGTGTGCCTGTGTGTGTCTGTGTGTGCCTGTGTGTGCATGTGTGTCTTTGTGTGCATGTGTGTCTGTGTGTGCATGTGTGTCTGTGTGTGCATGTGTGTGTCTGTGTGTGCATGTGTGTGTCTGTGTGTGCATGTGTGTGTCTGTGTGTGCATGTGTGTGTGTCTGTGTGTGCATGTGTGTGCATGTGTGCGTCTGTGTATCTGTGTGTGCATGTATGTGTCTGTGTGTGCATGTGTGTGTCTGTGTGTGCATGTATGTGTCTGTGGGTGTCTGTGTGTATGTGTGTGCATGTGTGTGTCTGTGTGTGCATGTGAGTGTATGTGTGTGCATGTGTGTGTCTGTGTGCATTTTTGTGCATGTGTGTATGTGTGTGTCTGTGTGTGTCTGTGTGTGTTTGTGTGTGTCTGTGTGTGTGTCTGTGTGTGTCTGTGTGTTTCTGTGTATGTTTGTGTGTGCATGTGTGGGTCTGTGTGTGTCTGTGTATGTTTGTGTGTGCATGTGTGTGTCTGTGTATGTTTGTGTGTGCATGTGTGTGTCTGTGTATGTTTGTGTGTGCATGTGTGTGTATGTGTATGTGTGTCTGTGTATGTCTGTGTGTGTATGTGTGTGTCTGTGTATGTCTGTGTGTGTCTGTGTATGTCTGTGTGTGTATGTGTGTGTCTGTGTATGTCTGTGTGTGTATGTGTGTGTCTGCGTGTGTCTGTGTATGTCTGTGTGTGTATGTGTGTGTCTGTGTATGTTTGTGTGTGCATGTGTGTGTATGTGTATGTGTGTCTGTGTGTGTCTGTGTGTGTCTGTGTGTGTCTGTGTATGTCTGTGTGTGTATGTGT
Source organism: Oreohelix idahoensis (assembly GCA_024509875.1). Lineage (NCBI taxonomy): Eukaryota > Metazoa > Mollusca > Gastropoda > Stylommatophora > Oreohelicidae > Oreohelix > Oreohelix idahoensis. Next base: position 35,457 of record JAMPIV010003266.1, on the reverse strand, counting down.
GTGTCTGTGTGCACAGGGTAACTTTCTTCTACTTTTGCTTTTTCTCTTGCTTATCTCCTTATTCCCCCCCCCCCCCCCTTTCTCTTTCTTTCTTGTTTTTAATTTCTTTTCTTCTTTTTTTTTGGTTCGTCTTGTTGTGTTCATACTCTACTTGTTTTTTTTTTTCTTCTATGACGTCTTCATTATCTTCTTCTTCTTCTTCTCCTCCTCCTACCTCTTCTTCTACTACCTCTTCATTTACTTCTTTGTCAAAGTTCTACTTCTTCACCTCCTTTCGTCCTCTTTGTTTTTTTCCCCTCCATTTTCTCCTCCCTTTTTTAACTATTTTCTCTGTTCCTACTTTCTCTCCCATGTGTATCTCTCTTGCTTCTTCTTCGTCTTCAGAAAAAAAAGAGGAGGGAATGGGTGAATTGTTAGAGACTTCCCTTTGGTCAAGTCTCAGCTGTAGCAGGCGTGTGACCTATTCCCTTCCTGCCTATCTTTTTCTTCCTTTAACGCAGACCAGTGTCAGGTATAGTCCGTTCGGAAATTCGTGCCCACAGAAAGCGTCAATTTTCTCCAAAACTGTTTGTTGTATGGACATGAATTTTTGCATGCAGTCTTAGATTTTCCATGCAGTTATTAATATATTTTTTGCCCTTACAAAACTCATGTCATGTTCGAATTTTCTTCTTTATGTTATATAAAAAACTCTTACTGCTGTCTGCGTTAATTTTTAGTAGTTTTACGGGAAAGTTACAAGATCCGGTCAAAAATATTTTTTTTGGTTTGAATTAGTTAACATGACATGAGTTTTGTAAGGGCAAAAAATATTTTAATAACTGCATGGAAAATCTAAGATTGCATGCAAAAATTCGTGTCCATACAAAAAACAGTTTTGGAGAAAATTTACGCTTTCTGTGGGCACGAATTTCCGAACGGACTATACCAAATTTTACACCTGTATAGACTGATGTCAAACCAAGTCCTTTTTGCCTAGAGAAGCAATAGCGTTAACCACTCGGATTCTCAACTCGAAGATAAGAAACACGAAAAAGGCCAACAATAAAATGTCTTGCAGACGATAAATGAAAAGATTACATGCCTGGCGCGAGATTCCATTCATGTAAGTTCTAGAGGTCACATCTTTGACTTTCAACCTGAATGCTTGTAGAGTACATGATGCGGTATCTGAAAACAGAGAGCACATTTTTTTTTTTTTTAAACTGGAGTCAGTAATTTCTGTTTGGTAGGAAAACTTGAATGATGGCTCTTATTTCTGTTTGGTAGGAAAACTTGAATGATGGCTCTTATTTCTGTTTGGTAGGAAAACTTGAATGATGGCTCTTATTTCTGTTTGGTAGAAAAACTTGAATGATGGCTCTTATTTCTGTTTGGTAGGAAAACTTGAATGATGGCTCTTTATGTTTTCATAAAAATGGAATATTTTACTTTTGTGTCTGTCTGTTTATGTGTCTGCCTCTATGTCTACCTACCTGCTAGTTTGTCAGTTAACCAATCAGTTAATCTGACTGTCTGTGTATTTGTCAATTTCTGTCTCTCCGTTATCTTTCTGCTTGTCTATTTACGTGTTTGCCTGTCTCTCAGTAAGTCATTCCGTCCATCTCTATATGTGACTATGAGTTAATCAGTCTGTCTGTTTGTCTATGTGCGTGTTTGCCTGTATCTTAGTAAGTCATTCCGTCCGTCTCTAGATGTGTCTATGAGTTAATCAGTCTGTCTGTTTGTCGATGTGCGTGTTTGCCTGTCTCTTAGTAAGTCATTCCGTCCGTATCTATATGTGTCTATGAGTTAATCAGTCTGTCTGTTTGTCTATCTGCGTGTTTGCCTGTCTCTTAGTAAGTCATTCCGTCCGTCTCTATATGTGTCAATGAGTTAACAGTCTGTCTGCTTGTCTATTTGCGTGTTTGCCTGTCTGTTATTAAGTCATTCCGTCCATCTATATATGTGTCAATGAGTTAATCAGTCTGTCTGTTTGTCTATCTACGTGTTTACCTGTCTCATAGTAAGTCATTCCGCCCGTCTCTATATTTGTCAATGAGTTAATCAGTCTGTCTGTTTGTCTATCTACGTGTATGCCTATTTCTTAGTAAGTCATTCCGCCCGTCTCTATATGTGTCAATGAGTTAATCAGTCGGACTGTTTGTCTATCTATTAACATCACCATTACTCCAAAGAATTAATATCACCATTACTCCAAAGAATTAACATCACCATTACTCCAAAGAATGAGGTATTGATGATGAGTAGATAATAATTTTAACTTAAAAAATGATGTCTTCATTTGTCATTTACACCAGTGGTTCTCAACCTTGATTTGCTCACGACCCCCTTCTGAGTCTCATTCACCGCTGTCTCTCCCCCCCCCCCTCCCCCCATTCTCGCTGTTAGCTGGAAAAAAAGGTACTTTGCTATTTTACTGTGGCCCTCTAGAAATATGGCATGGTCTCTTCGAGGGCCACATGGCCCACGTTCAGAACAACAGATTTACAGTAAGCTTCTATCATATGTACATTTAAAGTTATTAAAGTTCACAAGTACATCATCATCATCATCAGCAGCAGCAGCATTTTCCTTTGCGTTCCTTACAGAGCACGGAGCCAGCACTGCAGCTTATCTAATTGGAGGAAGCCATTACAAGACATTCACATGCTGTTGTAGTGGTGGTTTTTGTGGTAATTTGTGTTACATGATGGCGTTGCCAGCGTCATGTACGACTTCATATTAGTGGCCATGTACGACTTCATATTAGTGGCCATGTACGACTTCATATTAGTGGCCATGTACGACTTCATATTAGTGGCCATGTACGACTTCATATTAGTGGCCATGTAGTGGCCATGTACGACTTCATATTAGTGGCCATGTAGTGGCCATGTACGACTTCATATTAGTGGCTGTGTACGACTTCATATTAGTGGCCATGTACAATTTCATATTAGTGGCCATGTACGACTTCATATTAGTGGCCATGTAGGACTTCATATTAGTGGCCATGTAGTGGCCATGTACGACTTCATATTAGTGGCCATGTAGTGGCCATGTACGACTTCATATTAGTGGCCATGTACGACTTCATATTAGTGACCATGTACGACTTCATATTAGTGGCCATGTACGACTTCATATTAGTGGCCATGTACGACTTCATATTAGTGGTCATGTAGTGGCCATGTACAACTTCATATTAGTGGCCATGTAGTGGCCATGTATGACTTCATATTAGTGGTCATGTACGACTTCATATTAGTGGTCATGTAGTGGCCATGTACGACTTCATATTAGTGGTCATGTAGTGGCCATGTATGACTTCATATTAGTGGTCATGTACGACTTCATATTAGTGGCCATGTAGTGGCCATGTACGACATGCCTGATGGTGAAACATTCCTAGTCTATCTTTGTCTTGTGAGAGGCCCCTGGCAACTGAAAGGGGCACAATCACTTTATAATCACTGCATATTTTATTAATAATAATAATAGCCCCTTCAATCCTAACTGACTATTGGAATTCGCCCCTGAGGTGACAGCCCTCAACTGCTTTTTTTCCTGGTATGTCTTTCGACTTTTTCTCCTCTCTTTTGCTTTTTGTGAGAGTTTCTTTTCGCCCAATCTGAGGTGGCGCCGTAGAGGACATCGCCACTTGTTGCGATCGGCAGCTTCGTCCTCCCAGGTTGCTGGATTTATGTCCAGTACCCTCATGCTGCGGTCGCACAACTGTTCTTATATTTTACTAAATTCCAACTAAACACAATCTCCCCTTCTCTGTGAACGTACTACCAATTCTTACCCTCCTCCTTGATGCCGTTATCTCTAAGTACAAAAACTCTCCAAGTGTAGACAGTTGCATGCCGGTATCGTCTGCTTAACAGCCACAATAAATGTGGTAAGGTCAAGGACTCAATTAGCAGTAACCATAACAACGTTGTCTCCATTGTTTCTCTGTCGTATTCTTGAATTAGCTGAACAAATTGAGAGGCCTGTGAATGTAAGATTTTGGTAAACATTTTATATCACGGAATAAAGATAAGAATTATAAATCAATCAAACAGTGCATACTTTATTAAAGTTAGTGAAATGATTGTGTCAAGAAATAGGCAGATAACACATCAAGAATATACGAATAACCAAACAAGAGTGGCTCTCGCGGCTGTTTGTAAAACGGGAGAGTGAGAAGTGAGAATGAGAGAGGTGAGAGAGAGAGAGAGAGAGAGAGAGAGAGAGAGAGAGAGAGAGAGAGAGAGAGAGAGAGAGAGAGAGAGAGAGAGAGAGAGAGAGAGAGAGAGAGAGAGAGACGGGTATACCTACATTTTAAAATTTTCATTGTCGATTTTTTTACTTAAGTAGAGGGAAGTAACGTTTTACAATACATGGAAACATTAATTCATTGTTATTTCCCTTGCACCGGAGAGCAACCAAGTTTCCAGGTAAGGAGGGGAAAGCCGAGACTTGTAAACAGTAAATAAATAAATATTACACACATAAAGGATTGTTTCAGGCACTCGTGAGATATAAAGAAGTAGAAGACACGTTTCCAGCCCAACTTGCCTGCTGCAAATTATTTTATTTTTGGCAAATTCTTTTATATCCCTGTGGACAATGAAGCATCGGGAGTTTATGCGGATCAGTTTGTTGTGTGTCTACCCGTATACCTAAGTACGTTTTCATTGAACAAATGAATGTGTTACATTTGTCGAATGTGCTATCTGTTCATGTAGATTTTCACGAGTGCTCCAGGTGCTTCTTTTATTTACTCGTCGTGTCATTTTTATGTTAGTTTACTTACTGCTTTCGTTCTCAATTGTTTTTGTATGTTTGTTCCCGACGAAGGCTTTGTCACCGTTACAAAGACAATTCTTTTTGTCATTTGACCATTTCAGGGTCGTCGACATATGACATCATACAGTAAGGAATAGGGGTCTAACATTTGCTGACGAAGTGTGACGATTGCGGGAAGGGTTTTGACAAAAAAGTGACGTCACAAGCACAAATATACAAGTCAGGATCGCTTCTTTCATAAATGATGTTGGAACAAAATAGATTTTGTAAACTCCATTCTCATATTCTACGTTTATCCACAATAGTTACCATCTCCCTCGTGGACGGCTTATATTAATATTATAATCTCAGCTGAAATATCGTATAACTGTTACAATCTTTAACTGTTCTAAATTGTTTCTTTAATTATACATTTCTTTTTAAATCGATGTTGATGTGGGAGAAAATGGATTTCTAGTTGGTTCAATGGAAGAGCATCTTTATTTTGCAGTAGGACAGTGATAATGAAAAGAACCAATTCAATGATAACGACTTCAGTTTTTAACCCTAGAATTTCTGGGTATGTTCTTTCAAGTTTAACATTATTTTATAAATCTTTAACTATATGTAAGAACTGAATTTACTGGTGTGTTTACTTTACATTTGATATTTTTTTTATTTGTCTGAAATTAAATTAAGCCAAAATGAGCGATATTTTTAAATAATTTTGGCAACATTTGACCAGCAAAGCCAGTCTTTGTAATAGCCTGATTAACCAAACAGCATTTACTTAAAATATTTTTATTTTGTCTCCACTAGTTAACTAATTTACATTCGATGGGGAGGGAAGAGCCTGGGTTTTTGTGACGAATTGTGACAGGGGAAGGGGGAGGGGGGTTAAAATCTTGCAAAAGTTACGTGACGTCCAATGTGGACTGCCCCTTAGACACATCATTCAGTTTTGTGTTCCCAGCTGCAAATTTGTGAACAACTCAATTTTAATCTTTTTGGTGATAGAGTTTGGCGACAGCGAGTCAGACTGAAAGATCTTGAACTGGCGAATTGACTTCTTTTTGGAGAAGACCAGTATAAGTTGTCGACAACTGCACTTTCTGTGTGATACGAGCCATTTAAATGAGAATGGATCGAGAACTTTGGTGGTGTGGGAGCTTGCATAATTTCTGTGTACAGGCGCGTGTACAGAAGTGTATATGCACCTCCCACTGTGTTCCTGGTTGTTGTTGGTCGGTCAGATGTGATCGTGTTTGCCACATATGATGTTGTCATCGCTTGTTTCTGTAAAAAAAAAGGGTGGTAACTGCTGGAATCAAGTATCGTTGTTGGTCCAAGCATGTTTTTGTGACAGTGTTGTTTGCTGAACACCTGTTTCTTGGTATGGCTTATGAGCTTGGGAATACTCTGTGTATGAAACCTACAACGCGAGCGTAACAAAACTATCAATCTGTTATTCCCATGTACTTCCCGGCTCTGCCATCACAGGTGTCAATACCTTGTCGAGGTATGGTGGCTTGCGTACTCTGATTACCCCCAGAGCTATGCCAGCGGAAGTTTTACTCCTGGAAGGTTCGACCAAGCTGGACAGGTTTGCGCGGGTAGGGGTCAGACTAGTGCAGACACCATGGTCCTCCAGGTTGGGGGTTTTAGAATAGGGCTGACACCCCTGTCTATGTAAAAAGAAACGAAGTTACGGAAACGACAACAAATGAACAAACTTTGCTGCGGGTCGGACATCCGGAGTCTCAAGCTCGTATGACTGTCAGCGGTGAAAGCCGAAAGGAAGCCACTGATACGAGAATGGACGTCCTTGTCATGAAGTCTGAATCATATCTCGGCATCATTCAAAAATTTATCACCGCACAAACCCCGTGGATGTAGCTGACCAATGAAACGCCAGCTTGGTATAAATAGTGTTTGAAGTTACGCTAGGCATGGAGGAAAACGAAAGTGAAGATGTTGATGATATTTCGGAAGGCAGTGTGCAACTAATCATGGAGTACCTAGTTAAAAAAGGACCGAATTCGATAATAGGGATCATTAGCCTTAGGCAGATAGCAATAGATTCACTGGATGTGTTGCAGAGCCGAAGTTAATATGAATAGAAGACAGTGGAGCATGAACCAGTGAATAGACGGATAAACTATAGGATAAAGTGGATAGACCAAGTGATAAAGCTCATTCATATGAGTAAAATAAGCCTACGATAGAAAAAATCAGTGCAGAAATAAGGATTCCAGAATTATTTTAGATTTGTTATCTAAGCGCACCTTGCCCTGCCTATCTGATTTTGGATGCATGCAAACGTACTTTGGTCTAGTTGTCATCTCATACATCCGCAAGTCAACTATATAAGGGGAGAGAACGAATGACACAGACACTCGCCGCCTAATTCAAAATACAGACACCGAGCAATACATGTGTATCACCTCCGTATATGATCAATGTGTGCTTACGAGTAATATTGGTATGTGTAGAATCATTGTGCTATTTCTGGAGGAAAACAAGAAGTGTGTAGGTTTAGTTTAATTGAGTAATAAATAAGTAGAACGAATGGATTGAGCTAGTTGATTGTGGAAAGCGTTTTAAAGATATTATGCTTGCTGAAAAGGACTATCCAAACTGGAAATAGGAATGACTATGACAGATTGATTTTCTGCATTATTTGATATTTTACACAATGATTACCATAAGGCCTATATGATTTTATAGCAGCAAATCATGGACAGACAGAACTGTAACAAGTGAACTACTGAACTATTGTGCTAGAACCGAAACGAACTGTGTTATTTATGACTTATTATGTCTCTTGTGATTAACCACAGCTTGTCTGAACTGTCTCATTATACCTCCTGGCAGGCTAATGAGACAATGAGCGATATTGCGTAGGTTGTATATTATGTTTCAGGTTATATCCTGCCCTGAGTTTGTACAAAACCTATAGTGACCAAGTCAGCAAATAGATGTTCAAGTTTGTCAGAGCTTTTGCCAGTATTAACTGTGTCATCTTGACGAGTGGAGGACCCGCAGTGGTGGGGTTCTATCCAATCATACTGCTGTACGAGGCCTAGGAAGGACTTTATTCAGATAAGTAGCTCAGTGCTGGGCTACTTCAGCTTTCAAACACCATATACCCACCTACGAATAGACTGTGTAATGAGGAGATAAAAACTGTGGTGTAGATAGAAGACATTTGACAGTCATATGAGTCATGATGGCTTTATCATAAAGTAACATTGATATTCGATATAAGAAAGCACAAAAGAGAGACAGATTCTATCACGAAGCAAGAGAACACTTGACTACGAACTATATTAGTTTAAGAAATTAACTGTAAATGTGTTATGAAAGTGAAACATATTTTATTTTGCAATCATATGAATTGTATTTGAAAATTAACAAAGTACAAAGAAGAAACGATCCTGTATATAAATAAATTATAAATTGTACTCACAGTCTTCAGTGAATTATATAAATTTGGTTAAAATTTCTTGTTGTGTATTTAATTACCCCTAGCAGAGTCATTGTCTAAGTTTTGTCTGGAGAGGAGCCCATAGGCACTTAAGATAGTACATTGCCATCTCATCTAGGAACCTTTGATGTCGATACACCATTACTCTTTTCAGAGAATGGGGTATTTCTTGTAAGGCCAGTCTCTTATCTGGCACTATCCTGGTACCATCTGATACATTTATTTGTCCAGGATAATATCACCATCATTACATCTTTCCTCTCGCTACAGTCCTGACCGCAAAACGTGAAACAAGAATAGGATTTGGAATGTCAGGACATTGAACGAAACGGGAAAACTAAAACAGGTAACAACGGAAATGAGAAACTATAGATTACACATTCTAGGGATAAGCGAAAGCAGATGGACAGGGACATGAAAAGTTAAAACAGCAACAGGAGAAACAGTACTTTACTCTGGCAGAGAGGATGGACAACACAATGAAGGTGTGGCCTTTATTCTACAGAAGGGAATAGAAAGGTCATTACTGGAATGGAAACCCATCAACAACAGACTGATAAGAATAAGACTGACAGGGAGATCCACCAACACTACAATAATACATTGCTACGCATCAACAAATGACAGCGACGAAGAGGTCAAGGATGAATTCTATCAACAGCTGCAAAAAGAAATGGAAGACACAGCTAGATATGATCTTATCGTAGTAATGGGAGACCTTAATGCGAAAGCTGGAACACACAATACATATAATGAAAGAGTAATGGGGAAATGCGGCAGCAGAACAGCAAACGAAAATGGGGATAAATTAATAAGTTTCTGTAGCATTAACAACCTGGTCATTTTCTCACACAAAGAAATTCACATATTAACATGGGAATCACCAAATGGCCGGGACAGAAACCAGATATATTACATGATGGTTAATGGTAGATGGAGACATGCATTACAAGATGTGAAGGTAAGAAGAGGTGCAGATGTGGGAAGTGATCACTATTTAGTCGTAGCAAAACTGAAGGTGAAAATCAGAACGGCTGGACCAACTGTAACTACACAGAAAAGGTTTGACATCAGCAAATTGAAAGACCCCCTTACCAGAAAAGCTTTTGCTGCTGATATAAAGAAACGATATCAATTTGCCAAAAGTCAGGAAAAGAAATCGTCTGATGATATAGACAAGAAATTTTACACCATTTCAACAATATATAAGGAAAGCAGCAAATCATGCTTGGGATTCCAGGAAAGGAAGAAGCAAGACTGGATAACACCAGAAACATTAAACACCATAACGATGAGAAAGGAAATGAAAAGAAAAAAAACAGAAGCGAAGTCCCCCAGGTTAAAGCAACTATAAAGCGAACAGTACAGTCAGCTGGACAAGGAAGTTAAACGCCAAACCCGAGCCAACAAAAGGAATTTCTCAGACGATCTTGCAAGACAGCAGAAGAGGCATCACTGAGAAATGAACAAAGCACAATATACAAAATAACTAAAAACATCAGCGGAAAACGAGGTGCAAACAATATTACATTAGTAAGAGATAAGCAAGGAAATCTCATCACGACAGCAGAGGGACAGGAAACAAGATTGGCAGAGCATTTCAGAGAAACTCTGAACAAGGAACCACCAGAGACACAGTTGAATGTTCCTGAGGCTGAAAACGATCTAGATGTTAATACAGACATTCCACGGAAAGAAGAAATCATCACGGCAATCAAAGTGTTAAAGAATGGAAAAGCGACTGGCCACGAAAACTTAAATGCAGAGCTATTTAAGAACGACCCTGAGCTAGCAGCAGAACTATTAGAACCACTATTTGCACAAGTCTGGAAAACAGGGACAACATTAACGGAGTGGAACAAAGGAATAATTGTCAAATTGCCCAAGAAGGGAAACCTTGTAGACGGCAATAATTGGAGAGAAATAACTCTTCTCTCAGTTTCCAGCAAAATACTAGGCAGGATAATTATACAGAGAATTTCAAAAGCAGTAGATCACAAACTGAGGAAAGAACAAGCAGGATTTAGAAAGAACAGAAGATGTGTAGATCATATATTTACCCTCAGGAACATTATAGAGCAGTGCTCAGAATGGCAAAGACAGCTGAACATTAATTTCGTTGATTTTGAAAAGGCTTTTGACAGTATACATAGGGACAGTTTATGGAAAATACTGAGGGCTTATGGAATTCCAAGCTGCATAGTGTCAATCATAAAAAAGCCTCTATGCCAACTTTATGTGTAGCGTTGGGCAGAGCAACCTAACTTTTGAGGTGAAGACAGGAGTACGACAGGGATACCCCTTATCAACCACTCTATTTTTAACAGTCATAGACTGGGCGATACGACAGACAACAGAGGGCAGTCAAGGAGAAATAAGATGGACTACGTTTTCTACATTGGAAGATCTGGAATATGCTGATGACATTGCACTTCTAGCACATTCACATCAACACATCCAGAAAAAAATGGATCTACTTAATAAGTATAGCCAGCAGGTGTGCCTGAACATCAATCTAAAAAAGACAGAGGTCATGACACTCAATGTTAGCAACCCCGAGCCCATAACAGTAAGGAATCAACAACTGGAACAAACAGACACCTTCACATACCTAAGATGCATAGTAACACCAGATGGCGGAGCAAGCAAAGACATCAACAACAGAATGAACAAAGCAAGAACAGCCTTTTATAGTCTAAACAACATCTGGAAGTCCTCTCAGTACAGCACAAGCACAAAGTTAAGATTATATAATAGATGTGTGCTTTCTGTGCTTCTCTATGGTGCGGAATGCTGGAGAGTAACAGAGAAGAAAATGTCGAAATTGTCCTCTTTACACACAACCTGCCTAAGAAAATTTCTCCGAATCTTTTAGCCGAAAAAAATCCACAACCAAGATCTGCTTACTCGGAGCAAGCAAGAGGACATGCACACCATCATAGCTGGCTGTGACGTATAATGGAAATATAGCCTACAGTATCCGACAGCCTTTCGTGATCTCGTGGCGTTCTATGATTCGTTAGCAAAGTCGAGCATTTGACAGCCTGCATTACTCACCTTTAATCCACGCCTCTTTTCCTTGAGACGTAAACAAACAGACATATTACCAACTTCCGCGACTCGCCAGTCCTAACGGGGGAGCGAATCTGGTTTAATTACAGGAGTTTCTCACGCCAGCGGATCTGTCAATCATCAGACACCAGATAGATGCACGTGGAAACATCGGACCTCTTTTGAAAAAGTCGCACTGGCTAAAACAAATTCCCCGAGAATCCTGTGATGTTCGTACATACAGGGAGAGATAACGCTTTGATCTGGAGAAACTGGGAAAATCTCGGAAGGAAGCCCGCTACACGGTTTAAGCCTCTGTTGTCGATTAGCAACGCCGAACAGAGCGACCGTAAACATTTTATCTGGGGGGAAACGTAGTTTTTAGATTTCTCTGCTAGGATACAGAGTGTGAAAATTAACATCCTCTAGAGATCATAATAACATGATATATATATATAAACTGTGGATCATCAAATCGGTTATCAGTTGTCGCTCAGAATTTTTCGGAGAGTCTAAACACGTTATCTAGAACCGTTGGGAATAGATGTGTTAATAGGTTCGTGGGGATCTCATTCTGATTTCTGGTAATATAAATTTGGGCTTAAGCGTATTAAAATGTTAAAAGTTTTATCATCTTAAATTCACTGTGATTTTCTAGGTGTTAGAACTAGCGAAATAAATAACGCGTAGCTATTTTCTTGCCAGTTGTTCAGTAATGTATTTCCATCATCACCCGCTTTCTTGCACAGAAAGATACGGTTTAGCTGACTGAATTACTGCTAGGTGACTGATAGTGGACCATAGAATTCACGTTATATTTCATTGTGTGTGATTTTAGTAAACTACTGTTGTTTAAATATCGTGCGACTTAACAAACAGACGCCGACAATCTAATAATTATTTATGGACAAGTGATATTTGTTAAAGTGCGCGTATGGATAATTAAATAATAACGGCCAGATAAAAATAGGCTAGAGACACCATGTGCTTATATGTAGATATTTTATTAGCAGTAATTTTTTCATAATGTTTCTCTATCCTTAGGCATGACCTGATCAAACGGCGACCAGCGGTCTTTATTCCGGTCTTTATTTTGGTCTTTATTTTGATCTATTTTGGTCTATTTGAGTCTACGTTGGGCCTTTGTCTCCATTTACTGATTGGATTTGTCTTCTTTTGGCTTACGCGTCTTCAAGTTCAGTTGGAAACAGGACCGGCCACAGAGACTAACTGACATTTTAAAGAGTAAAATTAACTGGACTATAAACAACAGAAATTATTGATTCAATTTTATCAGCCCATTGTGGAGTAATACCAATAACTGTTCTCCCGACTGTTGATAGTCGTATCCAAGTGGAGTTTATATCCAGAAGAGTTACGCTATTTCAGAATCGGCACTCACAAGAGCCAGCCGATAGGATTTACCATCATCATCAATTAACAACAATTAACAGTTTTTTAGCAATCAGATGTTATCCTACGGTTTACTGTGAACACCATATCTCAAAGAGTTTCTACATTAACTGTTCGAGGCGTCCCCCTTATAAAATTTAATTATTGAAAGGAGGGACTGGGGCCAAGTTTGGAAGATAAAAACACTGGAACAAATATATATATATATATATATATATATATATATATATATATATATATATATATATATATATATATATATATATATATATATATATATATATATGCATGGATTATATTTTCAAGAGATGTTCTTCACCAAGAATAGGGTAAGAAGCGTGATTGAGTGGCCACGTATGACAGAGAGAGAGTGAAATATTTTCTTTGTTACATTAAGAATTGAACAACCTGATGACTTGGAAACCCTGTGGCTTATATTCAAGGACATCATAAAGATAGCTGCTGCCAAAGCATGTGGTGAAGTCCGACTTGGGAACAAGAGAAAGAGGACACCTTGGTGGACAGAAGAAGTCAAAGAGAAAATAAGAGAGAAGAAAATGGCATGGAAACAATACTTAGGAGCTAAAAACAAAGCAGGACAAATAGAGAAATATAGAGAATATGTGATACTCAGAACAGAAGCAAAGAACAAGGTGCTAGCAGCAAAACAGAAGTCCTGGGAAGAATTTGGAGAAAAGATAGAAAAGGATGCGCAAGAAAACCAGAAATTGTTCTATAAGACCCTAAAGAACATGAGGAAGGAAAAACAATACCCTCTTAAATTTATAAAGGACAAGCAAGGCAAATTGCTTACTGCCCCGAAGGAAGTAATGGAAAGATGGAAAGAATATTTCTCAGAACTCCTTGATGGTGAGCAAGGTAGAGCATCAGAAATGATAAGCACTAGCACAGAAGAGGATACAAATGGTGACGAAGATGACATAAAGATGGAAGAACTGAAGGCAGCACTGGAGAAAATCAAGATGGGCAAAGCAGCAGGGCATGATGGTATAACACCAGAAATGGTTAAGTACATGGGAACATCAGGCGACCTATTACTCCTAAGGGTCCTACAGGCAGCATGGTGCAACAAGGCCATACCAAAGGATTGGGAGATTGCCATCATAACACCGATTTTCAAAAAGGGTGACAATCGACAATGGGGAAACCATAGAGGCATATCCCTTCTCAGTGTCCCTGGTAAAATCTACTCTAGAATCCTAGAGCAGAGAGACTCCGATACCTAGCTGAGCCACAATTGGATGAAGCCCAGTGCGGATTCCGAGCAAACCGAAGTACTCAAGACCTAATCTACACACTCAGGCAGTTGAGTGAAAAGGCCCTTGAGTACAAGAGTGAGATCCATCTTTGTTTCATAGATCTGGAAAAGGCGTTTGACAGGGTCCCCTGGAGCAAACTTTGGGACTGTTTGGCAAGGAAGAACATTCCAGCACCTCTGATTCATGCTATACAGAGCTTCTACAAGTCTTGCAGAAAATATGTGAGGACAGCAAACTATAAGTCAGAAGAGTTCAGGACCACCACTGGTGTAAGACAAGGCGATATCCTGTCACCTTATCTTTTCATACTCCTCATGGACGATGTCATCAAGGCATGTAAGGAGAGAACAAGAAAGTATTCAGTGGGGTACTGGAAGATGAGACAGGTCTGTATTTCAGAGCTAGCATTTGCTGATGATGTTGTCTTGATTGCTAAATCAGAGACACATCTCCAATCCAACCTGCAAGTCTGGAAGGAAGAGCTGGAGAAGAGAGGGATGGTCATAAGCAGCTCTAAAACAAAATCCATTTTGATATCACGAGAAGAAAGAAAACATCAGATTAAGTTGGGAGAACAGGTCCTGGGGCAGGTCGACCACTTTAAATATCTCGGAGCTATTATAGACCGAAAGGGGGGCATCAAAGAAGAGTTGGCCACTCGAAAAGCAGCGGCTGGGAGACTTTATCAGGCCATAAATCGAGGATTCCTCAACAAGAAAGAGGTTGGTAAGAAAACGAAGATGGCTGTATACCGCTCCACCTATGTCCCAGTCTTGACATATGGATGCGAGTCATGGGCAATGACTACAACCCACAAAAGCCAGATCCAAACCTCAGAAATGAGGTATCTGAGGAAGGTGGTTGAAGTAACAAGAAGAGACATGGTCCGCAACCAGACGATACGTCAAGGCCTAAAATTCCACCTTTGCAGACCCAAGTAGAACAGTCTCAACTAAGATGGTTTGGCCATGTCTGCAGAATGGGAGAAGATCGGCTACCACGACAAGCATGGGAAACAAAGAGCCAGGGATCCAGACCTCCAGGACGACCCAGAGTCCGCTGGGAGGACAACATTAGACAATCTTTGAAGGACCGAGGACTAGAATGGAACCAGACCAGTAAGAAGACAGCTGATAGAATAGTCTGGCGCTCTCTCTTCCAAACCTCTACACCTCACGGTAGAAGGGGAACGACTAAGTAAGTAAGTAAGTACATTAAGAATTGTATCCACTAAATTCTATTTAACTATTGTTTACTTTACTGGATAATGTTTAGTAGGAATTTTGTTCTTTCTTTACTGTCTATACTTTAACCTAGTGCTAACCTTTAACCTTTGGGGTTATTAACTTGTGGGTTCTTATCTTCTCAATAAAGGGGTAGAGCACAGGTATTCTGTTATTTTTCTATGTATAAATTCTGATTTATTTGATCTCTTTAGATATTTGATGTTGTAAAGTTTTATGATAATAAACAACAAAAGAACTAAACTGTGTGTGTTGGTCAGACCCATACCCAATTAACCATAGTTTTTTCACGTTTGTGTGTCTTGTTGTCACATAGCTGTGTGTGAGTGTTTAAGTAAACTTGTATTGCTACATATAGGGAGGTACAAGATTGTCTTATACTAAATTATAATCGTATAGATAGGCTGAACTAGAGAAACTACTCAGTCCAGAGATCGTATTGATAGGCTGGACTAGAGAAACTACTCAGTCCAGAGACAGATCTTCTCCTTACACAATCCACTCGTAAAAAAAAACCTGTTTTTGTACAACTTTACTTCTCACGTACTTACCACCATCCGCTATACTCAGGCGGGACCATAAATAACTTTAAAACCTATCTAAGCACAACACACTGGCAGATGCTGGAGTTAGATTGGCCATGTCCTCAGAAGAGACCCCGATGCCATCACAAAAACAGCTATGCTATGGACCCCTGAAGGAAAACGAAAGAGAGGCCGACCAAAAACAACATGGCTGAGGACTGTGGAGGCTGAGATGCAAAAAATGAACCAGAGTTGGGGCACTGTACGAAGGATGGCCACCGATCGAGCAAAGTTGAATCAATTTGTTGCTGCCCTACAAGACGCCACCAGGCGTGATGGCCACTGACTGCTTTGACGGTTGGCGGTTATGGATCAAAGAAGAAAACTTTCCGGCTCTCTCTCAGGAGATAGATAAAGAATAGGCGCACTGCTTCATCCGTCATGCAGAACGAAGCGGCATACTAATATAAACTTGTATATGTGACTGATAGGGCCCAATTGATACTGTGGTTAGAGCGCTAGTCTCTCGCGGCAAAGGTGTTGGGTTCGAATCACGGTACCGACACGTTCCAGTCTACCCAACTGTAAATGGATACCTGACTCTGCTCTTTGAATTAGGGAAGGAAAAGGCAGCGAGAAAGTGAACTGGTCACCTCACCTCTCGATGCTGGACCTAGTACGGTGAAGTCTCTAACACTTACCTCCCACACGGCAGTATCTGTTACTGGACTGCCTTTTTTATATGTGACTGGCAAGTTGATTTTGTGAAAGGAGTTGGTATAAAAAAACCGCTACACAAAGCATGTGTTCTGTCGTAGTCTTCCTCTAGTGGGTCATCTGAGGTGGTGGATTCATAACTATCTAAACCTGTTTCTCAACTGTGTCATCTGAGGTGGTGGATTCATAACTATCTAAACCTGTTTCTCACCTGGGTCATCTGAGGTGGTGGATTCATACCTATCTAAACCTGTTTCTCAACTGGGTCGTCTGAGGTGGTGGATTCATAACTATCTAAACCTGTTTCTCAACTGGGTCGTCTGAGGTGGTGGATTCATAACTATCTAAACTTGTTTCTCAACTGTGTCGTCTGAGGTGGTGGATTCATGGTCCACAACGAGCGAAAGTATGATGATGATGATGCGCATTATTATTGTTATTATTATTACTACTATTACTATTGTTATTATTATTATTACTACTACTACTACTTTGTCATTATTATTATTACTATTATTTCTATTGTTATTATTATTACTATTACTATTATTGTTATTATTATTACTTTTATTACTATTACTATTACTGTTATTATTGTTATTATTATTAAAACAACTACTACTACTAATATTATTGTCATTACCACTAATGCTACTACTATTACTATCATTATTGTTATTATTATTATTACTATTACCACTATTACTATTATTGTTATTATTACTATTACTACTGCTACTACTATTACTTTTATTATTATTATTATTACTATTACTACTACTGTTATCACTATTATTGTTATTATTACTATTATTATTACTTTTACTGCTACTATTACTATTATTATTATACTATTATTATTTTTACTATTACTGCTACTACTACTTTTACTATTATTGTTATTATTATTATTACTTTAACTACTACTACTACTACTATTATTATTACAATTACTACTACTACTACTACTACTACTACTATTACTATTATTACTGTGATTGTTATTATTAAAACTACTACTATTATTATTATCATTATTCAAGTGGCGTAATTTTTTTTAAAAGTCCGTCATACTTCCTTTTGGCACTGGTCATGGGTTCATTACTGCCCCGTAGTCTTCAAATTCTCATCTGACTTGAAGTAGATCTCTGAACATATTGGTAGGTTTAATAAGTCATGGAGCATGGGGTCATATAATAACAGAAGATGGCAGATGTGAAACAGAAATCAAGAAGAGAATAGGAATGGCCAAAGCTACATTCAACAACATGAAACATATACTGACATCCAAACAGTTAACTCACAAATTAAAACTGAGAATCATAAAATTGTATATATATCCTGCACTACTGTATGGTGCAGAAACATGGACAATTTTTTTTTTTTTTTTTTTCGTACGCCCGCTAATACTCGAGGCGAAATCTCAGGTTATTATTAATGTCTAACCTGGCATTGATTTTACGTGAGTATCCCTTTTCTTGTACAGAGACAGGTGTCCCTCGCCATTCAGGCAGATACTCGCCGATTTCGGAGGTACCCATTAGAGCTGGGTCGGCTCAGGAGCCGCCAATCCCTGGTCGACGACACTCCTTCAAATGTCCTCACCAGGTCTCGAATTAATCCAGTCCAAATCCCGGTCGACGAAAAATCCTCAAATGCTGTCGCCCGGGTTTGATCCTGAATCACCCGGTCGCCAGAGCGGTGTTGTAACCACTACGCTAGCGCAGCTCCCATAGAAGAATTTGAATGAATACTTTTGCTCTAATTTTTCACCGGTTTATTCTTTCAGCCTCCATTTTACCTTGGATAACTAATAATTTTTCAATGAAAGCTTTCATACTTGTAGCACAAGAGTAAAATACATCCATTTACCTTCAGTTTCATATACAACAACAAAGTTATTTATGCTCACAAACATTTTAAAAAAATATTTCCAAACAACAACAATAAAAACACATTGGGGTGGCCATTTCCTTTTTTTTTTACAACCATGTGACCTGTTGTTGCAATCTGTGAAATTAACAATTTTCTGAGTATTTATTGACTAAAAACTGATTGTGCTTTGTAAGAATACTTCTGTTTGTGACATTTTGAAACTTTACCCTTGGATATTCTCCTGAGGAACAATTATAGAAGAATTTGAATGAATACTTTTGCTCTAATTTTTCACCGACTTATTCTTTCAGCCTTCATTTTACCTTGGATAACTAATAATTTTTCAATGAAAGCTTTTATACTTGTAGCACAAAAGTAAAGTACATCCATTTACCTTCAGTTTCATATACAACAACAAAGTTATTTATGCACATGAACATTTAAAAAACGATTTCCAAACAACAACAATAAAAACACACTGGGGTGGCCATTTTTGTTTGGGCCAAACCCACTTTTTTGCTTGGGACTGAAAGAGTTAAACAAGGCTCACCTAGTATATCTAGCTTTTGTTAGTTATAACCTAATGGCTTGGGATAACCAAAAGAGTGGAAACTTAAGGAGGAACTAGTACATTTGAAAGCTCTAAATACATCAATTAATAACAGTAGTGAATGCTTGCCAGTGGTTTCACTCTGGGAACTCAGGAAGCCAAGACACAGACTACAAGCTAGCAGAAATACTTAATAACAAAGCTAACACAGAAACTGAGCGTCTGATTGACAGAGTGGCTAGAGCGCTGGTTTCTCATGGCAAAGGTGACGGGTTTGATCCACAGTATCGACACACTTCAGTCTACCCAGCTGTAAATGGGTACCTGACTGTGCACTTGAGTTAGGGAAGGGAAAGGCAGCGAGGAAGGGAACTGGTCACCCCACCTCTTGATGCTGAATCTAGTATTATGAAGTCTCTAACACTTCACTCCCCTGCGGCAGTATGTGCTATGAGACTACCTTTACCATTTTTTTTAAATACAGAAACTACTAAAAGGAAAGCCATGAAATATATACAATAATAATCAAAGGTCAGCGATACAGCTTACATGGTTAGATCCAAGGGAAAAGATGAAAAATTAGGGAAAATATCAATATGGAAAATGGTAAAAGGATATAAAAGGTAAAGGATCCCGTTACACGCCTATTGAGGCATTTTGGACAATGAATAAGCAATTGGAAGAACGAATTGAGACTCTTGAGATGTGGAATTATAGAAGAATGGGGCGCATCTCATGGAAAGAGAAGAAAACAAATAAGGAGGTCCTGGAAAATCTGGGTATGAAAAGAGAACTAATGAGGGAGATCAAAATTAGGCAGCTAAAATACTTTGGCCACATAAAAAGGCATAACATCTTGCAGAAGACCATAATAGAAGGGAGAGTTGAAGGCAAACGTGCAAGGGGAAGACAACGCTATAAGTGGAAAGATAACATCAAGAGATGGACAGGAGAGAGTCTATCAGAGTGCACCACCAAGACAAGAGACAGAAGACGTTGGAGATCCATTACAGCCAACCTTCGTTGTGGAGATGGCAGCTGATGATGATGATGATGATTGAGCGTGGGGCCAGTATTGTAGCTGTGTCCATTGCAGCAAGCTTACACTAACGCATTCATGTACAGTAGTGTGTTATGTAGCAATATGTTTGACATGATGAGGTTGCCAACCTTAAACACAACCTCACTGTAGTGTCTCCTCATACGACATGTCTGTCAGGGCACTAGTCCTGTTATTTCTTCATCTCATTAGAGGCCATGGGACCTACACGGAGTATAGGTAGTACATAGGTCAGGGGTCGGAAACCCGCGGCCCGCGAGCCATCTCGTGCTGCTGTCGGCTCTGTACTACTTAACTCTTAGTGAACTAGCAATAACCCGTCAATTATGACGGAAGTAAATCAAAAACTGTAATAAATTTTTAAAATATTTTTTAATTCAATATAAAAGTTATTTGATGACAACATGTTTTGTGAAAGTGCGTGGATTTGTTTCAAAGAATGTTCCCTGAGAAAAAGTGTTACAAAAACTTTCAAGTTTTCATGATTTGTTCCTCGGGTGAGGGCGACATAGTGCTGGCCGTGTCCGAAAACAGGTTCAGGAAGGAAAACTCCTACGTGATCAAAAGATTGTCCTTGCGCCTTATTGATCGTCATTGCAAATGCTAAAATCACTGTGAATTGACGAAGTCGCATCCTAAATGGCAAACTGCGCTCGCTCGGTTCTAAGTCAACGCGAGGAATTAAGACTCGTTCTCCCTTATTACTGCCAGTGATAATTTCTGCATCAATGGAATTCCGATGCAAGACTTTTATGACAAAACGCGTGCCATTCAATAGTCCGTGTTTGCGTTCAGATTTCGCAATAGCATGAGACATGCAGCAACCTTTAATTTCAGCAAATGCGGTGGCATTCCTGGTGGGCACTGCTCATTACGGAACTCGGTTGGGAAATCAACTGCGTCGTTGGGATCATCGGAAATCATGGTATCTATGCTCCATTAAACCGTTTTATTTCCAGCGAGCAGCTGCAACAATAAGTCTGCAATACTTTAAATTAAAATTTTGTCTTGAAGAAACAATCAAAAACTTACATTTTAATGTTATTTTTAACAAAATGATGAGTTAAATCCGTTTCCGGAATGAAACTGGTTTCTACAATCAAAAACTTACATTTTATTCATATATCACTGTCACTCACTTTGTGTTGCACAATTCACCGACTTTTCTTTGTTGAGTGTTACTATTTTCGGGAGAGTACATATAAGGGAAACAATACAATTAATGTCTAACTTTCAACCACATTTGCATCTCTTAGATGTGACCGACGTGTAGCAAAGTTTGATTTTGCTGGGGAGGTTATGATGGTATCCTAAAAGAATGAAAACGGTGTCTGCATTAACCGTGTGAGGTCAAGCACATGTAGGCCCCTGACTCTATAAATGATGATGATGAATTATGTGCAGGGAACCTAACGCTACCTCCCTAGATCTCACACGGTCACTATTCTGGCTCTAGTGTATGATGTATGGTGTACCTAGTGTCTAGGGAAGAAACGTAATGATGGTACACAACAGTAAAACACTTTAAGTCTCTATAAAGAAGAGAATAAAACAAGGAGTTAAGTTTTTCTTTGAAATAAATTTTTTCTATACACTTTATTTTGCCTGTCCAGCCAAATCATTTGGACAGGTCTTTGAAAATGAGGACAAGATAGTTTACAGAAAAGAACAATTAAAATTTTGGGGCAATTTGCCCAATAACTAAAAAGTTAATATATATATTTATATATGTCTTTCCTGTAGAAAATATTCAAACATTTCACTTTATTCATCTAAAGAGAGAGTCACTGTATATGAGGGCTGTAGTTTCATCCTACCCCCATAAACGTCCTGAGTATTGTTTCGCAATACTAGTGTTTCGTACAAGAAAATGTCAGTTATGCCCATATGTTTAACACATCACCTGGGATTCCTTGTTGAAAGATATTACAATGTGTCGTTGCAGAAAGTCTCAATTTCACCACCCGCCAAAGCTCCTACTGTTATCTTTGACAGCATAAACGACTGGTTGGAGACTGGATGGTGTTATTCGTACTCAGCAGGTTTCCTGTCACCAGCTGGGAACAGGAAATAGAGCCTCTGCAACAAAAGGACACCCTGGCCTTTTACATCTGATCACTTATTCTAACACTTAATTTCATACGTGAGTATGGGGTCAGCCTCGCGTGCATTTCAGGTGCACTCGCCCCGAATGTTACATGACTCCCACCTTGCTGTGACCACACCTCAGATCCTTATGGCAGATACGCCACTGTACGTTTACATACTTTTCCTCAATACAATAATGTGGAGTAACCACATTTCCTTTGATATGATCTTCTCTTCTTTTCTTTTCAAATATAATTGCTTCAGGCATATAGACAGTGTTCATTGAACACCGAGGCTTACTAATATATTCTAATATAATAATATGACAACATAATCATGACAACATACACCAGTTAGATACATTTCAAAGTGAGGACTCAACAATGTCTGTTCCCGGCATGTCCTTCACTTTCCCCCATAGCAGTATCTAACTTTGGTAGTTGGAATAAACATATTAATTCATAAAGCATCCTTACCACAATTCAAGAAAATATAAACAAATGACGCTGACTTTAGAAGAAATGGCCTCAGCTTCCTCCGAACTGCACAGACTGTGAATTTCTTATTTATTTAAGTTTAAAGTTAACACAGCTGTTTCTCAGCGTATCTGAATGAAAATTTTAGTTTGACTGGCAATGAATAATCAAAGCCTTTTGCTAATATTTACTAGCACTGGGCAATCAAAACGTGCGACTACTTGAATTCAAATGCAGTTTTTATGAAAAAAACAAAATAATTGCAATCAATTTCTGCATCTGGTAGTCGATTGGCCAGTCTGCTTTAGTTATGCCCAATACAAAAAGATGTTTCGTTTAGGATTACATTTTTCCTACCGCTCCCCTTTTCCGTTCATACTCTTTTTACCCAAGCGAATTTGAATGTACCTCCCTGCCTCTTTTTCAAACTCGCGTCCCCACTAACGTTAAAAAAGACAAAGCAGGAACGCCAGTCTGTTTGGTCGAGCGTCCGTAGACATTAGTATTTTCTCAATAACTTATCTAATACTGGGACTATCATATTATTTAAAGTACATTCTTGCTCAGTGAACTCTACGTCATACTACCATATAATTTTTATGGGCAGTTTCATAATGGTTTAAATTTTCAATTTTTGTCATAGTCAATCGTCAAATAAAATTTTGCACAAGACCGCCATATTTCCTCTCCTTCATCTCGCTGGCAAGTATTTTTCAAATAACTAACTTGTTTTAGTTACGTCAGAAATGCTACCGTGAGGAGGCAATAAAATTGTCTGCGTGTTTGCCTCTGCTAGAGTTGTTCCAGCGTGTATATATATGCATGGCAGACTGTGTCAGCGAAGCGGGGTGCGCGGCAGGTTAAGAATTCGCGTTAATAATTTGTATTGTATCGTGTAACACTACCAGAAAATGTAAGGATTACTACTAAATTTTTCGTTAAAGTTGACAGAATACGTTAATTCAGATAGTTATTTTGAGGCACACTTCCGCCAAAGCGTTAATTGTAAGTCTTGCCACAGTCTCTATCAAATCGGGCAAAATGTTAAAAATGTACGTCACAAGGAAAGCGAGTAGGTTTAAACTGGGGAGGAAGGGGGGGGGGGGGGTCGGTTCTAAGCCGTTCCAAGGCACAAAATTCAGCGCTATGCTGGCGTGTGAGAGCATCACCGTCAGACACAATAGGGCTGTTGTATTTATTATCCTTTTATGACTAAAATCCTACTGAAATGAGCGATTATTCTCGCAGATTTTACTACACGACGTACAAACGGCGAGAATTATGGAGTTTGATGAGGGATACCATGTGATTTTATTTTTTCATGCGGCTCTCCGATTTGTTAAAATGGAGACACAATTAAATATTTGGCTCTTTGTCACAGAAAGGTTCCCGACCCCTGACCTAGGTAGATATTGTTTAATACAGCTAACTGTGTTATTAAGAAAGGCCAGTATTATGAACTATCATCACCCTTCAGTTCTCTCAAGGAGTATATGCGGTCAACAACCTTATGCCAGGTCTCCATATCCCGTGCCATCAGCTCAAGTTATTTCCATGTCTTCCTCACCCCTGTCATATCTTTTTCCAGTTATTTGCTCCACATCTTTTTCAATCACATCTACTTCTACCATGAGGGTTCCGGAATAAGGACTGTCCTGTAATGATATTAACAGGTTTTCTCAATGTGTAGGCTGTCCATCTCCAGCGTCTTCTTCTCATCTCTTGTTCCACTGGTAATTGTCTAGTTCTTGTCATAAGTTCTATATAAGTGATCTTGTCATAAGTTCCATATAAGTGATCTTGTCATAAGTTCCATATAAGTGATCTTGTCATAAGTTCCATATAAGTGATCTTGTCATAAGTTCCATATAAGTGATCTTGTCATAAGTTCCATATAAGTGATCTTGTCATAAGTTCCATATAAGTGATCTTGTCATAAGTTCCATATAAGTGATCTTGTCATAAGTTCCATATAAGTGATCTTGTCATAAGTTCCATATAAGTGATCTTGTCATAAGTTCCATATAAGTGATCTTGTCATAAGTTCCATATAAGTGATCTTGTCATACCATTTCAATCCTTCTTCTCTACGCAATTGAGGTTATGACACTAAGACGTAGGAAATTTCTTTGTCTTTTATTCTGCAAAGACTTGCACTACATGTTTGCGTTCATCCTAGCCTTTATCATAGTCTTACTTCAGACGTCCCAATTTACTTTTAAATTAGCAAATAACATTGTATTTACCAATAACGGAATTGTGTTCAGCGTAGAAATCGATACTGAGTTAGAATAATGTTCAGCGTACCAGTACAGGAATAATGTTTTGCGCTGCCGATGATATTGGAAACAAGAGAACTAGACGGCACAGGTAGTACTTAGAATATAGGTCAAGGTAATCCCATTGCAAATACTGCAGTAGGGGAGTGAAGTGTTAGAGACATGACCATACTAGGTCCAGCATCGAGAGGTGGGGTGACCAGGTTCCTTCCTCGCTGTCTTTTCCTTCCCTAGATCAAAGTCAGGTATCCATTTACAGCTGGGTAGACTAGAGCGTGCCCGTACCGTGATTCTAACCTGGCTCCTATGCCGAGAGAGATCAGTGCTTTAATCACTCTGCCAATCGGATGCTCTAGTATTTAGAAGCAGGGGAAAATTATTCATCACGGATGACGCTAATGAGAGCTAGAAAATTAAGATGGCTGTATACCGCTCCACTTATGTCTAAGTCTTGACTTATGGATGCGAGTCATGGGTAATAGCTTGTATACCGCTCCACTTATGTCTAAGTCTTGACTTATGGATGCGAGTCATGGGTAATAACTTGTATATATGTCTAAGTCTTGACTTATGGATGCAAGTCATGGGTAATAACGTCTTCTTCGTCTTCAAATACCATGCTTAGTGACGTATGAGATCATGTCTCTCCACAACTTCCTGTCTCCAGTACAATTTATCAATTCTGTTGTTGACTTCTTTCCGTGCTACGATGTCAAACTGTCCAGTATTTGTTCTCTTTGTCTTCCCCTGTCTCTTTTTCCTTCAACCTTACCTGTTGTTACGATATATTCCAGCTTTCCTCTTCTCACTACATGCCCAAAAAAGTGGATTGCTTCTTTCTAACTTGTGAAATAAGTTTCTTTTGGCGCATTGACCTCTGTCAGGACTTCCTCATTATTGTTTTGCTTATCCTTGGTACTTTTAATACTCTTCCATACAACCACTCCGTGGCCTCTAGTGCCTTCCCTACTTGTTTACTAATTGTCCATGACTCACTCCCATATGTCAGGATTAGTTCTATATAACAATGAAGAACTCTCTGTCTTACTTCCAATGACAAACAATTGTTGCATAAAATACTCTTCATTTTAAAGTTTTTTGCCTGAGCTATTCTACTCTTCACTTCAGAGATGTCTCTTTCTTCCGCTTTTATTAATGTGCCCAGATACATTGAATTTATTGACCTGTTTTAAAATTGTTCCATTTACTTCTATAGTGGCTCTGGGGAAGCCGTTTTCTTTGAGACGACCATTACTTCTGTCTTTTTGCTATTAAGGCTAAGGCATTTTTTCACTTTCTATCACGATTGTATCAACCATTTCATAAAAGCCATCTATAAACCACAGAAATGGTTTTTCCGGTCAGTAAGTGGATATTTATCAGCACAGATGAGGGTATTTACAGCCAGAGAACTAAACATTACAATTTGTACTTACGTGTCAAAGAATAGCGCTCAGCACAGACGAGGCGACTGAGAACCCGATAACTATACCATACAAATCGTACTCGCTAGTAAGGAGACTGAGTACCAGAGACCTATACCACACACATCCTACTCACCAGTAAGGAAACTGCGTTCAGTATAAACATTGTTTAAGGGAAGTTATAGCAGCAGGCTAACGTGCAAGAGGAAGACAGCGTTATAAGTTGGAAGATAACATCAAGAGATGGGCAGAAAAGAGTCTATCAGATTGCACGGCCGAGACAAGAAATAGAAGACGCTGGAGATCCATTGCAGCCGATCTTCGTTGTGGAGATGGTATCTAATGATGATGATGATATGATGACCAAAGATACAGGGACACAGATACCTGGACGACACAGATGGTACTTACCAGTAAGGGAATAGCGTTCAGCACAGACGACGCTACTGAGAACCAAAGAACTAGCCGACATAGTTCGAAGGACACGTTTAGTTCGTTATACTTTGCGTGTATCAAAGCACTTGTCTGCAACCGCCCTGAAATCGTCGGCACGTGAAATCTACCCGCGCTATATTTGGACAAGGCCACATCCTTCATGCTTCTGAATACAAGAAGCGTGTCCAAACTGCTGATAACTCCCATGACGGATGAAAGTAGCGAGATAATGATGAAGAAAATTGCGAATCCTATACTGATGCTGGTTGGTAAAAATTTGCAGGCGTTGTCCTCATGGAAGTGAAATGTATGACTGGTATCCGCCGCGGGTATAAGTCCAGCTACTATGGAGATAAACCAGCATACACAGACGGACACTTTCATGGGTTTTGATGATGTAAACATCCGGTTTCTTGGAGACACCCTTAGTGACGCCATCCAATAAACGTTTACCGCTAGGAGCACCAACAGATGGGCGGAGCGAAGCGTGACTGATAGCCATGTATAGAATATGCACAAACTATTGCTCCAATAGAAATCACCCAGCTTCACTACGGCAGGAATAGGTAGAAGCAACCCAGCGTTGGTTGCCATAGTAAGAAAAATGGAGATGAATGCTACGTCACAGCTGTGGTATAATGGTTTATAATGAAGAATTATGAGTACGCCAAGGCAATCAGTAAGGAATGCTAATGGGGAAATAATAATCCATGCCAAGGCAACTCCAAAACTAGGCATGATTCACAAACAACTGACAAGGAAAAACTAGGTCAATGATTCCAGTTTGGTTTCCCATTAATATACTATATTCGTACATCCCCCCATCCTTCTAATCTGTTTCTTTTCTGTTTACTCTTGTTTTGTTCTGTCTCCCCCCCCCCCCCCCCACCCCCGGTCTTCCAACTGGATTTTATGCAAAAATATAAAGGTATAGGTCTCATAACAGATATTGCAGTAGTGGAGTGAAGTGTTAGAAGACTTCTGTACTTGAATGTAATACCTTGAAACATGTTGCTTTAACTTTAATATTCTCAACGCTGTACCAAAACACGAGGTCGTTATATTTGTACTTGCGCCCTAATATAACCGACGAACCATGTTTTAATGTTAAACAGGGCGCACCTCGCTTAAAGGAGGCAGAACTCATACTTAAACAAATAAGTACAATTACACTATAAAACGGGGGCCGCGGTAGCATAGTGGTTAGTGCACTGGCTTCCTAGCAGATGGTTCGATCCCCAGATGAGGTGGGATTTTTTTAAGGCCGCAAACGGGTCCTGGGTCGACCCAGCCCCAACTGGGTACCAGAGCAACTTCTGGGAAGGTTAAGGCGGCCGGCGTGATGTTGACCACATCACCCCTAGTGTGCCGATGGTCGAGCAAATATGGGCCTAACACCATATTCCCAATATGCCTCAATGGGCGTGTAACGGAATCCTTTTACCCTTTTTACACTATAAAACTGTGAATAACACATTTTATAAAGTATACATTTTACTGAACATATTTACTTAAGTGAGCAGAGAGGGCCTGATATGCACTCTACTGTCACATATGGAAATTTAGAAGAATATGGCACATCTCATGAAAAAAAAGAGAGAATACAGCAAATAATGAGGTCTTAGAAAAGCTAGGTACAAAAAAAAAAACAAAAAACTAATGAAGGAGATCCAAATTCAGCAGCTAAAATATTTTGGCCACATTGTGATAAAATTAACCGTGATACAACGCTAAAATATCTCCAAAGATAAAATGTAGGGATAAAAACTAATGCGTAAGCTACTAGAATACATGATCGCCCACGCCGCGGGTCACCACCCGCCATGGAAACTAACTTGTAGACGTGAAGGCAAAACGTTTACCCTTGGAACGGGGTGAGAACGGAGATCAAAAGGAAAAAATATGACTGAACACGTGCTTGAAACTAGCAAGGCTAAAAAGACGCAATTGGTGGGGCAAGGAAAAAAATTCTCGTCCCCAAGTTGACACAAGGTAAAGAAATTGACAAAAGGGACCTTAGCTATTATACGCAACAGTCATTTCTTGGACGCTTTTGCGATAACTTAGTCCGTTTATTTGAATTCAGCGACGAACGCATTACTGAAGATGCTCGAAAATATTTCAAAAAACCAACTAACCTTGAAAAGTAACTTTTTCTTAATAATAATGTTAGGAATATAAAACCTAGCTGGCCTGATGGCCCATCTTGAGCAGTGAAATAATATGCTTTCATTTATACAGACGGATAGATAATAAGAAAGATAATGACAAAAGACTGTGTTGTTCATATCAGCGAGCGACTGCATTGAAACAAAAAATGTCACTAATTTTCAAAAACTGCGGCCTTGAGACTCAAGTGCTAAAATCTAGTTGGAATGAAAGAGAGGGGATGGGGTGGAGAATTGTAGCTAAAAAAAACTTTAAAGGCAAAATTGTGTAGGGGAAGGCAGAGTTGGTTCAAAAAACAAGTGTGTTTTTTTTTGTGAAACGCAAGTAGAGACAGACGGACCAACAGACAATAATACATACATTGGACTTGACTGAGGTATGACTGAAATGACTTTTTGGTAGGAGGTTTGAATTTGAAAAGGAAAAAAAGGCGGTGATTGGCCATAGATGAATATATTATCGGCGCTCAGACGCGCATTTTTGCCATTCGTCATAAATAGTTGTCCAGTAGTAGACACAGTAATTATTCAGTGGTGTATTTCCCAGAAGCTAATTGAAATATTTAGAGGGACGCCATACTAAAGCCAGCAGCTCAGCTGAGTTTTGCTAGCAGATAACTGTGTTCTATATTCATAATTCTGAACTGTGAGTTTTTTTTATTTGGCACCAATGTGGTGTCAAATGAGGTGTTGAATAATACAAGAGTGGACCCGTGCAGTTTATATTTTGGCAGAGCAGCCTTATATTGCCCCCAAGCACGGAGAGGTGGGGCCACCAGATTCCAGCACCAGAACTACTCATTCAAGATACGTGAGCGTCTGGCCTGCTGGATACTCACCAACTT
Organism: Oreohelix idahoensis; assembly: GCA_024509875.1. NCBI lineage: Eukaryota > Metazoa > Mollusca > Gastropoda > Stylommatophora > Oreohelicidae > Oreohelix > Oreohelix idahoensis. The sequence goes on along the minus strand of JAMPIV010003266.1, from coordinate 5,783 downwards.
TATTTCTAACACACCAATTATAATCCCATCCATAAATGGACAATGTTTAGTCGCCATAGACAGGGAGTGATGAGGCCACCCCAACAGCACATCCATTAATCGTTCTCCCAGATAAATTACAACTATAAACAGTAGTAATATTAACTAGTCTTGTAAAATACATATGTACACACCTTTCATTTATTATGCCATATATTCATGCATTTCATTCATAATTGCAAAACCTTTCATATGTTCTGACCAAAATAAAACCTTGGTTCAGAACAAATAAATTTAAAGAAAATTTACTATCAAAATTTTACACAGCTTGAGTTAGTTCAGTGTGTTATAACAGTTTATTAATATTATTAGACTTTTTAAATATCTGTGTGTGTGTATGCAACTACCACAACACATTACATATCAGTACCCTAGAATTTTAACGTAGCCACATTCATTAGAAAAAAAAAGATAGGTGTGAGGTCGTAGTGGTAGCAAGAAGGGCCTTCTGTACATTCACAGCTACATTTATCTCAGGAGCCTTCACAGCTGACCTCATGCATCACACTAGGTAATATCACAATCATACAATACCATCAAATCCACTACACACATAAAAAGACATAACACCTTGCAGAAGACCATAATAGGCTAGAAACTATTTATATAATCAGGTTGAACATCGCGTTAGTAAGTCTGCCTAGTTCACATTTCCCGGGGTGTCTATTTGAGGGTTTCGCAATCTTATATTTTTTGGTGTCAAGCAAAGTATTTCCTTTTTAAGTGCTTAAGGAGAAGTCATTTTTGGGTTGCTTCCCTTGAAAATAGTTCTGTCATCTTCGATCGGACTCCGCAGACGACTCTAGGCCTACTGCGATTTATTCTGTGGCTGGGTAGGAATAGATTGTTCTTGCTTCAGTATATCTATGGCCTGAATTTATACGTAGTGTTTGTATGAGTAGGACGAGTCTGTCTTATATATGGATATCTTTGCATTTCTAAGTCGAACTAATTTGGTTGTCGCTAGAAAAAGGTCAAAGGCTATGCAGCGGAAGTATCGCTAGCAAAGGGTGTGATCCATGGCTGTCATCCTGTGAGGATGCCGAGTTTTGTTGTAGCAGGCTTTTTGCCGAAATAGTGATCTATATATGGATGGGGAAAAGTGATAATCATTTAGACATGTTGTATGTACTTTACCCCAGTGTTTATTCTCTTTTGCCAAGGAATGGCAAAGTTATATTTCGCATAAAAAGGTAAAACCACAATTTATTATGAACTTGGGCTTCGCCATCGTTGTTGATAAGCAGATGCACAGTGGTACTTTTAAAAAGAATATCCATTCAAAGGAAGAAGACATTCCTATGTATCAGCACTGGATTGTATGATATTATTCAATTACCTCTATGAGAGAACCTATGAAGAAATGAGGACATTTAATGAATGACTAATTTTGGTCTATATTCTATAGTGAGTGAAGCTCACGAGAGAGAGAACAGCCATGTTGAAATTCATATACTTTGTATTTATCGAGTGAGAAAAAGGGATGCCTGTACTATTTACATGATGGAACGCTGAATGCTTATTTACGAATGCTCCATTATGATATTTGCCAAGCATGAATGCTAACTTAAGATGATATTCCTGTGATCAACATTATGCTGTCTATGTCGACATTTGTTCCTGTAACCATACACGTACTGTCCAAGTGTGCGTCCCATTAAATGTTATAAAAGACCACCGTAGATCCAGTACTTCTTGAATTCGAACAGTGTGAGTATGAGTGATGTACTACCAACCTGTCAACTCTATCGAATCATTCTACCATTCGCGTACTGACATTCAGATACACACTCATTGTTTACACTCACATTCTTGTCGGAGCCTCATCACGTTCCAGGACAAGATGACCTGTATGACCAAAACTGTGCTGGGTTTGATGAGTTGACAATCGTTACACTTTACTACACCAGTTCCAACATCTACATTTATCCACTGGTGGACATTCACATCATTTAGCAAATAAAGCATGATTCAACAACTAGTAGCCAGTATGAGTTAACAACTACACAAAGAGTTTAACACCATGACAGTAGACTCACACCAGTTACTGAAGATTTGAGGCTTCAATGACTGTTTTCCATTCATGCCAGAGCCATCCTTTTTGGACCTTCCGATAAATAGACTAAGAGTCTGACACAGTAGCTGTCCTAGTTAATGTGGTTTCAGGCAGCCACCTCAAGGTTGTAGTATCTGCCTCTATCTCCATTCTCATGCTGGAGGTTGTTTCGTGTAAGCTCTGCTTTCTTCAGCGGTGACCCTGTCCCTTACTCTAGCCGAGAATCCCTATCCTAATTCTCACCACGGATTATAGACCCATCAGTGTACACAATGTTATCGTTATCCCTGACATGATTTATTTAGCAGCGTTGACAAATACTATTACTATATATCCCAACTACTCGTAACATAATTATCGATGTATGTTACGTCGGTCGGGCACACTCAAAATAGTAACTCGCGCCATAAAAAAAAAGTGCGCAACGCACGGTGTGCAACTTGCGCGGCGTGGGTGTTTTTTAAAACAAATACTTTGGTTTTATTAATTTTTTTTTAAATATTCTTTCACAAAATTAGTAGCGCTCGACAAAGAAAAAGTGCGTAAAAATTGGTGTGCATGAGCCCACACCAGATGTACAAATCATGAAAACTTGAAAGTTTTTGTTAAAACCACTTATTATCAGGGAACACTCTTTGAAAACAATCCACGTACTTTCACACGAAATGTCATCAAAGAACTTTTAAATTGAATCTAAAATAACATAATTCTCGCCGTGTGTACGTTGGTCACAGCTGAGGAATGCAACCGTGTTGAAAATTTGTATTGTTTGCGCACAGTAATTAAAAGTAGATAGATAGATAGATAGATAGATAGATAGATAGATAGATAGATAGATAGATAGATAGATAGATAGATAGATAGATAGATAGATAGATAGATAGATAGATAGATAGATAGATAGATAGATAGATAGATAGATAGATAGATAGGATAGATGGATAGATAGATAGATAGATAGATAGATAGATAGATAGATAGATAGATAGATAGATAGATAGATAGATAGATAGATAGTTAGATAGATAGATAGATAGATAGATAGATAGATAGATAGATAGATAGATAGATAGATAGATAGATAGATAGATAGATAGATAGATAGATAGATAGATAGATAGATAGATAGATATAGAGATAGATAGATAGATAGATAGATAGATAGATAGATAGATAGATAGATAGATAGATTAGATAGATAGATAGATAGATAGATAGATAGATAGATAGATAGATAGATAGATAGATAGATAGATAGATAGATAGATAGATAGATAGATAGATAGATAGATAGATAGATAGATAGATAGATAGATAAATAGATAAATAAATAGATAGATAGATAGATAGATAGATAGATAGATAGATAGATAGATAGATAGATAGATAGATAGATAGATAGATAGATAGATAGATAGATAGATAGATAGATAGATAGATAGATAGACAGATAGATAGATAGATAGATAGATAGATAGATAGATAGATAGATAGATAGATAGATAGATAGATAGATAGATAGATAGATAGATAGATAGATAGATAGATAGGTAGATAGATAGATAGATAGGTAGATAGGTAGAACGAACGAACTTTATTTTCGAAGTGTAAAGAATTAGGCACGCAGGCCCGGCTAACATTCTGCCCCACTCATTAATCTTGCATACTATATCCTTTCATTACCACATGATGCTTTAAGCATTAATTTAATGGCATGCAACATTATAAAGTTACCATAACAGCATTCATTTACAGTATGCAATCATAATAAAAAAAATGAGTAGGTTTTTTTTTTTTTTTTGAAACAAACAAGTTAGTAAGTGGGGGAAAAAAGTAATAATAAAATAAAATAAATAAAACAATAAATAAAAATAAATAAATTATGAATACCGACACTCACTCATGCGGTCAATCCGTCTACAATTAATCTGTATTTTTGAATGTGTCATCAATCATCAATACAAAAAAATTACATAAACACATTCTCGCTTATGTCCATACATTCTTGGTGGAAAATGCGGGTAATAATAATAACACTTCTCTTACGACTTCTGAGGGTTTGGAGGAAAAGTATTTTAGCCAAGTAAAAAAAAAAACAAAAAAGCGACGAATAAAACATTTCACATTTCTACAAGTACACGATATTATGTGGGTACATTCTCACATACATTGTACATTATGATTATATAATATATTTTAAAGTGAAATATAATAATGAATATTACATGGATATAAAACAAATTATTCACACACAAAAAACGAGTAGAAGAGGAAAAGAAATGTTGACCTATGGATGAGATGTTGACAGGCAAATGCTGTTTCTATTGGGGGTAGATAATCAGTGTTGAGGAAGTGTTTGAAAAGTGCTTTGTTAAATGAATATTGTGTAGGTAGGCTTTTTAGGTGGTGTGGAAGGCTGTTCCATAAGTAGGCACCAGAGTAGGATAGACTCTTTTTGAACAGGTCGATCCTAGGTTTGGGCAGACTTAACTGATGTAATCGTTGTCCCTCCCTTCTACTGGTTTGAAACAATGATCTTAGGTACGACGGGGCATTGCTAGATAGAATTGTGTGAGTCAGCTTGGCTTTGTTGTAGAGAAGACGTTTTTTTTTACGACAGTATTTTGGGTTCTTTTCCTGTCCTTGTGTGTGGTGTCGTGCGATGGAATTATCGTGATCAGACGTACTGCTCTCTTTTGCAGGGAGTGCAGTCTCTTCGAGGTGGAAGCAGGGCAACAATCCCATAGTGTAGAGAAGTAATCTAGATGTGTCTGTATATGTGAGGTGTAGAACAATAGTCTAGTGTCTGCGTCTAAGAAGTGTTTTATTTTGGTAAGCTGGTACGTCTTTTGTGCTAAGTGTTTGGTTAAATTCCGTACATGGGAGTTCCACGTTAAGTGCTGGTCAATCGTGATCCCTAGAACTTTGTGTTCTGTTACATGTTCAATTTGTATTGATTCCGGGGGTAGCTGTAGCGATCTCTTGGTGCAGCTTTGGAGTTTCTGTCTGGTGGTAATCAACATAGATTTCGTTTTTGTTGTGTTTACTGGCATACGATTCATATTACTCAATTTTTGTTAGATTGTCTACATCGCTTTGAAGAGTCATTGCAAGTGCCACGCAGTCATTGTCACTAGTGTAGATAGTACAATCATTGGTGCAAAAGATGATCACAAGTTGAATATTTTAGATGTAGTGGCAGGTCGTTGATGGGAACATTGGTTGTGAGAGTAAGGGCCCAAGAATCTCTATGTAGCCATGCGGTACATCCGTTAGTATCTATCCTTTGAGTTTAGTCTGATTCGAGTTGTTTTGTAGGAGCACTAACTGTTTTAGTCGATCTGCCAGGAATGATATGATGTTGGTTTAGGGGCGGTCGGATTAAAGAGCGGAGTATTCTGAGGGTTTCTAACTTTTGAACCAAAGATTGTGTTGGGCAATCAATTGTAAATGCTTTCTTTAGTCCGTTTGGTTAACAGCACCACATAGATTGTTCCAACATTGGTATGTTCGACAGCCTTGGTTGGTCTGCCATTTTTGGTGAGCGGTTCTGTGTGACTGGAATGTTAGGGTCAGAAACCTGGGTTGGCTACATTGAGCAGTTTTGTTTGTTTTAGTTAAGTGTTGAAATGTGGTGTTGTAAAATGTGTTTCTCTAGTGGTTTTGAAAGAGATGAATAGAAGGGATA
>JAMPIV010003265.1:0-34490 GCA_024509875.1 Oreohelix idahoensis | reverse complement strand
AGTACAATCCGCATCACTGGGTTTCAATGGAACTAGCTGTATCAATGTCTTGGGTCTTTCTTGTTGGTTATAATTTCTACTGATATTTTTCTGTCATTATGTTCGGTTGGGGTCTGGACAAAGATGTGCTGGGGTTGACACACTGTCTTCTTGTTCTGTTTCGTCTCCATAAAGATCGCTGGTATATGGTTCAACAAATCCTGCTTGGCGTATAGTTTCTTTTCTTCAGGAATCTGATTGTTTTTGAACAAGCAATATTGTTCTTGTGGTATAGCAGTGTTTGGTTTTCACTAGTGTTAAAACTAGAAACTTGCATGTAAAATGGGGGTGTGATAGGTATCAATCTGACGATTTTATCCACTGTGGGAGTAAGTTTGAGTGTGGATATAAGGTGTTTTCGTTGTTATTCATCGGTGTGGCGTCTGTGGCACTGATTTTCTTTCATTTCCTACATGCGCAGGTCTCTGTCTTGTAGTCTATTAAGTAATTCAAAGGGTGGTTAGGGATATCTTCTTCGCTTTCGGGACAAGTCTCGTTGTTGTACTTGCTCGCTGTATTTCATCTGTGGGTGGCCTGGGTATGTGGTGCGTCTTTGGTAAATTCAGAGTCTGTCGTCTCTGACTCTGATATGTCAGACGAATATGTGCTTGGGAATGGATTATAATTTAGGGTGGCTTTTCTGACTGTCTTGTATTTTTGTCGGCAGAGGCGAATGGCCGTGGGATTATCGATTTTTATTTGTTTTTACGCTTGGGTGAGGCTTTTGTGGGCTGTTGTTTCGTCTCTCATTCCAAAATATAATATGTTTACAGGCGTACGTTTTGTTTCATAGATTTTGTAGCCATCTAACCATCGGTCATCGATTTTGAACTGCGTACATGTTTCTTGTAGTATACTCCTGTCTCCCTATTTTGTATCGTTGGTAGCTGGCTGATTTTTATCATGTTGTGTTCTGTTCTTGTGAAATGCCTTCTGCGTATTTCGTTGTGCAATCTGGTGAGCTTTATACTTTTTCTTGAAGGATTATTCGATGGGGTCTTCTCCCATTATTTTTCTTTGTGGGGCGAAGTAGGTTGTCTAACGGAAAGTTTGGTTCTCTTCCGTATAGCATGAGAAGGAGACATTCCTGTGGTATCGTTCACGTTACTCGATGGCTTCAAGTAGCTTGGGTTAATGTATTGGTCCCAGTATTGGTGGGTTTCCCCCTTGATATATTTGCTAATAATACATGTATCATGTAGGTGAGTGACGTGCATGCGTTTTCATTTCTGCCATTTGCATTTGGGCAATAATAAGTGGTTGTAGTATGCTCAATATTAGCTGGTGTAAGGTGGCTTTAAATGGGTGTTACCTATATTACTGTTTTACCCGTTGTCCCTGAAATGATTCGTTTTGGACACCATGCCTGGGATATGTAATTTTTGTAAAAAAAATTTTGCGTGTTGGACTGCGAGTTGGCATCACTGAGTGGGTAATCTTTCTTCCTTCTGGGCCAAACACAGGAGTATTGGTCAACTATGTGCAGGAGGTTAAGTTTGTTGGCCTTATTGGGTGAGTGGGTAAGGACCTGATAAGTCAATGCTCACTGTTTGGCATGGGATAAATGGAAGGTTGCATTTCTTGAAAGGGGAATTAAATGTGGCTCATGTTTCTCAAATTTACATGGTTCTACAGGGTGCTACATATAGTCTGTAATGTCCCTTGTAAGAAAGTTTGCCATTAATTACCTTTTCTTTATGACAGTCAATTGTTTTGTCTCTTCCCATATGCCCGTTGTTAGCATTGAAACTGTAGCAATACTTCTGGGGACTAGATGTGTGCTGGTATGACTTTTCTAGTGTCCCTCGTTACTTCTTGTTTCTGATCAAATAGTATAGAATTTCCATCCGTTGGGTGTACTGTTAAAATCTTTTACTTTTTCCTTGGGTTTGTCTTTCACGTATGTGAGCAGCTTTTGACATTGTTCTGCATCTTTCGCTTGTTCTACTCTCATGTCAAACATCTCTTGGCTTCTTCTTCTAACTTGAGTGGACGAATCTGAGGTACTTCTTCGACTTTATGAATAATTTCAATTAATTTCTTTAGCATTTATCGTCAATCTCTGAGGATGTGCCATCAGCGATTTTTGACTCTATATTGCTTTTCACTTCAGTTTTTTCAATCATCATATTTTAATCCTGGATAAGAGATCTGCACAGGTTTGTCAGTTCGCCTGGGATATTGTTCGGATAGGGTGTCGTAGGAACTGTAATTTCATTGCCATGTCTGTAACTTACTTTGGCTGTTCTTGGTTTTGGTGGTAGCCAGTTAACCAAAGGTTGATGATCAGTTCTTATAATGATTTAGTTCCCTGACGTAAAAGTCAAAACTTTTGTACTTCATAGTGAATATAGCATATGCTTCTTTCTCAGTGGTGGTCCACCGTTTTGTGACTTTGACAATTGCGTGGATAGGAATGCAATGGGTTTCTCATTTGGAATGTTTGGTAGGATGGGTGTCTCATCTTCTAGTACAGGTTGGACCTAACAACACCAATTGGCGTTATCGAGGCATCGGCGTATAGTATCATGGGCTGAGGAGAAATATCTGGATGTCCAAGCAGTGGGATGGTGGTTAGGTGCATTTTTAAGATACTCAAAGATCTCCTGGCAGTCTTCTTCCATGAAGCGTGCATTTTACTTTCGGTAAGGGCTATCAAAGGCTCTGCTGCTCTGGGAGAAATTGATTGATGTGGCGCCTATAGTACCCCTATTGTACCAATAAACGAGCGTGTTTGTGTCTCACCGTTTTGGGGTTAGGCATTTCTCTTATGGCTTCTGACTTATCTTCATGCAGGTCTGGACGCCATGGTGTGTGTGGTTTGGATGACAAAGCCTAAAGACTATTTGGTTTCTGTCTTTAGTAACTCACACTTCGTACTGGGACAGTTTTAAACTTTATTTATGGTGCTGTCCTGAGTCTGATCAACAAACTGTTTTTTCAAGCTCTTGCGGAAGTATGTGGTCTTCCATCGTGCCTGCGGTATGTATCAGGATATCGTCTATGTATGCCAGGGCAAATGGATGTAGAACCTTTAACACTTCACCCATGAGTGACATATATGTTTCTGGGGAGCGTGAGAGACCAAATGGCATAACATTACAGAAAAAGATTCCCATATGTGAACAGAATGTGGATTTCTGTTTTGCCGCAGGTGTCATGGGGATGCACCAAAAGCCTGACCTTGCATCAAGTGTGGTAAAGTATGTAGACTTTCCTAACGTCGCAAGTAGATCGTCTATCCTGGGGAGGGGGTAGGAAATGACTTTTGTGATTTTGTTAAGGGCACGGTAGTCGCAGCAAAAGCGACTGGAGCCGTCCTTTCTGGGTTTGTTACGATCACTAGGTGAGGGGACCATTGGAACGGATCTTTCGCATGATTCCTGCCTGGTACATTTCATTTATAGACCTTTCCACGAGTTCTCTGTTTTTCAAGGCGTATAGAGTTAGGGTTCATAATGTATTCGGCTCCTCGTGTTGTTGAATGTCCATTTTGACAGTGTTTAGTCTGCCTAATTCCATGTCATTGAGTGCGGAATATTCATCTTGTGCTTTTCTACAAACGTTTTTCAAACGTTGCTTATTATCTTCTGTGGCATTCAGGTTTGCTAATAACTGAGCTATTCTCGCTCCTGTATTTATGATCTGCTATGATAATCTCTGGTCTGTCTTTGCCTCCCGTTTCATTCCCCTAATTTGGGACATTTTTTCTTGCATCTTGTGATTAATCTCTGCTCCTGGTATGGGCTTTCTTTTGCGTTAGTCTTTGCCGTCATTGGGCTGTGCTTGGGTACTGTCTCCTCTCGCCATGTTACTGTGGCAGTTTCCATTTGTCTCTGCAATTGACTGTATATTCATTTCGTATTATATATTCTGGGGTAGTCGTGTTTGTGTTCATTTTTTTCTGATTATTCTGCCACGTAACTGCGCTTATCGCCCTACCATTACTGTATTTATTCCGTTTGTGCTCAGTAGGGCCTGCTCTTCCTTTCATGGGCGAAAAGTTTTCATTCTATTCTATTTCCAACTTTGCTGCTATAGTATCCTTCTGTGGTGAAGTCACGCTATAAGAATTCTTCCCCCCTTTTTCTTCGAGAACATTCAATTGGTTATTCGGGACTTTAATATAATCCACTGTTTTTGGAGTTATATTGATACTCCATGGGGCATGTGATCTATGTCTTGTCGCCTTCGGATATCCTCCTGGCAAGACAATTCTCCTGTTTGTCTGCTGTTTAAATCTTGTGATATTACAGCACTTCATTTTCTTTTTTCGTGGTGTGCTAGGGTCGCGTAAAGAGTTGAGTAATATTTTAAGTCTTTAGTATACAGGCGTAGCTGGGGCCGGTCTCGGCTAGTGTGTAGAGTTATGCAGTACTGGGGCTCTGGTTCGTTTCTGGCGATACTAGGGTACTGGGTATCGCACCCTTAAAAACATAGGTTGTGTGTAACATAACTGTGTAGATGATGATGTTGTGCCGGTTTGTCCGTTTTAGGATGTAGCATTAGGTAGCATGATAATGCTGGTCTTATACTTGTTCCAGTGTAACTTTGGTTATTTTGGCTGAGTTGGATCGTGCCGTATTGGTACGCTGCATTTATGTCCAGTGGGGATGTGGTTTAGACAATTTGTGAATGGGTCTCTTATTGGTTTTTGTTGTGTCTTAACACATACCTATACTTTGTGGACGATAGTCCACTTGTGCTACAATTGTTGCCTGCTATTTTTATAGCTCGGTAGTTTTTCCTGACACATATATTCACTATCATGATGGGAGAAAATCTTAGGACTTCGAGACTTCAGCGATTCCCTCCCCTGTAATTTGCAACAATGGCCGCATCAATAATGCTTTCCTTTGCTAGGGGCGTACTATGAATTGAAGGGCCTGGTCGCTATTATGCGCACTCAGAATTTTTTACTCTGCCTTTTGCTTAATGGACCAGGGGTGTTTGGAGCACGTTTCTTATGGGTAGCTGTCAGCCTACCCAAATGAACGTATGTGGATATGTCATGGTGCATTTTTGTATGTATGGTGTCTTTGATTTTCTGGAGGTCATTAGTTTATTCGTACTTTGATGGTTTGTTAAGAAATCCCTCCCAGGAATAAAATTTCCTAGACTGTCCTTTGTATTGAAACATGGGTGTTTCAGTTTGTTTCGCGATAGGAAAATTTTAAGCCTTGCTGTCCAATCTGATTTTAGTCTTTGTCCAGTGACTGAAGCTAGGTGTGTTTTGGACGGTTGATATGTACTAAGTGTTGGTCTCTTGAACAGCTGGAAAAACTAATTAAGGCTGATGGATGCTCTATGTATCTACCGCAGTGCCCTATATTGGGTTGGGCCCTGGTATAGACCATGATGCAGGAAATGGGGGTCCGGATGTATATGTTTTAGTTCCATCATTGCACCATTTCCTCCTTCAGCTCTCGCGCGCGCCTCCCCTTTTACTGGTATGGGCCAACTTGACCAATTTCTGTTCTTGTGTTTGTTTCTTTTGGTTTTGCTGACAAAATTTCTGTTGATTGTTGCCCTCGACTAACTGGTCCTGTTTAGTGAGTGGCGCTTTGGGCCGTTTTCTCCCTAGGCACGCTGGGTATGAGTAAGGGTTGAGGTGCGCCACTGGTATATCTGATTTCGTCTGGTGTAATTCACGTGGGCTGAAAGGTGGTGCGGGTTGGTTGATTGTGGCTTGGATAAAACTCTCCTCTTTCCTGCCTGGTGCATGATTGTAATCTTGCTCCTATTTACAGGACTTGTAACCAATGTCCAATGCATACCGCCCATGTGCAAACGCATCCCCGTTTGTCACTGACATTATCTGACGTTCGTTTAATGCCTGCTGTGTGGCCTACAGTTGATGGGGCGTTCTTATAAATTGCTCGGGTGTCTCGACTCTCATGTGACGACTGATTGACGTAGGGCGCAGTATTCATTCCTCTCTCGGTTATGGTCAATCAACTTCCATGTAGGCTCATGCTCATCCATAGATCCCTAATACTTCTGGTCGGGGTCGTCCCTACCTGCTTCTTTGTTGGAACCTTCGGTGAAGATTTTTCCCTCCTGTATATTAGCTGCTCTGGATTGTTTCAACGCAATAGTTTAGTCTTGGATGTCTTTTTCTAATAAGATGCCTTCTGATATTTTATCTCCGCTCTATAATTTTGGCCCTCGGCAAATATCCCCACTAACCTGTATTTCTACATCTAGAGTGGTTGGTAGTAGGATTATTCTCTCGCAAAAACGCCCACCACTGTCTCTTCACAATATATTGAGGCATCGATTGCTCCAAAATAGTGTGTCAACCAGACATTCCATCCTCATTTCTTTTCCTATGTATCATGTCATGAGCTTACTAAGGACTGACCAACGCACTGCATTTTGTCTTATGATTTCCATCCCCATATCTCTGGGGATCGGTTGAGCCCCCTCTTTATACTTTAGGGACTCGGTAGGTTTCTGTGGGGTACTGCTGGGAACCTCAATCACTCCTTTTAAAAAAAAAAAATCAGTCAACGTATACGAATCAGATACCTAACAGAGAGCGATTTTCTTTTTCTCTTTCTATTATTCAGTTGATGTCTGCCTCTGCCTAACGTGCCGCAAATTTTTCCATGTCGGACACAACCATCTTCCTGAATTTATTTTAATAGTGGTTTCCATCGAATCAAACAGGATCCCACGCATTTAGATGACCAGAACAAATGGATACTAACCTGTGTGATATTTTCGCGCGTACAGTTGTCATTTTTCTGTAGGGCGTTTCAGTAATTTGCCGTGTAGCGCTATTATTGTTTCGAGTCCTTTAACCCAAACATATTTTGTCTGTCCTGGGGGCTGCATGTGTACGTTGTGTATTTACGCGGTTGGTTTCTCTCTGTGGTTGTTGTGTTGTTGTTGTTCCACCCACCCCCAGGCTGTTAGAAAATTATGTAGTAAATCGTCCATGGATCTGTACTGATCGGATAAAGTTATTCGCTTTAAATCAAATGAGAACGTGGTCATACGGGCACCATATTACCCCATCACATGTAACCGGGGCGGGTGTTCCTTAGCACTGGAACGGCACCATATTCCATCATGTTGCAGTGCCGGTATATTCAGTATTTTCAGTTTACTTTACAGAGAGCAGATGTTTAACTGGCCTAATCACCAGAGATTTAGATTTCCTACTCTTAAATTTGTGTTTTACCAGGTTCGATTTTCTTCTCTTAGGTGTTGATGTAGCGATATTCAATTTGTAAATGGATAGATTTCTTATCTATGATCTGCCTAAAAACTGTAGTGAATTCAACCTTCTTCAAAACAGCGTTTCGATTTCATGCAAAACTTTTAATATCATTCAGCATGAAACTTAAAATTTCATCACCAGTCCTGGAATTTAGAACATTTTTACATAAGTAAGCATGAATAAAGTTTAATCATCTCATCAGATCTTTCATGCATGCAAAAATCCTTTTTGCATCTTTGTCTACCGTAGGCCTACTCAATGGGGTCCAAATAGGCGAACTTCTGCATTCCTCCGTGATCCTTCCTTTAAGTTACAGTCTTATTTTAGGTTCACTACATTTACCCTATCTCCGCAGATTTGTCGTTTGATTTTTTTATTGCATAAGCATTCCTGGGTTAAATGCTTTCCAACACAAGAATAGTCTACTCTACCTGATTTGAGGTGTAAAAGGACATTGTTTTAATCAAATTGACTTCAAAATCCTCGAGCCTAGTTCTGCTGCGACTAGGTTTTTTTTTTTGGAGCTCTATTCAGTATAGCATGTTTAATTATCGTCTCTACTTACGCCAGTGATGAAAATATATAACACTCAATGTCCTGATTACACATTTTTAATAAATGTTGTAGTTTGATGTCATCAAACTAAGAAATATGTAGAGCTGTACACAGATACGACCTCTTGAGTTGCGCTCTTTCATTTCTACTGCCAAAATGCGTCCTGTTCCACTTTCCCCGGGGTAAATCTGAAAAGCTATCCGAATGGTCAGGGGAGAATCTCACCCAATTTTATTTAGAAATAGCGTGTGGAAGCCGACTCTTTGTCCCTAAAATATGTGACACTATTTATTATTTCTGTTTCTTTCATAAAATATAAAATTATAGGGTGGTCCTGTGCTTCCTCTGTCTCTCGTAAGAATATAGTCTGTTTCCAAAGGAACAACTATGTACCGGGCCACAATCCCACTTCACCACATAATATTGGGGTCTCGCTCTTGGGATTTTGAATCTTTCCCTATTAAAAATATTGGGGGTAATTCACTTCAGGGAATATAAGAATTAAAAGGTATCCTTGGGTGGAATTAAATAAGGTTGAGCTCACGGTGCCTGTGCTGTCCATTAGATATATATTTAGAGATTGAATTGTTGGTTAGACATTGTATAAATTTACCTGATAGACAATGGCGGACCTGGCCAAGTTTCGATCTGCTGCTGTTCAGACTGCAAAAGAGTTAGGATTAGATGGGCAAGTTATGGTTGCCTATGTCACTACGGAATGTGACAAATTTATTGAACGCGAAGAAAGAAGGTTTGAAGCCGAAAGAAAGTTAGAGGCTGAAAAAGAGATTAAGAGGTTGCAGATTGAGGCTGAGGCTAAGAAATTGGAAGCAGAAGAAAGAAGAGTGACTGCAGAAAGGGAAGCAGAAGAAAGAAGATTGACTGCAGAAAGGGAAGAGAAGAAATTAGCTGCAGAAAGGGAAGAGAAGAAATTAGCTGCAGAAAGGGAAGAGAAGAAATTAGCTGCAGAAAGGGAAGAGAAGAAATTAGCTGCAGAAAGGGAAGCAGAAGATAGAAAGATTTACAAAGGGAACATGAGTTACGACTAAGGGAGTTTGAGTTTTTCAAGGCCATGCTCCTGAAAATGGTGCCAGTCCCTTTGCCTCTGATGCCACTGCTAGCCAAGGAGCCTCAACCTCAGCTATGAATTTTCATTTAGATCATTTTGTTGAGAAAGACGATGATATAGAGAGCTACCTAAATAGGTATGAACTATTAGCTACCACGTATGGGTTAGAGAGAGAAAGGTGGAGCTTAAAGTTATCTCAGGGACTTCGTGGGGCAGCTTATGAAGTTTTTGCAAAAATGAGCAGAGGTGATCAGGAAAATTATGACATGCTAAAGCAGGCTCTTTTGTTAAGGTATGAAAAGAATGCAGAATTTTATAGGAAAAAATTTAGGAATGCTAAAATACTGTCAGGTGAAACCTATCACCAGTTCTCTGCACGAATAGAGACATACTTGGAGAAATGGACTTCTCGGGGGAAAACCCAAGATCTTAAGGAAATGGTCCTTATAGAGCAATTAAGAGAGTCCATGGCTCCAGACCTGAGAAAGTTTCTCATGGAACAAGGTGCAGAGAGGCTGGGTGAGTTGCTAAATGTTGCTGAAAGGTATCAAGCAGCTCAAGCAGAGGTAACAGGGTAATAAAAAAGAAAGAAACAAGTGGATAACCTTTAGGGCACCACAGAACTTTTAATAAATTTGATCCTAGGGATCAAAACAAAGGTAAGCACCAGTTTGATAGGCCACGGTATGAAAATAAAAATAAATTCCCACAATTCGATGAAAGGAAATATGATGAAAGAAAATCTTTCAACCAAGGAAAAAGGTGGTGTAAGAATTGTCAGATGGACAATCATGACACCGACCGTTGCAGAAGGAAACCTGTGTATATGGCAACCCTTCAGTCAGGTCGACCTCAAGACAGGAGGAGGATATTATGTTAGATACCACTCCAGAAGAGATGAGGAAGGCACAGGCTGGGGATAAAACACTCAAGCCTTGTTTCAGAAAATTGTCAACTTGTCATACAACTCCAGGCAAGGAGATTTTTACATGAAAAACAAGTTGATGTATAGGAAGACTGGAGCTAGATCCAAAGGTCAGGGACAGCTGGTACTTCCTAAAAGATATAGGGCAGACTTAATAAGGAGCCTACATGTGAAACCAGATGGGGACCATGAGAAGATAGGTACCATCATTCAAAAGGTGGCTCACAATTATTATTGGCCCAAAGCAAGATGGGACATGAGAATTTTGTAGAAAGGTGTAGCATAGCACATGAGGGAACACCCACAAGTGGGAACATGGATCAGGACCTGACACGCCACGGGGCAAAATTAGGCCTGATAATAAAAAGAAAAATAGATTTGATAAAGTGGACCAAATGGAATGGGAAGCCCCTTTTCACGGACAAGCTTCACTTAACTGTTTTACAATGGCCACTATGCGGAGAGTGCAAAAAGATGTCTTACCCCAGGATAAGCCGACAATCCCTCAATCGGACTTAAACAAACTGGAGGAAGAAGATGTAGAGAGGAAATCTCTCATCAAGAATTTTAAGTGGGGAGAAAGCCCCAAAAGAAAAATTGGTAGCGGTCGTTTTGTGAATGATAATTCTGGGAGGAAAAATCATCACTATAAAGCTTCAAGTGGAAGAGACCATACCGGTGCATGGACAAATAGGTCCACACAATTAAAGGTCCATATGTAGCTTTGTTAAGAACGTGGACTGATGAAAAAGGCAGAGGAAAACATTACATCTTCATACCAATATGTGAATGAGCTGACCACTCGTTTAAAAACTGGCTGGAAACTTGCCAATGAAAATTTGAAACAAGCCAGGAAGAAACATGCTGCCTATTATAACAGGAAGGCGAAAGACAGAAATTTGGCTGTGGGAGAGAAAGTACTGCTTCTTTTGCCCGGAGTCAGAATAAGTTACAAATTGGATGGCAGGGTCCATATACAGTTTTAGAGAAGGTGTCTAGAACAAATTATAAGATAGATAAGAAGGGAAAGAAAAAAATCTATCATGTGAATCTCCTGAAGAAATATTTGGAAAGAGAACATCAGGAAGAGACACACTTGTTGACCTTGTCCATCGCCATGGAGATGAAAAAGGAACCACTTTCATCATTTGAATATCCATTACACCCCTGTGAGACAGCAGCACAGGTGAAAATCAGTACACATTTAACGAAAACTCAGAAAGAGAGAGTGCAACAGGTTCTAAATAATCATGCAGAGGTGTTAACAGACCGACCAGGGCATACAAACCTATTGGAATATGATATGAAACTGATAGACCCCACACCTGTCTGTATGAAACCATATTCGATTCCGTTTGCTAAGGAAAAAGCTTTGAAGGAAGAGATAGACTATCTATTGAAGGAAGGAATTATTTCGCACAGTGAATCTTCGTATAGTTCCGGTGTTGTACTCTTAAGGAAGCCCTCTGGAGAACATAGACTCTGTATAGATTACAGGAGACTGAATGCTATTACAGAAGGACAGGTGGATCCATTGCCGGATACAAATCAGCTGTTTGCCAGACTAAATAAAGCTAAATATTTCTCAAAAGTGGATCTGAGTAAAGGATACTATCAGATTCCAGTAAAGCCTGAGGTTAGACCATACCTAGCTTTTAGTACCTCAGAAGGACACTATGAGTTTAATAGATTGCCATTTGGATTGAAGAATGCGCCTAGTGTCTTCTCTAGAATGATGAGAAAATTGTTGGATGTAAACATTTTCGGAGGAACGTAATGAATCCCTGAGTTGCCTCTTTGATTGAGGATATTCCGAATGTTTCATACAGGATAATAAGAAGATTATGGATCCACTACGAAAACTCTGCTATCACCAGGTATATGTTATCTCCTCATAACGTACATTTTGAGGGAAATATAATGTTCTCTGGACATGTCATTGCGCAGACTCAGAGAAGAGAAATGGTGAATACGGGTTGCGAAGCAGCATTAAGACAAGCACTCACACTTGCGGCTGTTCAGTAACATAACCGAAATATATTATTGGTTGTAGAAGTCTGAGGCAGATTTCATGAGTAGTGCCTACTCTGAATGGACCCAACTACATAAAACCATGATAGCACCACAGCAGAGTAAAGTCAAGTTGACTTACATTTATCTATGTGTATATAGAATAAAGACTGACATGGGATGTCTGTTTTAAGAGGGGAGGTGTCGTGAAATATTCTAATCCACATATATAAATTATCAGGTAAATATAAAGCCTAACAAATAAATTCTAATAAAGAAAAGAGCAATGGTAAAATAACAGTGCTGTCACAAAGAATGTACTCGAAAATCCCCCTTTGTTTTATGCTTCGTCTGCAAAATTGTAACGCTTTCACGTTTTGATAGTAAAAGCCTACTGTATAAATACCCGCGTTTCTTCAATGAAAACGTGTGCTGTTATTTCTTGCAAAAACATTTTGAGATACCAATGCTGAAACAATGACCTAATTTTAATATTTCATTCATTCCATTGTATACACAGCGTAACTAAAAGACAGATTGGAAAAGGATAGAAGAGAGAGAGGGAGAGGCAGAAAGCCGAACGCATGCAAAATTAAAAAACACGCGTATCGCTATTAATGCCACCCCCCAACACGCGTAACGCGAAACACATTTACTACTATCACGCGTGTACAGGCCACATGCACCGAACTTTTTTTTTCGGACGGTCAGTGATAAATTCACTAACCCTTCCCAGAGTTAGGTATTTAAATCCTGAAAAACTCTTATAAGAAAAGAAGACAAACGATGTTACTTAGAAAACATTACAGTACCCAGCCAGCACATCTTCGAAACAGGAGGTAGAAGAAATTGCATATTTTGAACGCAGCCACTTAGCTCTTTTAAATTTGTATATTTGGGTTCCTTAGGGCTTGCTGACAAAGAATATGTAAAACGTTACGCAAATAGTCTAGAATTTAACCAGTTATAACAAAATAAAATAGTGGGGAAAATAGCCTACCATGTAAACTCCAAATTGATTGGAGCGCAACAAATATAAGACTAAACACGATTGGTCGGACTATAAATACTATCTTTGGTTGTTAGGGGAGACGTAGGAAGGTAAATTTTTTCAAACACTTGTCGAAACGTGGCTCCATTGGCCAGACTCGCTGATATAATCACTTAGGAGCGTTAGTTCGAGACCACTAGTTCAAATAAGCTTGATAAAGCAACAGTGCGTTGAAGCCAGCTCATATTTTTGCTAAATAAAAGCCTGGAACATAAGCAGATGGGAATTTGTGCCAGTAATTGTGCCAGAATTCATTGCTAGTCAACGTATCTGTGTTTATTCCATGAATTGTGGTAAGCTTGAAACATTCAGTATCTTTTAATGAAAATTGAATGTGAATTGTTAATTTATGCCTGTATATATGTGTAGTTCAGTAGCAAACATGATGTAAAGCCTATAATGCTCCAGCCTGAACAGAAGGTGTCGGAGGAAAGTAAAACGGCATGGAATGGCCAAACAGTACACTGACACCTAGATGATTGACTAGAAAGAAATAATGCTGGAAGTGCAGAGGCGTAGTAACCATTAAGGAGGTTAATACTGGTATAAAGTATTTCAGATGAAGCTGACAGTTGGCCTAACGCTCTGAACTCAATGTTTGTGATGTGTTGTGCTCAGTGTAGAACTAGAGTATCAATTAGTTATGAAGTAGAAGGTACATCCTTCTTGTTTTCAGGGACCGTGGTCTTGATGGTATTGAGCAGCACCTGGTCAGAGCTTTGCTGAATCCAGAGTCGGACAGCATACTCCTTGGTCCATTTAGCTATCAGTGAGGTGTCTCCAGAGCACAGGGGAGAAATCGAGCAGAGGAGTCTTTTCCTGCCGCCATCACGCAAGATAAGCTGATGTGGCCAGCTGAGCTCAAAATTATGTACCCCCATCTTAAAATAACATTGTAACATAAACTTAAGAGGGGAAGTAAATTGTTTTAATATCAGGAACTGAGAACATCTCCAATACTAGTTCCAATAAAGACAAACTATTGAAGTCATGATGACAAATACCAACAGAGCTTGAACAAAACAAAACCAGTATTACCTCATATTACTACTACACAACTGACACACATAGGATACTTTTAATAATATATGTCACTACAATATTCATATTGAGAAATTCTGTACATATAACTTGTAATTAAAATTGATTGTGATTCCTGGTTCCCTTTGTATTTGAATCAGGACACATATTCATTCATGACAGCAATGAATACATATTGTTATTTGAAAAGTTATCAGTGACTCCTTTAAGATATCCTTGTAGAGTGTTTTATGTATGTGAGTGTCACAGTGTTGTTCACGTGTTAGTGGGATTAAATTTAAAATTGTTTTTTATCTGGTCTGTTGTAGTTGGTTTTTGTACTTACAGGTCAACATACGACATGAACCCAAGTACAAATAACGAATAGTCATCACCACTTAATTTCACAGAATTATTTCTGATCTGAAGGTGAATGTCTACATATGTGGCTAAGCAGAAGTAAGGTATATTATATAATACAACATAACCTCTGTATTATGATAAATCTATAGTAATACCGTTCACAGCCTGATCTCTGTCCAGTACACTAAGTCCCCTATTCATATTGTTATAACATCCCACATCACCACATTCTGTAACAAATAGTAGTTAGCAATTGGGATTGTCCCTTGTGACTAGAAAAAGGCTTTTTTCTGTAACCACAACGTTAGTCTAGTTCTAAGACAAAAAAAGCTAATTCAGTAAAACAATTAGGCTAGTTCTAAGACAATAAAGCTAATTCAGTAAACAATTAGGCTAGTTCTAAGACAATAAAGCTAATTCAGTAACAATTAGCCTAGTTCTAAGGAACAATAAAGCGCTAATTCAGTAACAATTAGCTAGTTCAAGACAATAAAGCTAATTCAGTAACAATTAGCAGTAGTTCTAAGACAATAAAGCTAATTCAGTAAAACAATTAGCCTAGTTCTAAGACAATAAAGCCTAATTCAGTAACAATTAGCCTGAGTTTCACCTAAGACAATTAAAGCTAATTCAGTAACAATTAGCCTAAGACAATTGAAAGCTTGTAATTCTAGTAACAATTAGCCAGAGTTTCTAAGACAAATAAAGCTAATTCAGTAACAATTAGCCTAGTTCTAAGACAATAAAGCTAATTCAGTAACAATTAGGCTAGTTCCATGAAAATTGGGGGAGCCGCGGTAGCATAGTGGTTAGTGCACTGGCTTCCTGGCACAGTGGTCTATGGTTTCCATCCATAGGCCGCAAACGGCTCCTGGGTCGACCCAGCACCTACTGGGTACCAGAGCAACTCTGGATGGTTAAGGCGGCCGCGTGATGCTGACCACATCACCCCTAGTGTGCCGATGGTCAAGAAAATATGGGCCTAACACCTATATTCCCAATATGCCTCAATGGGCCGTGTAAACATGAGCCTATTATCTTACCTTTGACCATGACAATTACTTAGTTTGGTAATAAAGATTGAAAACTAGTTTTGTTGCGAGGGTTTTTAACTTATTTTATGACTTGTAGCCCTTACAGATACTACAAATTGCCTCCGGACTATTACGGAGTGAGAAGACAACGTAACAAGGTGAGTGCCCAAGTCTTCCATTTTGAGACATTGTATGCTTCTAATCTTGTTTTCATGTACAGCCAGTACAACTGTATTATAGTCAAACGGACGGGTGAAGAAAGGGAAGGGAAGGGAGGGATGCCATGAAAAATTTGGAGAGGAGTAGTAGAAGGGCACCACAAATCAATAATAAGTTTAGAACGTACAACAGTATACTTAAAGTAAGACGTTAGAAACATTCAACAGTACACTTTACAGTAAGACGTTTAGAACATACAACAGTACATGTTGCTGTCATTTTCGTACGGAGTCATCTGTCAAGTTATTTGCTTATGTTTGTATCATAAGTATAATTGTGTCTTTACCTGCGATGTCAGGTTGATTAGGGGTTGTCTTCCCTTGTTTATTCATTCATTGTGTTTGACCTTTAGGGTCAGAGGTTGACAGTTCGGCGTGGGCCTATGGGAAGGTTTTTTAAGCGGGAGTGAGATATACTTCCGGGAAGCCGGGAGGTCCTGTTTTTCTGAAGGGACCAAGAGTCCATTGTTTTTCGGGGAGAATCTTCGAAGTAACTGCTATGGCAGTTTTCCCCAGTGAATCTCTGTGCGTCGGGATGACGACAGAATTCCTTGTGATGTTCTGAGGATTCATTTACCAGGTAATACCGACCTTTATGCATTATTACGCTTTTCGGTGGCAGAACATGTAAAGGATTACCTAGGGTGAACAGCAGTTCACGGATCCGCCATTTCAGAACTTATATATTTGTGCTCGAGTTAGCCATCCAAGACTGTTAGTCTTATATTGTCCAGAAATCCAGTGACGAAGATATATTGTGGGAGCCGCAGATTGGCGGAACTTCTATCTACAATAAGTATTACTGCAGGGTTGGTGATAACCTATTTAACAGAAGTACACGGCCGACGTTAGGACGAGGCCTGTGCTTCCGGCTATTATACTACAGCCTGATATGTGCAATTGGCAGGGAGTGCCAAGTTGCACCTGTGTGTCAAGGTAACTAAGGCATCTGACGCGTTTAGTCAGAGACGCCAAGGGCGACGCTACGAACTGTCATTATTGAAGAACTTTGCTATTGACCATGCACGTCTATTCTGATGTTTACCTTTTGAATGCCAAATGTATACCTATCGATGTCAGGTCAGCATGACCTTGTTACACTGACTGTTCCTGTTGATATTATGTGTGTTCCCGTCAATAAATGTCTTGAAACATGCCTGCAGTGTCAAAGCATCCTTGATTACTGCATGTGAGAGTATGGGTTGCAGGATCTACATCTATACGAGCCGAAACACATTCGCGTCTTCATTCGCACCCACACTCAACTCATCATACGCTCGCACTACACATCTAACAACATGTAAACTGTCTTGGGCCAGTGATCACCTCAACAAGAAGAAAAAGACAGTTACAGTACACTTAAAGTAAGACGTTAGAACATACAACAGTACACTAAAGTAAGACGTTAGAACATAAAACAGTACACTTAAAGTAAGAATTTAGAACATACAACAGTACACTTAAAGTAAGAAGTTAGAACATACAACAGTACACTTAAAGTAAGACGTTAGAACATACAACAGTACACTTAAAGTAAGACGTTAGAATACAACAGTACACTTAAAGTAAGACGTTAGAACATACAACAGTACTCTTAAAGTAAGACGTTAGAACATACAACAGTACACTTAAAGTAAGACGTTAGAACATACAACAGTACACTTAAAGTAAGACGTTAGAACATACAACAGTACACTTAAAGTAAGACGTGTAGAACATACAACAGTACACTTAAGGTAAGACGTTTGAACATACAACAGTACACTTAAAGTAAGACGTTAGAACATACAATAGTACACTTAAAGTAAGGGCGTTAGAACATAACAACAGTACACTTAAAGTAAGGGACGTTAGAACATACAACCATACACTTAAAGTACAGGACGTTAGTACGTACAACTGTGCACTTAAAGTAACAGAAGTTAGAACATACTACCGTACACTTAAAGTACAGACGTTAGAACATACAACCGTACACTTAAAGTACAGAAGTTAGAACATACCACCGTACACTTAAAGTGCAGACGTTAGAACATACAGCCGTACACTTAAAGTAAGATGTTAGAATATATAACCGTGCAATTAAAGTGAGAACTTGGAACATACAACTGTACAATTAAAGTAAGAAGTTAGAACATACAACTGTACATTTAAAGTGAGAATTTAGAACATACAACTGTACAATTAAAGTGAGAATTTAGAACATACAACTGTGCATTTAAAGTGACAAGTTAAAACAAACAACTGTACAATTAAAGTGAGAATTTAGAACATACAACTTACTTACTTAGTCGTTCCCCTTCTATCGTGAAGGTAGAGGTTTGGAAGAGAGAGCGCCAGACTATCTTATCGGCTGTCTTCCTCCTGGCCTGGTTCCATTCTAGTCCTCGGTCCTTCAAAGATTGTCTAATGTTGTCCTCCCACCGGACTCTGGGTCGTCCTGGGGGTCCAGATCGCTGGCTCTTTGTTTCCCATGCTTGTCGTGGTAGCCGATCTTCTCCCATTCTGCAGACATGGCCAAACCATCTTAGTTGGGACTGTTCGACTTGGGTCTGCAGGGGGTGGGATTTTAGGCCTTGACGTATCGTTTGGTTGCGGACCATGTCTCTTCTTGTTACATCAACCACCATCCTCAGATACCTCATTTCTGAGGTTTGGATCTGGCTTTTGTGGGTTGTAGTCATTGCCCATGACTCGCATCCATATGTCAAGACTGGGACATAGGTGAAGCGGTATACAGCCATCTTCGTTTTATTACCAACCTCTCTCTTGCTGAGGAATCATCGATTTATGGCCTGAAAAAGTCTCCCAGCTGCTGCTTTTCGAGTGGCCAACTCTTCTTTGATGCCTCCCTTTCGGTCTATAATTGTGGCCGTGGGGAAATGATTAGTATAGTGTAGATGTTTGTTATATCATCCAAGTCAGGAATACTGGTATACTGCCAGAGGTCTTTATTCTTGTTGATATCTGTAACCTAGTCCGTTCCAAACTTCCTCTGTGTTGTTATATGTGGCGTGACAATTATTTGCATGTGTTTCTTCATATATCTTTACTGTAAGACTTCATCAACGAGAGATAATAGGGCAAACTCTACAGATTCAAAACGATCATTTTATTTAGGTAATTCTACCAATGCATAGTAAACAAAGTCAAATGTATACATTTGGTTACCTTCTCCTTGCTATATCTACTTGTGCGTGCAAACTTAAAAATGCCTTTTCCATAACAATATTCACAATGTCGTCTTTCATATTACATTCACAAATCTCTAATCATCCTGAACGAATGATTAAGTTATTCAGTTGACTCCTGGGGTTGTAAATCTGATACTATGAATCGCCCGGCACGTGAAAGTACTGCGACCTTGTCACTAGTGCGGTGAGCCTTCATTTATCGTGACTGCGTGTTGTGAGCGGGCCAAAATAATAACACCTTGTTTTGAGCTCTGAATCTTATGGCCTTTTATAACTTCTGTACATCTCTGCACTATTAAATAAGTCACTTGAAGTTCTACTTACAGCCTCAAAGAATTTCCCACACATTTAAGTAACATTATCTTTATCGAGTCGACGTCTTGAAAACTTCAAGATCTACGGTTGTACATCTGTACACACCGGCATTTTGAGATCAACCGCCTTATCACCCCGAAGTTTGCCCTCCCCTTAAAATAGTGTGCGCTTTTCCAGCCATTTGGTTGGGCGGCTTAATATTACCCTATTTATTTTATAGGTCTCCCGATGGAAGTAATTCGGCTATTCCGATTTTATTAATTCTAGATTCAATCTGATACTCGCCTATCTTAATTCTATTTCCATAAAACCTTGTGACTATTCTTCCTAACAATTAGCACGAATTATGCTATAGCCATAGTAGTAGGTCGCCCGGTGACACAGATCCCGGGGTTATACAAATGTATCCTGTAAGGAGACATTTGCGTTCTATCAAAAATATAAATCCAAATCTCTAAAATTCCCTGTTGAGAAAATGAAAAAAAAAAAAAAAAAAAAAATTAAATATCGTAATTCGGGGGCTCTCATGCGTAGAGATAAAAATTATTCGTAAATCGAGGGACCCTAAGTAAACTCTTTTAAGTACATGCTATCATCCAAAAGATTTATGCGTTATCACCGGCCAGTAGAGGCTTCTATACAATGTTTCATAACAAACACCAAAAAAATAAATAACTGTGGTGAGTTAACCACAATGTTACTAACTATTTCATGACAAGGTCCACAAACAATTAAAATCTCACAAGTCATCACAATATGACTCGTTTAAACTTTTACCTATCCGTGGCATCTCAGTGGCAATACAATAAACCAAACTCAAACTTAATAGGGGTCAATGAACTTCAAACATTTTGTCAAATTATTATACATAATTACAGTGCGACATCTCTTCTGTCACTGAGGTCAGTGATTTTTCAGAAGACATTTGATGTCTTGAAAATATCTATTGCCAATGACAGTTCATTGTCCGGCATAAAGACGTACAGAGTAATCTCATCTTTTGTAATATTCAAATTTAACGTTCACAAAAAAAATGTAGCTATCAGTCAGCAATGTGACCCTATTCTACCGTGATAAGTAAGTGAGAATGTATGTGGAGAGGAATGTCGTCAGTGAATTGTGCGCGACTGATAATAGTCTTGGATGTACCTGCTCTGTCATTTCTTTTTGTCAAAAAAAAAAATGTATTTCTGAACACCGTTTTCTTCTCTAGAAAATGTTCAATTGTGAAGCAAAAAAAAAAAAAATATATGTACAAGGTTTTCTTCTCAACTTTTACCAAACAATAGCATGATTGATGGGTAAACAATAACAGTTAAAACTGTAGTGACTAATCATTGGAAGGGATATCCAATAATGTATGTGCCTGTCAGTATAAATGTATGTTAACTTTAACGTAACAGGTTTGACTTCATCAACATATTATTTTTTTTTTTTTTAATCGCACTTTGCGAAATATTCCTGTCTGTCTCAACATTATGGGCTCTACATGGGTATAACTACAGTGCAAAGCAGTGTTACTGCGATGAGTATGTTCTACTACCGGCATGTCACAGTAGCGTTAGCGGGGGTACAAGCGGGTAGGTGATGGGATGGGGAGTAAATGTAGTCATGGGGACGTTCTCAATAACACTTTCTCTGGGTGATACACGAGGATTCATTTGGTTTTCACCATCAACAGTAGAGTTAACAGGACTCTGTTCTTAACCAAGTATTCGTATATAACTTCGTACTTAATATAAGCAGACCACTCAGTATAGTGATAATAATTAATGCTAATAAATGTTTCCTAACCAGGCAATCTCGTTTATCTTATCATCGTGGCTAAGTTCTTGTGCATAACATTTTATGTTCTTATCATCATTTTCAAACAATACATCGATAAAATTCGTTAAGTGTATCATCACTGATCTGAGGTCATTTATTCTATTCCAATTCGATGCAATAGCGTTTTTTGTGTGCTATTCACACTAGTTAGGCTTTTTTTGCCAATGACATGTTCTCTCTTCTCCTGCTTTGTAGCTAAGTCTGGTATGGCATGTTGTAAGTTGATTTCCTGGCTTCTGTTGTAAGTTGCCATAATTAGAGTCAGTAGCAGTACTAAAAAAAAAATGTACTCCAGCGCATTTCCTATAAAAGGAAGTATGGATCGCCTAGTGCGATTGGCTTGTCTAATTTTCTGAAATCTTATCATAAGATCTATAAGCATTATCCTAAGCATATGCACTTCAAATTGGTATCAATAAATAAAACAATGTAAGTAATATAATGAAAGTACCTGTCGTGAAACATTCTAAATCCACATATATAAATTAAAAGGTAAATGTAAAGCCTAACACATAAATTCAATAAAAGGGAAGGAAGAATGGTAAAGAACAGTGCTGTCACAATGACTGTACTCGAGATCCCCCTTTTTCTGCTTCGTCTGCATATTCTCACGCTGGCACGTTTACTAGTAAAGCCTACAGCAGCATACACGCGTTTCAACAAAACAATAAAACGTGTACTGCATTTCTAAGAAAACATTGAGATACGCAAGCTGATTAATGACCTAAATTAATACTAGCATTAATTTCATTTTATACACTGCGTAATGAAGACAGATGGAATTAGGATAGAGAGAGGGAGGGCTGAAAGCAGGAACGCATGCAACACTAACACGCGTCTCGCGATATACAATTAATGCCACCACCAACGCGAAAGGCATGAAGCACTAGCTTTTTTTTCAAATAGACAGTGATAAAAAACACTACCCATACGAGAGTTAGGTTTAAAAACCTGAAAAATGCTTATTAGGAAATATGACATTATACTGGTTTATGGGACCCCAAGATGCAGCAATAGTGAATGCAGTCAGCGACCCATAGCTGTACTGCTTGCATCAGGACCAGCGAACCAGAGCTGGTCAAGACCGCACTCCACCTCCACGTGGTGGTCCTGGAAACAGCCTGCAGCAGTGCAGTCTGGCTGAGCGAGTGCGGATCGCAATGGGAAGGCAAACCCGGTTCCTAAAAATGCCGTGCTGAAGTCGGATGTGTCGACCGAAAGGTGCAGATATCACAGCTTAGGCGTAAACAGACACAACGCAACCACCGTCCTTTTCAGGGCGAACAAAGAAGAAGAAGAAGATACTGGTTTACGTTTGAAAGCCTGACAGTACCCAGACACCACATCGTATCGAAGTGAACGGGAGGTAGAAGAAAATGTATATTTTGAACGCAGCCCCTTAGCCCCATAAAATTTATATATTTGGGTTCCTTAGGCCTTGCTGACAAAGAATATGTTAAGTGTTACGCAAATAGTCTAGGAATTAACAAATTATAGCCAAAAGAAAATAGTGAGCGTGTCAGACAACACCAAATAATAATCGCACAGTGGCATGTTTTGAAACCACCATTTTACGGGAAATAGGTCACCATGTTAAATCCTATTTGATTGGCGGGAATGATATGTAAGGCTAAACACGATTAGTCGGACTACAAATACTAATTTTGGTTGTTAGGGGAAATGTGAGAAGGGTAAAATTTTTTGAAAAGCTGTGTAAACATGGCCCGATTGGTTAGACCCGCAATATAGTCAATTAGGAGCGTCAGTTCAGTGCCACATGTTAAAATAAACTTACTCAGAAACAGTGCGTTGAGAACCAGCTTATATTTTTTCTAAATAAAAGCCTGGGACAGAGGCAGATCGGAATGTGTGCCATATTCATCGCCAGTCAACGTATTTGTGTATTATTTCCATGAATTGTGGTAAGCTTGACATATTTGATATCTTTTTAATGAAAATTGAATGTAAATTGATAATTTATGTCTGTATATGTGTGTGGTTCAGTAGCAAACATGAGGCAAGGCCTAGATAGTGCTCCAACCTGAACATGACGTGTCGGAGAAAAGTAAAACTGCATGGAATTGCCAAACAGTACACTGACACCTATCTTATTGACTAGAAAGAACTAATGCTGGAATTGCAGAGGCGTAGTAACCATTTAGGAGGAGAATACTGGTGTAAATTGTTTCAGATGAAGCTAGCAGTTGGCCTACCGCTCGGAACTCAGTGTTTGTTATGTATTGTGTTCAGTGTGGAAATAGATTATAAATTAGTTATGAAGTAGGAGGTACAACCTTCTTGTTTCAGGGACCGTGGTCCTAAGTTATTGAAGCAGCACCTGGTCTGAGTTTTGCTGAATCCAGAGGCTGACAGCATACTCCTTGGTCCAGATAGCGACCAGTGAGGTGTCTCCAGAACACAGGAAGCAATCGAGCAGAGGAGTCTTTTCCTGCCGCCATCACGAAAGATAAGCTTCTGTGGCCAGAGTAGCTCAACATTATGTGCCCCGCCCCCCCCTCAAAAATTGACAGTTTCCACAGATAATCAACAAACGTTGAATCGGGGTAGCAAGCAACAACCTATCTTGAAAAACATGGGGAGTAATATGTCCTCAAGGGTGACGTACTTCTCAACTAACACTTTCTCTGGGAATAAGAATAATCACGAGGGATTTCATTACACAAGATTATGATTCAATATCAGCCTAGTGTTGAACAGGGACTACTTGTTTCTTAACCAAATGATTCGTGATATAACTTCGTTATCACTGTGTAATATAAGCAGGATATCCATTATTGAGTATAGTGATTATCTACATATGCTACTTGAAATGTTTAACACATGACCCGAGGCAATCTCGTCCTAATTAAGTGTTATAATGTGGCTAAGTTCTTGGTGCAAAACAATTTATTTCTATCATCATTTTGTCAAACATAACATCGGTAAAATTCCGTGTAGTGTATATCATCACAGATCTGAGGTCATTGTACTGTACTACGACATCAATTTTCGATGTAGACCCTAGATCGTTTTTTGTGTGCTAATTCACAATATTAAGGCTTTTTGCCGAAAACAATTTCTGACTGGAGGTAAAAATGTTTGTAGCTAAGTACAGATCATCTGGTAAAATACAACCACGTTTTATGTAGATACCAGTTTCCTTCACTTCTGTTGTAAGTTTGCCAGTACAGACTAGAGTCCAGTAGCATACAAAAAAAAATGTACATCCAGCCAACATTAACCAAAAAGGGAAGTAAGGATTCGCCTAGAGCGATTGGCTTGTCTAATTTTTCTGAAATCTAATCATAAGATCTGTAGCATTAATCCTAGCACGGAAGCTTCAAATAGGTATCAGTAGAATAAACAAATTTAAATAATATATGAAAGTACCTAATATCACACATATTCTTGTGATACAATGTTTTGTACGTGTACCCATGAAGAACTAAAAAGTCACTGATCATTACAATAACAGTGCTGTTACCGATCATAAGTTTTACTGGTGTGGCACAGACATCTGTCATTGCCTATACTAACATGGGCATAGTAATGGTGATGAAAAAAAAAGGGGCTACAACTCTACGCTAGCGAAATACTACCATGGCAGTAGTAATGGATGATGAAAAGGGCTGATATCTCTCGCTGCGAATACTACCATGGGCAGTAGTATGGTGTGAAAGGGGGCTGACCATCTCTCGCTGCGAATACTACCATGGGCAATAGTATGGTGATGAAAAGGGGGATGACATCTCTCGCTGCGAATACTACCATGAGCAATAGTATGGTGGTGAAAAGGGGGATGACATCTCTCGCTGCGAATACTACCATGGGCAATAGTATGGTGATGAAAAGGGGGCTGACATCTCTCGCTGCGAATACTACCATGGGCAATAGTATGGTGATGAAAAGGGGCTGACATCTCTCGCTGACATCTCTCGTGAAAAAGAAAATAAAGATGTAAAATATCAATTCGGCCTAAAATAAGGCTGGTGAGTACTGATGTAGTGGGGCATTCTGGTGGTAAAAACCAGTACTAAAATCGCTCTCTACAGAAGCTTGGCGAGTTCTAACAGTGCTATCTCACGTTTGGATAGGCGACTGTCGTACGTTGCAGTTGGCGTTGAAAGCGTTGTACCTATCGTCGCTCGACATGAAGTTGGTAATGATGGTGTGGGAGGTAAGTGATGAAGACTTGATTTGCTTATCTGTGTAGGGCGACGTTTGCGAAGTATTTTATTTCTGACATGCTCTTGTGATGGTCGTATATATTTCGCACTGGGTATGGAATCATCAGAAGAAGTCACGTATGGACGTTTGGTAGTTGACCTAATGTTAGTGAAAAGTTCATTTGTCGTGGTGTCCTGGTTATCAAGTGGGCTAAGTGTATCGATGTCGGATTCTGTTCTTGTACGCCTGCATGATGTGTCAGTGTTAAGGTCAACATCTGTTTGTTTTGCTGAAACTGCAGCTTTATTCTCTGTTTGTGTTGCTGAAACTGCAACTTTATTCTCTGTTTGTGTTGTTGAGTCTATCTGTGCTGATGCTGTAACTTGCTTCAGCTGCTCTTGATTCTTTTGTGGATTAGGGCTGTTATTTCTTGAATATCCACTATCTAAAGAAAATTCCACAACGGGCTGATCACCCGTTTGCCAGTCACTTCGATTACAGAAACAACAGCAAATGGATTGATTCGCCGTTACTCTTGTACTTCTGCGATAATCTCATATACTGGGTACAACTACTTCTTGAGCCATCTTGACTGTGTCTCCCCATACTCCTCTTGCATCACATCTCTCACAAGCTGTCCTGACTTCTTGTATACTTTGCGATAAGTCCTATATCAAAACCTTCATCTCCTAAATAAATTTGGTACACCTGCTTTATTGTCAAGGTTTATAAGGTCGCATTCATCTTAGAATACATTCTTATGGTTGCTTGTTTATTCAACTCCTGGGTGTGATGTGAGTTTAGCAAGACGAACGTGAAATTTTTCTTCATTCCTCCGCACACACTGTCGACCCTTCTGTTAATGATTAGTGAGAACTTACATGTGTCCAATTTCCATCTGCTGTCATGTTGGCGTCAGCATAGTCCGGTTTTTCCGGTACTGCCTATTGAACTCCTAAATTTTTTTGTGCTTTATGCATTGGATAAAATTGCTTACAGCGGTTATTTCTTGATTCTTTTGTGGATTAAGGCTATCATCCACTTGAATTCCACTGATCTAAGGTGAACATTCGCTTAACTCCTGGAACCGGTGATTCATACTTTGCAAAATCCCTGTCAGGGTACTTTCTGAATTAAATGCAAACTGCCTGTGACAGCTTTCTGCGTTTCTACATCATGCAAAGTTTTGATCATGAATGTTACATTTGTATCTACGAATTGTCACATAAGATTCTTGATACATTGTACTGACTTTCTGTCTTGTGCTGGTTTAAGTTGAATGGTGCCTTGTATGTCACTTCTAGAACACCTAATGTAGTGTCCCCCTTTGGGTGAACAACTAGACGCCATTGTTGTATTGTTATGGTCATACGTCCAACAGTCCTCGTAGCTATGAAAAAAAAAAATAGTTTTTTTTTCCCTACCTTATGCTTGGTGGAATCTTTTCTGCACTGTAATATTCCTTTCTTCATCTGCTGCGTGACTCCTAGCATCGACAAGAATTATCTGGCTTTTCCAGGATCTGCACGTGTAGGTGAAGTCTTCAAAATCTCCCTTCGGCTTCCGATGTCCATCAACAAATATTCCTGCATTATCGACCATTTCAAGCACGTGCACTGGATCAGGTTAGATCCATCTATAAAAATGCTTCTGTCTGACTTTATCCTAACAATCGATCACCGTAGAACTGGACTGGTTCATTCCTTTCTTGCCTGATCTTTCTGAGTAATGTCCAAGCGTGCTGATTGTCAACTATGTCACTATATCTACTTACTAGCTCCTTCTTAAGGGAGTCGTATGTCTCATCAGGATAAAGTTGCATACGCCTTCTTAGAAAATCTGTCACTAGTGAGTCACTGGACAAGAATGCAACACGTTTTTTTGTCTGCATCCGTGACAGCATTTACCATTGAAGCAAATTTTTCAATATCTACTAACCACTTTCTAAAACATTTCGCCTCTCCTGCGAAGGGAGTTATCATTGATCTTACTTGGTTGAACTTGGCGTAATGGTCAACGTTAGACAGTGTATCCGTTATCCGCTGAAGAGCTGTCATGGTTGAGTCTTGCTCAGTGGGGAGCGGAACATCAGAAGCCTGCTGGTATTGTTGTTGAGGGAGTGATTGTGCCATTTGTTGTTGATATGCATCCATTTGCAAAAGTCCTATGTAAGCTTAATCACTTAGTCCAATTTACCTTCCTGTACACTATAACCACTTAGAGGATTGGTCGTGGATACCATATAGTTTAGATGCCTAAGTCAGCTCAAAGAACTGGTTATGGCAACATAATATTAGGTTTACAAATACTATGCCACTCAGAGGACTGGTCTCGGCACATAAAGGTTTAATGTGTGGCCGTGGGGAAGTGATTAGTATAGTATTAGATGTTTGGTTATAATCATCCAATGTCGAGGATTACTGGTATACTGCCAGAGGTACTTTATTCTTGTTGTTATCTGTAACCTAGTCCGTTTCCAAATCTTCCTCTTGTGTTTTGTTTATATGTGGCTGCTGACCAATGTGTATTTGCAAGTGTTTCGTTCATGTAACTTTTACTGTATGACTTCATCAACAGAGAGATTATCGGGCAAACTCTCCAGATTCAAAACGATTCATTTTTATCTTAAGGTTATTCTACCAACGCATTGGAAACAAAGTCAAATTGTATACCATTTGGTTTACCTTTCTCCTTGCTATAATCTACTTGTTGCGTGCAAACTTAAAAATGCCTTTTCCATAACAATATTCACAATTTCATCTTTCATATTACATTCACAAATCTCTAATCATCCTTGAACGAATGATTAAAGTTATTCAGTTGAACCTCCTGGGGTTGTAACTCTGATACTAAGAATCGCCCCGGCACGTGAAAGTACTGCGACCGTTTCCCCAAGTTGTCACTAGTGCGGTGAGCCTTCATTTATCGTGACTGCGTGGTTGTGAGCGGGCCAAAATAATAACACCGTGATTTGAGCTCGGATCTGAATCTTATGGCCTTTTATAACTTCTGTACACATCTCTCTGCACTATTAAATAAGTCACTTGAAAAAAAAACAAAAAAAAGTTTAGTTTTTACTACTTACAAGCCTCAAAGAATTTCCCACCCCCACATTTAAGTAACATTATCTTTATCGATGTCGATGTCTTGAAAACTTCAAGATCTACGGTTTTGTACATCTGTACCACACCGGCATTTTGAGATCAACCGCCTTATCACCCGCAAAGTTTTGCCCTCCCCTTAAAATAGTGCGGCTTTAATTCCCTTTTCCTTCTCTTGTTTCTCATTTCATATTTTTTTTTTTTTCCAGCCATGTTTTTGGGCAAAGTAGATTATGAGTTACAATACTTGTATACCTGATTAAGCTGAGGTTTGTTTAACGTTATAATAGAAACATATCCTTTTTATTTTGAGTGACAGAGTACAGGAAAGCGTGCGAACGCTTTTATCTCAAATGCTGAGATGTATTTATTCTGTACTGTTTTTTGAGCTGTGTTCAAAAACAGCGGAGTCTCGTTTTGGGTTTTTTTTTGGCGGGACTAGAGTGTGTGATCCCGGAGAGGAGAAGAGGGATTCGGAGCGTTGGACCGGGAGTGGTCAACGCTGTCTGTGTGTGTTTTTCGAGGATGTATGCCTACGTAGTGCTTTGAATAATGTCGACTTAATGTTTTTGCTGTGTGGATAGGCCATATTATGTATTTGTGAAGCTTTGAGGAAGCTATTATGAGTCCAGGATTGGGACAGGCCATATTATGTATTTGTGAAGCTTTGAGGAAGCTATTATGAGTCCAGGATTGGGACAGGCCATATTAAGTATTTGTGAAGCTTTGAGGAAGCTATTATGAGTCGTGAGGACTTTAGGCCATAATTTATGTGAACTGCTGGGTGCAGTATTATAAGTCTAGCGCAGAGATGAGTCGTGAGGACTTTAGGCCATTATTTATGTGAACTGCTGGGTGCAGTATTATAAGTGAGTCATGAGGACTTTAGGCCATAATTTATGTGAACTGCTGGGTGCAGTATTATAGGGCAGCATTATAAGTCTAGCGCAGAGATGAGTCGTGAGGACTTTAGGCCATTATTTATGTGAACTGCTGGGTGCAGTATTATAAGTGAGTCATGAGGACTTTAGGCCATAATTTATGTGAACTGCTGGGTGCAGTAGTATAAGTGAGTCATGAGGACTTTAGGCCATAATTTATGTGAACTGCTGGGTGCAGTATTATAAGTGAGTCATGAGGACTTTAGGCCATTATTTATGTGAACTGCTGGGTGCAGTATTATAAGTGAGTCATGAGGACTTTAGGCCATAATTTATGTGAACTGCTGGGTGCAGTATTATAGCGCAGTGTTATAGCGCAGAGATGAGTCGTGAGGACTTTAGGCCTTGATATAGATCTGCTGATGAATGTTGAAGAGTATTGTATTGCAATGACTTGTAATGTGACTGTGTGTATATCAATGTAAACGTGATCGTGCTGTGACTTAATAAATCGACATTTAAATTACACCAGATGTTTACGGCCATCCATGACTATTATTTACGTACCTGTGTTGTGAGTGACTGTTCTACCACACACTCACTAATACATACCTAACACAGATACGACGGCACACCTACGCCACCCATACACCGTTAATATTAATATTCATCATCGGTAACAGTGGTGGACCAGTTCAAATTGGAACGAATGGATATGACATTCGCGTATCAAGAGTTTCTCTAACTTGAGAGAGTATTTAACAGACGGAAGGATAAAATCGTTATCGATACAGTCCACATATCTGTATCATTTGATAGATTTGTTTTCGGGTTCTGACACCCGCAACAGTCGTTTTGAGAGAACTTCATGCGTGACCTGAATCTCATGTGCTTCAAACCGTGACCTGGTTTGTAGTCTGCCTGTGGAGCGCATTTGGGAAACGCCTTATTCGTGGGAATAATCAGCTTTATAGCACTGTCAGTTGACGTCCTGTGTCGTGCCTGTAGAAAACAACAACGTCTGTAGTCTACATTTCCTATCAGATGTGCAGCGAAATTATCAAGCAGCGAGCCAGCAGTTTATGAGGTGATACAACGTCTGAAGGATAGCGTGTACAAGTCGAGTGTATGTGCAGTTGTACCAGTCATTTTGCAAGTATAGCTCGAGTCAAGAGCGGGTTTGCTGTGTTCCTGTTACGATCATCATGTGCTCCTATGCAGTATTCGAGCACATACCTTACTAAAGCGAGGACCTGAAGGGAAGAGAATCTAGATCCAATACCTTTCGGCGATAGACTGTTTTAGCGTCAGAATTATGTGATATTTAAAGTCTTGGCGGAAGGGAATGGAAAATTGACAGATAAGTGATTTTTTTTTTGTTCTGTAAAGTGTGTCATGTCACTCATGTCCTCAGGCCTTCTGAATTCTATGCATTTCTTTTTAATTCTGTTGTTGATGTTGTTTATGTCTATAGTGACATATGAGTAGAATTTAATGCATAAGTAGTTTATGGCTATTAACATGTGGTATTGACTACCATGATATGGATATGACCATATAAAGGTTCTTTGAACAGAAATTGATCTGACAGTAATTAGGAATAGTTGCAATTTATTGTATGGTTATTTAGCTGTCAGGAGTAAAAGGTTTATTGATACATATACAGTGATCTCAATAAGTAAGTCACTATGGATGATGACGAAATGGATCCTGATAATATGTGGCCTTTATTGGAGTATTTATTTCAAGAGGGTAAAAATTTTCATAGATTAAAAGGACCAGAACTGGAAGCACACGTGATGGACGGATTGTTGGTCAGTGCGTCGAGAGCACTAAGAGATTTTGCTGAGAATAGATTTCAGTCCATCCCTCATTTAAGAATGGCTAGGAATTTAGCAAAGTTGCTGCTGCTCGACCTTCGTGTATTTGTGTATAATAATATTCATGTTGAACACGACAATATATTGAAGGGTATACACAATATAATTGCTGACAATCAGGAAAAGAAGCTAGAAGATGAGGAAGTAAGAGTCAACAGACAGGAAGGAAAAAATTGCTTAAAGGGTAAAGCTGAAGAGAATGAACTTAAGGAAAAATTAGCTAAACTTACAAGTGATTTAAATAGATCAAACCTGGAACTTGCTAGAGTACAAGCAAGTTTGGATTCTTCACTATTGAAGGTTAAAGAATTGGAGGTCCAGATAAAAGTTAAGCATGTTGAGGTGGAAAACCTTACACAAGAGATCCAACGAAGGAAAGACATGTATGAAAAATTAAAAGCGGAAACCAATGAGCGAGAAGGATTATACAATGTAATGATACATGATGTATGTTTTGATAAACTTGAAGAGAAGAATACTGTATTTCCAGGGGAAGTCGATGAGCTGGTGAATAATAATAATGGTGAGAATGAAACACAGTCAATAAAGGTAAATAAAGAGCAAGATGGAAAAGAGACATTGGTAGAGTTGACCTCTGAGAAAGAGAAGGTTGCTAAGATTGAGAAATTGCTAGCAGAAGAAGGTTGCAGAGTTTTGGCTCTTAATGATTTAAATAAGAAACTTAGTCAAGAGATTGCGCATAGAGATATTGAAATTGCAGAGGCCAGAAAACGGGTAAATGGCCTGCTTGACATCGTCTTGGATAAAAAAATGTGGTCTTCTGTCTATGTTGACAGTGATAGACAGAAAGTTGCGAAAAGTCAGCCCCATACACTTTTTGCTCATAGAGAGGCCATACATGGTAAACATAGAACTTTTCGTGGGAGATACAACTTCCCTAGTGCTAGTGGTACTAGTGACTCTATTGATAATTCTTGGCGTCAGGCTAATAAAGATTCTTGTGTTTCAGCCAGTTCTATTGATTACGAAAAGAAATGTGAGAAATTGAAAGTTAAGGCTCCTAAAATCAATCACGTGTTTACTGTTGCAGATTCTGATAAACTTGTAACAGGGAATAAACAAAGTACTATATTTTCCAGGAATGAAACCCACTATGGGCAGGAAAATAAACATTCTAAGGGTTCAGTTACTTGTCAAACTCAGCACAGCCAGTTTGACGGGTTTGGTAAACATATTCCCATAGGTGAAAAGAAAAACATTGATAGTAAGAGATATAATCACAAGATTAGACAGTACCAAGGGAGTTTATCAAGTGGTAATTTTGATTTTCCAAGGAATTGTAAACAATTTAGCAGATTTCAACATTTTGATCCGAAGAATTCTGTAAGTTATAGTAGAAATAACTGTAAGAAAAACTATCAATCTGGTAATGATTTTGCTACTAGAAAGCAAGTCTTATCTAGTGGACATTTTTGTCAAAGAAGATATGTTAACAACAACAATGCTAACTTGGGTTATAGACATAACATTTGTCATAATAGAGGAATTGACAAGAATATAAAGAGAGATAATAGCTCTTCACATGTTTCTCTACATAACTTGACTCAGCAAAAGTCTAGAGTCATTGTTTGTAAACAAAAGCAACTGTAGTAATAAATATTTTCATCAGGTAACAAATAATAAGCGCAAGTATGCTAACTTTGCTCAACATGAGCCCAGAGTCAGTTGTAATAGAGATAAACAAGGTAACAATAACACTGGTGTTTTAAATACTATGTCTGATAATGTTGTTCATCACGAGAAAGTGTCTCGGTGTTGTGAATGTAACATTTTGTTTCAGCCTACGGCAGTAATGTCTTCTGTGATGTCTAGAGATTATAAAAGAAGAGCTGAAGGCATCGTGAAAGGACCATTGCTTTACAAGGACCAAAGTACAGGGTAATTGTCATTGTGACTTCTACGTTTTTTTTCTCATTAGATTTCACCATTCATTAAAATGGAAATTTTCATTCATATATTTTGACAGAAGCGACTTTACGATAACAGTCAAGGCTCCTGTGACATATTAAAACTGTGAGAAAAGGAGGTCAACTTTGGGTCATTGTGTGCGTTCAAGCGTAACTTTTTCAGCGTCTCATTAAACATCGGATGTTTTACTTGCTCAGGGTCAAGAAATGTTGACAGGAAAGGGAAGCGAGTATAGATTTTCATCTGATTTTTTTTTTATTAAAACAGTAAATTTTTTTTTGGTATTTGTTTAGTATAATAAATGATATGTTCTTGTTTTGCAATAACATGTAATTTCGTTTGAAATATTTAATGCATTATTTGATTGCCATGATTTTGTGTTTCTATTGTTAGTTATATTCCACTGTTGAACTTGCAGTTGTTTGTTTTGGTTTTTTGTTGTTGTAGCAGTTTTGTTAAGACAACTTTTGTACATGTTGAGTTTGCCAGCCCTATGCACAAAACTCATTAGTTGTAATGCTGCAATAATTACTTTTAGATAATTTCATGAGCACTTGAATTTTTTTCTCATGTGTTTTATGTGATGTATATTTTTTTGAAGAGAAAAAAAAAAACTTACATTTGTTAATGTGTGTCTGTTTAGAGATAGATTGTTCATACGTCCTTCATTTTCTTGAAGTCGATTTCTTTGTTAGTTTATTCATTATAGCTTTGAATTGGTTGTAAATGTAATACTATTTTTATGCAACTTAGTGATACGAAACTTTTTTGTATTTTTTTTTTTTGAAAATGTATTTTTTCGAACGTTGTAATATTTTTTCTGCGCCAATGCTAGTCTGTATATCATGGTTAGTAATGGGTAGTGACATTAGTTCCTTGAAATTGTTTTTTTTTTGAATGTTTGATGCATTTTTCTGTATTTTAGCGCGTGACTTTGAGTCAGTGCAAACCTTTTGATTAGCGTTTTATTTTTGTTTGTGTGATATCTTGTATAATTTATTATTAGTTTATGCATGTAAGTTTTATAATTTGGCAAAATTACTTACTATTCTTATTGTCATAAGTTTTTACTTTGTGTTGTTAGTATAGATATACATTTGGTATTTTGTTTTTGTAATTTTTGATTATGAATTGTATTAAGTTAGACAATATGATGTTTTCATTTAGATAGTTATACGTATTGTATACTACTTTTCTCTACAAGTTGCATCTTTACTTTTTATCCTTTCTTTTGTTGACTATTCGTCATCCCTTTAACAACTTGTCTGTTTTCTTTTTCAGCATGAACTGTATATGTTGTTTTATACATCCGTATGTTTCTTCCTTTGTCTCACTTTATGCTTCGTGTATACTTTTTTCTGTTACGCTACTTAGACTTTCATTCTTTGTATTGTTCAAGTAATGATGTAACTTTAGATCAGTGATAGGTGTATTTGCTTTACATGATTTGACATTGTGATATTATTTGTTGTTTTTCATATGATGATTTCACATTTTACTTCTTTTCGAATTATACTTTGTTTACTTGATATTATCATTTCTATTACTATTGTTTGTTGCTTGTTTGAGTATTATTGTATATGCATAACTTAGTTCTGTAATAGATTAATTTTGAGATACCTTAGCTTGGTTTTCTAATAGATTAATTTTAGTAATCATACGTTGGGATGACTGTTATTTACTT
>JAMPIV010003264.1:1305000-1394275 GCA_024509875.1 Oreohelix idahoensis | reverse complement strand
GCTGCTTGTTTTTTTGGTAACGTCTGTGGGACGCGAGACTGGAAAAAAAGAGGCAGGCAGGGAGGGACATTAAAATTAGCTTGGGTGAACAGTGTATGAAGGGGAAAGGGGATCGGTAGGAGATAAGTAATCACTAATACGTGATATCTTGTGTATAATGGGAATGACTAGAGCAGAAGGGCAATTCGACCACCAGTTATTCAAAATTGTTTTGGGTTTTTCATCATTCAAACTGAATTTGAATTCATGTAGTTGAGTAAACGATTAGCTAGAGCTGGTAGATATTAGCAAAAGGCTTTGACTATTCATTGCCAGTTGAACTAAAATTTGTATACAGATACGCTGAAAAACAGCTGTGTTAATTTTAAACTTAAATAAAGAATAAATTCAGTCTGTGCAGTTCAGAGGAAGCTGAGGCCATTTCTTCACCAAATCAGCGTCATTTGTTTATATATTTCTTGATTGTGGTAAGGATATTTTATGAAATTTAATATGTTTGGTCCAACTACAAAGTTAGATACTGCTATTGGGGAAAAAGTGAAGGACATGTCGGAAGCAGACATTGTTGAGTCCACACATTAAACGGTATCTGACTGATGTATGTTGTTATAATTATGTTGACATATTATTGTATTAAAATAGATTAGTAAGCCTCTGTGTTCAATGAACACTGTTTAACATGCCTGAAGCAAATATAAGTGAAAAGAAAAGAAGAGAAGATCATATCACAGGAAATGTGGTTACTCCACATTATTGTATGGAGGAAAAGTATGTGAACGCACAGTGGCGTATCTACTATAAGGACACGTAGGAAATTAAGTGTTAGAATAAATGATCAGAAATAAAAGGCCAGGGTGTCCTTTTGTTGCAGAGGGTCTATGTTCCTGTTGCCGCTGGTGACAGGAAACCTGCTGAGTGCTTATAAACGCCAACCAGTCTCCAACCAGACTTATATGCTGTCGAATATCCAGTAGGAGCTTTGGCGAGTGTTGAACTTGAAATTTCTGCAACTACTGTACCCATTGAATTATCTTACAACAAGGACTCCCAGGTGAAGAGTAAAACATCTGGGGCATCTCTGACATTTTCTTGTGTTTCAAAAATATTACACAGGAATATTATGGGGGTAGGATGAACTACAGCCCTCATATACAGTGACTCTCCCGGTAGATAACTAAAGTGAGCTCTGTAATATTTCATCCAGGAAGGACATTTATAAATTAGATAACTAAAGTGAATTTAAAACTCCCCTAGACACTAGGTACACCATACACTAGAGCCAGAAGATTGACCGTGTGAGACCTAGGGAGGTAGCGTTAGGTTCTCTGCACATAATTCATCATCATCATCTATAGAGTCAGAGGCCTACATTTGCTTGACCTCACACGGTTATAGCAGACACTTTTTCATTCTTTTTAGGATACCATCATAACCTCCCCAGCAAAATCAACTTTGCTACATAAATTGGTAGGCTTGTCCGGGCATCTGAATTTCTCTTAGTTCTACATTCATTGGGGTCTGGGGTTTAGCTTTAAAAACAGTCTTATTTTCCCAAGGAATCCCCATATAGTATTACCCAGGATTTGGGAAGTGAAGAAAGTGTCAGAGCCCAGATTTAATTAAATAAATTTATAATTAGTTAGAGATTTTGTTAGAACATTTTGTACTTATTAGAATGGCAGATCTGGCCAAGTTTCGCTCTGCGGCTGTACAGACTGCTAAAGAGATGGGCATGGATGGACCAGAGTTGGTTCAATATGTAACTTCAGAGGTAGATAAATTTATTGCCCGAGAAGATAAAAGATTAGAGAAAGAAGCAGAAAGAAAGTTGGAGGCTGAAAAAGAAATTAAGAGGCTGCAGATTGAGGCTGACAAGGAGGCTAGGGCATTAGAGGCTGATGGAGAGGCTGAGATAAAGAGGCTCCAATTAGAGGAGAAACGACTGCAAAGGGAAGCAGAAGAAAAAAGATTGACTGCCGAAAGGGAGGCAGAAGAAAAACGACTGCAAAGGGAGGCAGAAGAAAAGAGATTGGCAGCAGAAGAAAGAAGACAGGCTGCAGAGAGGGAAGCAGAAAAGGAGGAGAAAAGATTACAGAGGGAGCATGAGCTACGACTAAGGGAGTTAGAAATTCAAGGCCATGCTCCTGAAAATGGTGCTAGCCCTTTTGCCTCAGATGCCACTACTAGTCAGGGAGCCTCAACCTCAGCTGTGGGTTTTCATGTAGACCATCTTGTTGAGAAAGACGATGACATAGAAAGATATTTAAGCAGGTTTGAACTTTTAGCTACTACTTATGGGTTAGAAAGAGAAAGATGGGGGGGGGGGGGGGTAAAGTTGTCTCAGGGACTTCGGGGAACAGCTTATGAAGTATTTTCCAAAATGAGCAGGGACGACAAAGACAACTATGACATGTTGAAGCAAGCTCTTCTGTTAAGATATGAAAAGAACGGAGAGTTTTATAGAAAGAAGTTTAGGAATGCCAGGCTACTGTCGGGTGAGACCTATCACCAGTTCTCCGCCCGGTTGGAAACGTATATGGAGAAATAAGCTACTTTGGGGAAAACCCAAGATCTCAAAGAGATGATACTCATTGAACAGATGAGAGAGTCCATGGCTCCAGACATGAGAGAGTTTCTCATCGAACAGGGCGCAGAGAGGCTGGGTGAGATAATAAATGTCGCTGAAAGGTATCAGGCAGCCCAGGCAAAGGTAGCTGGCACAAAGAAGAAACAAATAGATCAAAGTAAGGCCCTCAAAACCATAACAAATTCGATAATAGAAATAAGCAGAACTTCGATAGGCCTCGAAATGAATTTAAGAATAGACCCTCACAATTCAATGATAGAAGAAATGATGAAAGAAAACCTTTTAACCAAGGAAAGAGGTATTGTAAAAATTGTCGGATGGACAACCATAACACTGGAAATTGTGGAAGGAGACCTGTAGTAATGGCCACGCTCCAGGTCAGGTCGACTCCTAAAGAGGAGGAACCACCAAAAACAATGCCTCGTAAACAGTGGAGAAAGGCACAGGCTGAAGATAGGTCACTGAAGCCGTGCTTTGAAAAACTCCAAAAACTCCATACCCCTCCAAGGAAAGGAGATTTCTATTTGGATGATGGACTGCTTTGCAGGGCGGATAAGGCAGGACTATCCGGGTGTGGACAGGTAGTAGTGCATCGAGATATAGGGCACAAATTATGAGACAAACACATGTTCTAAATGGTTAACACCAGAAGATGGGTACCACATGCCAAAGAACATCTGTTGGATATTTCTGGCCCGGAGAAGTTGATGACATAAGAAAATTTGTCGAGGACTGCGAACAGTGCAGCACGAACAATTCCACAGGGTGGAAAAATAATCACCAAATGCAAAAGAAGCATTATGGCAAACCGGGACCAGAAAATAAAGAGGGAACACCCACACGTGGGAAAAGGAACCAGGACCTAGACACGCCACGGGGCAAACTTAGGCCTGGAAAGAAAAATAATTATAATAAAGTGGACGAAGGGGAATGGGAACCCCCGTTTCACAGACGGTGGGAGTCCTGTACAATTCGGGGCGAGTGTATTTGTAAGGCACGCGAGGCTGACCCATACCCACGTAGGAAATTAAGTGTTAGAATAAATGATCAGAGATAAAAGGCCAGGGTGTCCTTTTGTTGCAGAGGGTCTATGTTCCTGTTGCCGCTGGTGACAGGAAACCTGCTGAGTGCTTATAAACGCCAACTAGACTCCAACCAGACTTATATGCTGTCGAATATCCAGTAGGAGCTTTGGCGAGTGTTGAACTTGAAATTTCTGCAACTACTGTACCCATTGAATTATCTTACAACAAGGACTCCCAGGTGAAGAGTAAAACATCTGGGGCATCTCTGACATTTTCTTGTGTTTCAAAAATATTACACTGGAATATTATGGGGGTAGGATGAACTACAGCCCTCATATACAGTGACTCTCCCGGTAGATAACTAAAGTGAGCTCTGTAATATTTCATCCAGGAAAGACATTTATAAATTAGATAACTAAAGTGAACTAATTTAATATTTCATACAGGAAGGACATTTATAACTACATAATAACTTTTAGTTATTGGGCAGATTGTCCCAACATTTTTAATTGTTCTATTCTGTAAACTATCTTGTCCTTATTTTCAAAGACCTGTCCACAAGCTATGAATGGACAGGCAAAATAAATTGTAAATATTTGTTCAAAGAAAAACTTAACTGCTAGTTATTAACTTCTTTAATAGAAACTTAAAGTGTTTGATTGTTGTGTACCATCATTCATTTCTCCCCTAGACACTAGGTACACCATACACTAGAGCCAGAAGATTGACCGTGTGAGACCTAGGGAGGTAGCGTTAGGTTCTCTGCACATAATTCATCATCATCATCTATAGAGTCAGAGGCCTACATTTGCTTGACCTCACACGGTTATAGCAGACACTTTTTCATTCTTTTTAGGATACCATCATAACCTCCCCAGCAAAATCAACTTTGCTACATAAATTGGTAGGCTTGTCCGGGCATCTGAATTTCTCTTAGTTCTACATTCATTGGGGTCTGGGGTTTAGCTTTAAAAACAGTCTTATT
Organism: Oreohelix idahoensis; assembly: GCA_024509875.1. Lineage (NCBI taxonomy): Eukaryota > Metazoa > Mollusca > Gastropoda > Stylommatophora > Oreohelicidae > Oreohelix > Oreohelix idahoensis. Next base: position 1,389,678 of record JAMPIV010003264.1, on the reverse strand, counting down.
TTCCCAAGGAATCCCCATATAGTATTACCCAGGATTTGGGAAGTGAAGAAAGTGTCAGAGCCCAGATTTAATTAAATAAATTTATAATTAGTTAGAGATTTTGTTAGAACATTTTGTACTTATTAGAATGGCAGATCTGGCCAAGTTTCGCTCTGCGGCTGTACAGACTGCTAAAGAGATGGGCATGGATGGACCAGAGTTGGTTCAATATGTAACTTCAGAGGTAGATAAATTTATTGCCCGAGAAGATAAAAGATTAGAGAAAGAAGCAAAAAGAAAGTTGGAGGCTGAAAAAGAAATTAAGAGGCTGCAGATTGAGGCTGACAAGGAGGCTAGGGCATTAGAGGCAGAAGAAAAACGACTGCAAAGGAAAGCAGAAGAAAAAAGATTGACTGCCGAAAGGGAGGCAGAAGAAAAACGACTGCAAAGGGAAGCAGAAGAAAAGAGATTGGCAGCAGAAGAAAGAAGACAGGCTGCAGAGAGGGAAGCAGAAAAGGAGGAGAAAGATTACAGAGGGAGCATGAGCTACGACTAAGGGAGTTAGAAATTCAAGGCCATGCTCCTGAAAATGGTGCTAGCCCTTTTGCCTCAGATGCCACTACTAGTCAGGGAGCCTCAACCTCAGCTGTGGGTTTTCATGTAGACCATCTTGTTGAGAAAGACGATGACATAGAAAGATATTTAAGCAGGTTTGAACTTTTAGCTACTACTTATGGGTTAGAAAGAGAAAGATGGGGGGGGGGGGGGGGGGGGGAAAGTTGTCCCAGGGCCTCGGGGGGACGGCTTATGAGGTATTTTCCAAAATGAGCAGGGACGACAAAGACAACTATGACATGTTGAAGCAAGCTCTTCTGTTAAGATATGAAAAGAACGGAGAGTTTTATAGAAAGAAGTTTAGGAATGCCAGGCTACTGTCGGGTGAGACCTATCACCAGTTCTCCGCCCGGTTGGAAACGTATATGGAGAAATAAGCTACTTTGGGGAAAACCCAAGATCTCAAAGAGATGATACTCATTGAACAGATGAGAGAGTCCATGGCTCCAGACATGAGAGAGTTTCTCATCGAACAGGGCGCAGAGAGGCTGGGTGAGATAATAAATGTCGCTGAAAGGTATCAGGCAGCCCAGGCAAAGGTAGCTGGCACAAAGAAGAAACAAATAGATCAAAGTAAGGCCCTCAAAACCATAACAAATTCGATAATAGAAATAAGCAGAACTTCGATAGGCCTCGAAATGAATTTAAGAATAGACCCTCACAATTCAATGATAGAAGAAATGATGAAAGAAAACCTTTTAACCAAGGAAAGAGGTATTGTAAAAATTGTCGGATGGACAACCATAACACTGAAAATTGTGGAAGGAGACCTGTAGTAATGGCCACGCTCCAGGTCAGGTCGACTCCTAAAAAAGAGGAGGAACCACCAAAAACAATGCCTCGTAAACAGTGGAGAAAGGCACAGGCTGAAGATAGGTCACTGAAGCCGTGCTTTGAAAAACTCCAAAAACTCCATACCCCTCCAAGGAAAGGAGATTTCTATTTGGATGATGGACTGCTTTGCAGGGCGGATAAGGCAGGACTATCCGGGTGTGGACAGGTAGTAGTGCATCGAGATATAGGGCACAAATTATGAGACAAACACATGTTCTAAATGGTTAACACCAGAAGATGGGTACCACATGCCAAAGAACATCTGTTGGATATTTCTGGCCCGGAGAAGTTGATGACATAAGAAAATTTGTCGAGGACTGCGAACAGTGCAGCACGAACAATTCCACAGGGTGGAAAAATAATCACCAAATGCAAAAGAAGCATTATGGCAAACCGGGACCAGAAAATAAAGAGGGAACACCCACACGTGGGAAAAGGAACCAGGACCTAGACACGCCACGGGGCAAACTTAGGCCTGGAAAGAAAAATAATTATAATAAAGTGGACGAAGGGGAATGGGAACCCCCGTTTCACAGACGGTGGGAGTCCTGTACAATTCGGGGCGAGTGTATTTGTAAGGCACGCGAGGCTGACCCATACCCACGTAGGAAATTAAGTGTTAGAATAAATGATCAGAGATAAAAGGCCAGGGTGTCCTTTTGTTGCAGAGGGTCTATGTTCCTGTTGCCGCTGGTGACAGGAAACCTGCTGAGTGCTTATAAACGCCAACTAGACTCCAACCAGACTTATATGCTGTCGAATATCCAGTAGGAGCTTTGGCGAGTGTTGAACTTGAAATTTCTGCAACTACTGTACCCATTGAATTATCTTACAACAAGGACTCCCAGGTGAAGAGTAAAACATCTGGGGCATCTCTGACATTTTCTTGTGTTTCAAAAATATTACACTGGAATATTATGGGGGTAGGATGAACTACAGCCCTCATATACAGTGACTCTCCCGGTAGATAACTAAAGTGAGCTCTGTAATATTTCATCCAGGAAGGACATTTATAAATTAGATAACTAAAGTGAACTAATTTAATATTTCATACAGGAAGGACATTTATAACTACATAATAACTTTTAGTTATTGGGCAGATTGTCCCAACATTTTTAATTGTTCTATTCTGTAAACTATCTTGTCCTTATTTTCAAAGACCTGTCCACAAGCTATGAATGAACAGGCAAAATAAATTGTAAATATTTGTTCAAAGAAAAACTTAACTGCTAGTTATTAACTTCTTTAATAGAAACTTAAAGTGTTTGATTGTTGTGTACCATCATTCATTTCTCCCCTAGACACTAGGTACACCATACACTAGAGCCAGAAGATTGACCGTGTGAGACCTAGGGAGGTAGCGTTAGGTTCTCTGCACATAATTCATCATCATCATCTATAGAGTCAGAGGCCTACATTTGCTTGACCTCACACGGTTATAGCAGACACTTTTTCATTCTTTTTAGGATACCATCATAACCTCCCCAGCAAAATCAACTTTGCTACAATAATGACTTCTTTATTTTATCTCACTAACCTGCGTATTTACGGGACAGCTTAACTAGGAAATTGTTCTTTTTCTTTACTGACTATCCCAGACCATAATGCGAACCTTTGACCTTTTGGGGTTATTAACTTCTTTGGGATCTTTTCTTCACAAGAGGGGAGGGCATTTTTATGGGGTTTGTTTTCCCATGTCTGTAATATAAATTATTGATATATATGTTCGATGTTGTGAAGTTTTCTTATTGATATATATGTTCGATGTTGTGAAGTTTTCTAATTGATAATAAACTTAAACAAACACTTAATTTAATTGTGTTGGTCAAACCCCTACCCATATCTGTTATCCATAGTTTGTTTTCACGTTTGTGCGTATTTGCCACAGAATTGTGTGTATGTGGGTGCAGTGTAACTACTCACTCCAGAGACTGATCTTCCTTGTACACTATCAACCCCTCGTGGAAAAAAAAAAACTATTTCTTACACCTTTATTCTCACATAGTTACCACTATCACCTCTGCTCAGACAGGACCATAAATATTTCATACTTATCTTGTACAAAATTACGACACAGACAAGTGCCAGTGGAACAAGAGTTGAGAAGAAGACGCAGGCGATGGATAGGACACTTACTTAGTCGTTCCCCTTCTACCGTGAGGTGTAGAGGTTTGGAAGAGAGAGCGCCAGACTATCCTATCTGCTGTCTTCCTCCTGACCTGGTTCCATTCTAGTCCTCGGTCCTTCAAAGATTGTCTAATGTTGTCCTCCCAGCGGACTCTGGGTCGTCCTCGGGGTCTGGATCCTTGGCTCTTTGTTTCCCATGCTTGTCGTGGTATCCGATCTTCTCCCATTCTGCAGACATGGCCAAACCATCTTAATTGGGACTGTTCTACTTGGGTCTGCAGGGGGTAGGATTTAAGGCCTTGACGTATCGTCTGGTTGCGTACCATGTCTCTTCTTGTTACTTCAACCACCTTCCTCAGATACCTCATTTCTGAGGTTTGGATCTTGCTTTTGTGGGTTGTAGTCATTGCCCATGACTCGCATCCGTATGTCAAGACTGGGACATAGGTGGAGCGGTATACAGCCATCTTCGTTTTCTTACCAACCTCTCTCTTGCTGAGGAATCCTCGATTTATGGCCTGAAAAAGTCTCCCAGCTGCTGCTTTTCGAGTGGCCAACTCTTCTTTGATGCCTCCCTTTCAGTCTATAATAGCTCCGAGGTATTTAAAGTGGTCGACCTGCTCCAGGACCTGTTCTCCCAACTTAATCTGATGTTTTCTTTCTTCTCGTGATATCACCATGGATTTTGTTTTAGAGCTGCTTATGACCATCCCTCTCTTCTCCAGCTCTTCCTTCCAGACTTGCAGGTTGGATTGGAGATGTGCCTCTGATTTAGCAATCAGGGCAACATCATCAGCAAATGCCAGCTCCGAAATATAGACCTGTCTCATCTTCCAGTACCCCACTGAATACTTTCTTGTTCTCTCCTTACATGCCTTGATGACATCGTCCATAAGGAGTATGAAGAGGTAAGGTGATAGGATATCACCTTGTCTTACACCAGTGGTGGTCCTGAACTCTTCCGACTTATGGTTTGCTGTCCTCACATAATTTCTGCAAGACTTGTAGAAGCTCTGTATAGCATGAATCAGAGGTGCTGGAATATTCTTCCTTGCCAAACAGTCCCAAAGTTTGCTCCAGGGGACCCTGTCAAACGCCTTTTCCAGATCTATGAAACAAAGATGCATCTCACTCTTATACTCAAGGGCCTTTTCACTCAGCTGTCTGAGTGTGAAGATTAGGTCTTGAGTACTTCGGTTTGCTCGGAATCCGCACTGGACCTCATCCAATTGTGGCTCAGCTAGGCGTCGGAGTCTCTGCTCTAGGATTCTAGAGTAGATTTTACCAGGGACACTGAGAAGGGATATGCTTCTATGGTTTCCACACTGTCGATTGTCACCCTTTTTGAAAATTGGCTATGGTTTCCACACTGTCGTGGAACTGAGGACAAGAACCAAACAAGTGCCAGTGGAACAAGAGATGAGAAGAAGACGATTGCAATGGATAGGACACACATTGAGGAAACCTGTTGATAGCATTACAAGGCAGTCCTTGTTCTGGAATCTCCAGGAAAAGAGAGGCAGGGGTAGACTTAAAAAAAAACACAATGAGAAGAGAACTGGGCATGTTTATTTATTAGAACGTGCTTTCTTCTTCCGATAGATTTTGACTCTCCACCAGCAAAAAAATTACGATTCGCTGTCTGCCTGTCTATCTACCTATCTATCTACCTATCTATCTATCTATCTATCTGTCAAGGATAGATCTGGGGATAAAATAATGTAGCATGTTACTACACGCTAGCACATGCCCATTTTATGTGAGGAATTGTGTTCGCCTGTAGACAAACTACTTTTTGCACGAAGCGTTCACCCGTGGTGAGCGACAGTCACTAGTGACGTTTTTGTCACATGTCGTGGGGTCAGTGTGTTGATTATTTGGGTCGTTCGTATTCGTTCACTAGTTTGAAGTGGACGTGATTTCTTCTAAGGGTCTGTGGCAGATTCGTTCGAGAGCACGACGCCTGCGTCTTGCGTCTCTTCTGTCTTTCATTTTTGGATATTTGTGCTTTTTCCTGGACATTAGTGTTAGCTTAGCTGTTAGCTAGGCTAATCTTGTGACTTTTGTTTGTGCTAATTTGGTTTTATAACCAAGAAAGTAAGAAAAAATGTCAGCACCTATTGTGCCAATAATTGAAATAAATGCAGAGGAAGATTTGGAAGGAGGAGTCCTTCATAAACCAGGGACACTAATAATTACTGTAACCGGCCCACAGGCCAATAGAGCGTCTTATTCGTTATTGGCGAGTATCCTGGCAGGGCCTGCGGGAGTAGGACTGAGTGGCATTGCCACATTATACAGGTTCTCTGGACCCTTTAGGTGGTACGCCACCTTAACTGCAGCAGCGCAGATCAAGCACTATCAAGGCCTACATGGCAAAAAGCTGGAGTGGTCCAATCCACAGATGACCGTTCATATCGAGCACCTGGACAAAGAAACGTCCAAGGGTATCCTGCACTGGATACCGCCAACAATGAAAGCAGAGGCGGTGAGGAGGATCGCTGCGGAAGTGACCGGAGATAAGAATGCTGAAGTCAGCAGAATTAAGACGGCATACGACATGTGGAACTTTTCCTATAGGCCGTCCAAGCATCAGGTACCGCACTTCGCGCACTTAAAGATGACAGATGACAGAATACAGCGAGTGTGAGTGGCCCTGCCCGGGCGCAGAATTCAATGTGCGATATGTGGGCTTGATACGCACTGGGTCAGCCAGTGCCCAAGAAAGCGGGCGGACCCCACTCAAGCCAAACAAACAAGAGAAGTAGAGGCAGTGGCAGACAAAACTCCAGCGGAGCATAGTAGGGCAACTGACTCCCCCGCCCCAGAAAATACTGAATCGGAGTCTGAAAGTGAGAAGAACACGGAATTAGAATTTACAGATGTGCGGTCTAGAAGGACTGAGAAGAACAGGAAGAGGATGCTATTGCAGGCAACAAGGGCGGTAAAGTCGAAGGAGGTGAGGTTAAACGAGAGCAGGTCGCCGGTGAAATACTCCCCCAGCAAAAAAGCCCTGCCCCCATCGCCCAGGGCGTCGACATCAGAACCCTCCCCCAAGAGCGTGTCACCACCAACAATTGATGAGCCGAAGCAAACAGAGCCCGAAGATAAAGAGTACCCCGATATGACAGGGGCGTATCAGATGGAGGAAGAGGGGGCGCTGGAGGAACCCCACCCCAACTGGGCGAGTATGACAGAGGACATTGATTCAATGATGTCACAAGCCAGTATATACATAGACGGGCAGGAGTTTGAACCAGTGAGCGCATGAGCTTACACCCACGAGTCTTTTCTCCCTGCGCTGGGACCCAGCGTAAGATGTCCAGCGTCAAGCGAGTGAGATGTGTGCGCTCCAGATGGCAGATGACAAATGGTGCATGTGAGGTCAAGATGCATTCCGTGGTCACCCCCCCCCCCCCCCCCCCGTGAGTGTACTGACGTGGTGGACAAAATAATACCAGTGTGTGGGAGAATGCACTCTTTCCAGTCGGCAAGAAAGAAATTCGCAAAAAGCAATGTAATTTTCAAAGTAAATGATACAAATAACTATAGTTTAGGTGCTTTTTTACAGTGTATTTTAAGAGTTGTGTTGATTGTAAATAGTTCTTTGCTGTTTAATTTTTACATAGCACGGCACACACATTTACACTTTTAAATGCGCACAGTTTTAATTAGGCAGCCAACCCTTCACCCTGTCAGGGCGGGAGGGACTGACAACGCAGCGTCGGCTGCGTTGGGCCCTAATCATCAGGGCACAACGACCTTTAGCCAGCGATCAGTCACTAATGTGTCGAGCAGTCATTTTACAGACAACGGTCAGCCCTTAAGCACCGCTTTGTCAAGAAGTGCAAACATGAATGTGTTGAGTAGTTTAGTAATGACAGATAACGGTCAGCCCTTAAGCACCGCTCTGTCGAGTAAACTACGTGAAACAGGTACACCCATTACAACATGTGATAAATCTTTAGATAGTACTTTGTTGTTGAGCATTTCACCTGTAGCGGGTAGCCAGCCTCAGACCACTACTCTGCTTTGTAATTCAAAAAAGACGGACGGTCCGCACTCAGTCCCCGTTCTGTCAAATAGTTTAGATATGGCAAGTGGCCACTCTGCCACTTTGCCAGGTAGACAGTTTGCAACAAGTGGCCAACCCTCAGATACCACTTTGTCAAGCAGCCTAGTTCTAATATCCCTCAATATCAATGGTTTGAGGAATAAACTAGAGCACATTATCAAACTGATTAAAAAAGATAAACCGGATTTCTTGTTCTTGCAAGAGACCGGAATTACTTCTGACTATCATGCCGGTCAAATAATAACTAAATTAGGACTTAAGCATGGCTGGTTCGCCCGGGGCTCCAGCCATGGGGGTACTGCCATCCTCCAAATCAATGAAGATTGGGAAGCAGTACACTATAGAACTGACAATGGTGGCAGAATTGTCATTATACAAATACAAAGCAAACACAATAAACATGACACGCACACGCTCATTAATATATACGCACCCGCATTAGACACTGACCGACCCAAATTTTACGACGGACTGTATGACACTATAGATAAACACTACAAAGGAACTAGAATAGTGTTAGGGGGAGATTTTAACTGTGTTTTGGCCAGTTTAGACAGTAGTTCCTTGGGCCCCGTATCTCGGAGAAAGAAAATTCAAATACCCCTATCAATACGAGACTTACAACCCATTCTTGACACATGACCTAGTAGACGTTTACAGAAAACTACAACCGAACACACAAGCTTTCACATTTCACGACAAGACAAACCCATATTTTAGACAGGCCTCAAGACTGGACAGGTTCTACGCATCCAATAATTACAATATACACAAAACTTACCATATAAAAACACGCTTAAATTTACAGATCACCAAGCAGTATACACAGTTCTAAGTACAGGACACACATATACCAAATTAAAGAGATCCCCGCATTGGAAATTCAACAATAACTTGCTAAAAAATACTTTCTTCACAGATACAATAACACAACTCATTCAGGGTTACACACAGGATATTCCCAATAACAACATTGCAGAATATTGGGACCTTCTAAAAAACACAATAAGGGACAGAACACAGACTTTAGCAACAACAATACACAGGGCTTTTAAGAGGGAACAAAATATATTGGAAGACGCAATAAGTTTAACTAAGCAGATAGATAAATCTAACCCACACATTCTGCGCGTATACTCTTAGAAGAGCATTTATACTTCCAGACAACACACTGTAATTTAGGGGGCTTCTAATTCCTTCATACATGTAGCCCTCCACTCCCAAAGTTAGCACACATTCATACTTTAGAAGAGCAGTTAGACCTTTACAGACAACACACATATCAGGGGGCTTTAATTAGGACAAAATTAAATACTATTACACAAGAAATACCCAGTAGACAATATTTAGCGATTGAACAAAATGTACAACACAGTAGACAGATCCACGAAATAATTGACATGAATGGGAAGCATCAGGCAGAAGACATTAATATTAGACACGCTTTTTTTGAATATTACACAAAATTATACGCTAAAGAACCAACTAACGTAAACATACAGGATAAATTTCTACACTACACAAAACGTTTAAGTGATGATGAGAGCAAGAAATTAGATGAAACTTTAACTTTAGAAAACTTAAGGGAAGCGATCAGTACTTTCCAAAAAAATAAATCACCCGGTCCAGATGGGTTAACGGCAGAATTTTACTTTTTCTTTTTCCCAATGTTAGGCCCCCTTTTAATTAAAGTATTTGAGGAAGCCTTCCAGAAAGGAGAGCTTCCGAATAGTTTAAATGAATCCTTTATTACTTTAATACCTAAAGATAATGCTGACAGAAAGTCAATCAAAAATTACAGGCCTATTTCGCTTTTAAATACTGATTATAAAATCTTGGCCAAAGCTCTCACTCTGAAACTTAAATTATTCATGCAGAACTTGATACACGCAGATCAACAATGCAGTGTACATGGTAGGAACATTTGTAGACATACACACTTCATAAGGGATTTGATTACATACACGCACGATAGACAGTGTCAAAGTGCAATACTATCATTAGATCAGGAAAAAGCCTTTGACAGAGTATCACATTCCTTCCTACATAAAACTTTACAAGCAAACAACATAGGTGAATACTTTAGAACATGGATAGAAATCTTATATAAAAAACCCCATAGTAAAATTTTGATTAATCATAGTTTAACTGACCCAGTTAAGCTGACAAGGTCAGTGAGACAGGGTTGCCCTTTGTCTCCCCTGTTATATGTATTAACATTAGAACCAGTGCTGGAAAAAATAAGACAAGATGTAAACATCACGGGGACTTTTGTACCCGGGCAAGGGGAAAGAAAATCATTAGCGTACGCTGATGATACTTTATTCCTTCCAGCAACTGTAGATTCCATAAGAAAGATACTAGAAACCTTTACAGAGTTTGGATACGCTAACGAATCCAAACTAAATATTCAAAAATCTAGTTTAATGGGATTAGGTAAATGGGCAAATAAAACAGATTTCCCTTTTCAGTTAACGCAAGTTAACAGAATCAAAATTTATGGAATAAACTATTCTTGTAACCCCCATGACCCCAATACAGAGACATGGGTAAAGTTAGTAGATAAAATTCAAAACATGTTAGAGAAATATAAATACAAGACAGCTACTATTTTTGGGAGAAGCATCATAGTGAACTGTTTCATTATGCCTAAAATAATATATACAGCAAATATCCAAATTATGCCAAAATCAGTGGTAACTAAAATAAATGTACTGATTAGGAATTTCATTTTTAGGGGCATTATTAAAAGTATTAAACATTTAACCCTAATACAGCCCAAACATAAAGGGGGGATAGCCTTACAAGACATCAACACTAAAATTAAAGCTTTAAGGAATATATAGGGGAGATAATTAAAAACCCAAGTTTGTACCCCTTAGCACATTATTATATCGGACTTAGGCTGATTAAGTTACACAAACTAGAAAACCACCAACCACATTCCTTTGACACCCCACCACCTTTTTATAGGATATGCATAGAAAATCTAAAAGGGAATGAACAGTTAATAAAACAAGACACTAAACTCATATACAAACTTTTAGTAGGAGTACAGGAACCCCACTTAGGTACACGAATAAAACGGGGGTACAACATCACAATGGATTACACACAGAGTTTCGCAAACATTCATGCAATAGACGTTAAACCACAAGCCAAACAAGTTACATTTAGGTTACTGTACAGTTTAACACCTATCATGAGCAAGCATTCAGCAATGAAAGCAGGCAAGGCGCCACCAAGGTGTAAACTGTGTAGTAACAACGCAATAGAAACAGAAGACCACTTGTTTTACACATGTAGAACAGTGGTCCCTACAATAAACAAACTAAGAACACTAATAACTTCCAAAACACCACACTCGCTCAGCATGTACCAAGTGGTCATGTTGAATATTTTACCTACGTTACCGAGACAGACAGAACTTAAACTCTTAACTTTATTAGCAGAATTTAGATACTTAGTGTGGACATGTAGGAATAGGGCAGTACATGACGGCATACATTACAACAGTAGAATATTTTTACAGATATACGAACAAATAACACAAAACATAACAGAACAACTTTAAAAATATTTCTTGTTGCGGAGTTTGCTTTTCTTAAATACTTAGTTGTTTGATTATATAATGTAAAGCAGGTAGCGTTGATTGTAAATACTTCTGTAAATAACATGCAATATAAATACCATTTATCATTTATGTCTTCACCAATCATCTCATGGTAGAATGTCGATGTACTTAGAACATTGTAGCCTCATTTACATTCTGTCTCATCATCCAATAATTTTACACTTTGATTGTTACTGATTTGTATTTTTTATGATAGTTGTTTGAGATAGTGTGGGGGATTTTTGGATTTGATAGGGCAATGTTGTGAAATATTTTCTGCGTCCTTTTGTTTTTGTTTTGCTATGATATTGTTATTTGACTTGATGTTATTGTTTAGGGAGGGGGGGGGGGGAAGTAACTTTTATATACCATATTTTACGTCATGTAATTTTTACAAAGTCTTGTAAATAACATTGATGGTGTTTAAAATCATGACCTAAATAAAGGTTTTAAAAAAAAAAAAAAAAGTCTCTTCTGTCTTTCATTTTTGGATATTTGTGCTTTTTCCTGGACATTTGTGTTTTTTTGTGTGGTTAGCTTAGGCTTTAGCTTAGGCTAACTTTGTGTTTCTTGTTTCCAATTTGGTTTTTATAACCAAGAAGAGAAAATATAAAAATGCCCGCACCAATTGTGCCAGTTATTGTACTCAACATGGAGAAGGACCTGGAGGGAGGTGAGCTACATAAACCAGGAACATTAGTGATCTCTGTAAATGGGCCACAGGCTAATAGAGCCTCATATTCTTTGATTGCCAGCATTCTGGCAGGACCAGCTGGTGTTGGTACGAGTGGCGTCGCCACATTATACAGGTTTGCGGGTCCATTCAAGTGGTTTGCAATGCTAACAGCAGCTGCCCAGATGAAGCATTACGCTGGCCTGCATGGCAGGAAATTTGAATGGTCAAACCCGCAGATGTCTATATACATTGAGCATCTGGATAAGGAAAAATCCAAGGGGACACTCAACTGGATGCCCCCGACTATGAAAGCAGAGGCGGCCCAGCGAATTGCAGCAGCGGTGACAGGAGACAAAGAGGCGGAAGTGTCTCGAGTCAACACCGCCCATGATAAGTGGAACTTTTTGTTCAAGCCGTCGGCACACCAGGTGCCTCATTTTGTCAACCTCAAAATGGAGGGCCCAACAGAAAAATTCCAGAGAGTATGGGTGTCCCTGCCCGGGAGGAAAACCCAATGTGCCATTTGTGGGGGTGACGACCACTGGGTAAGCCAGTGCCCAAAGAAGCGGACACCCGCCTCCCAGGCCAAACAAGCGAGGAAAGAGGAAGTGGTGGTGGAAAGAACACCTGCAGAGTTAAGCAGGGAGACTTTAGCAGAACAGGACGGGGCAAGTGAGCTCCCCGCCCAAGATAGCCCAGGTGCCAGTGAGGGCGAGGGTTATACCAAAGTGATGAAGAAGAAAGAAAAGAAAGAAGTAAATAGGAAGAGATTCCTGCTTCAGGCAACAGAGCCTGTGAGGCCCAAGGAGGTTAAGCGTAGTAACAGTAGGTCGCCGAGCAAGCGTTCCCCAAGCAAAAGCGACCTACCTCCTTCACCATCATCAAGGGTGCCTACACCAGAGCCATCCCCGGGATGGGTATCATCGACACCTGTTGTCGATGAACGCAGTACATCTCGACCAAACAGCCCGGTAGGAGGGTCACCGGTAGAATTCAGCTTTCCAGAAGTACCAACAAACACCCAAGTTGGTATAAGTTGGGCGGCAGAAACTGAGGAAGATGAGGACATGGAGGCGATAATGTCGCAAGCCAGCATCTTCATAGACGGCCAGCCTTATGATGACGTAAGCGACGCATGAGTCTGCCTTTACAAGCCTTTTTTCCCTGCACTGGGGCCCAGTGCAAGATGTTAGTTCCAAGCTTCAGGCAGGTGAGACAAGTACTGATGACGAACGGTGCAGGTGTGGGCACGCCCGAGCTGCACCCCGATGTAATCCTCCCCTGTGAGCCTGTCGGAAGTTTGGACTGTAAACAACCAGTGTGTGGAAAGATGTGCCCCCCTACCTTCAGTGGACTCGAGTGTACCAGCCTGGCAAAATAAAAGAAATGTATTTATTTAAAGTAAAATCTGAAAACACCTATAGTTTAGGACGTGTTACTTATGATTTAAGAGTTTTGTGTTTTTATTTTAATGTAAATAAGTTTAGTAGTATTTTAATGTATGTTTTGACACAGCACACGCACTTTTAACATGCGCACAGTTTCACTTAAGCAGTCAACTCCTCCCCCTCCTGGGGTGGGGGTGGGAGTGCTAGGCGATGCAGTTCTATCTGCGCTCAGCCTAAATTATCAGAGCAGAACGGATAGTCAGCCCTTAGTCACTATTCCGTCAAGCAATAGTGTCACTAGGTCAACAGGTCAGCCCTTATGCACCGCCTCAAGAAATGTAAACATGAACATGTCGAGTGGCCTAGTGATGATAGAAAGCGGTCAGCCCACAGTCACCGCTCTGTTGGGTAAGCCATGTGCAATGAGTGACCAGCCTATCGCTTTGCCTTTTAAAATCATTAAAACACATAATAAACCATCAACTAGCGCTTTGTTGTGTAATTCACCTGTGGCAGGTAGCCAGCCTCAGACCACTACCTTGCCTTGTAATTCAAGGAAAACGGACGGTTTGCACTTAGTCCCCGTTCCGTCAGATAGTTTAGATATGGCAAGTGACCTTTCTGCCACTTTGCCAGGTAGACAGTTTATAGCGAGTGGCCAACTTCTGCTTACCACTCCGACATGCAGTCTAGTGATAATATCTCTCAATATCAATGGTTTGAGAAATAAGCTAGACCATGTAATTAAACTGATTAAAAAAGAGAAACCCGATTTTTTGCTTTTACAGCAAACCGGTGTCACTACAAACTATCACGCGGGTCAAATAACAACTAAATTAGGACTGAAGCATGGTTGGTTCGCCCGGGGCACCTGCCATACTGGTGTTGCCATCCTTCAAATTAATGAAGATTGGGATGCAGTGCATCACAGAACTGACAATGATGGCAGAATTGTCATTATACAAATACAAAACAAACACAACAAACAAGACATACACACACTTATCAACATATATGCACCAGCGACGAAAATTGACAGACCTAAGTTTTATGAAGGTTTACACGACATCCTAACGGAAAATTATAAGGGGACTAAGAAAATTTTTTTTGGGGGGGGGGATTTTAATTGTATTCTATCCTACCTTGACCGGTCTGGAGGCTTCACGAGAGCGCAGACAAGAGAAAAGTCTTTACTTGTACGACAAGTTCAGGCTATGTTAGACGAACATGACCTTTCAGACGCATACAGAAAAATAGAACCCAACAAACGAACCTTTACATATTATGACAAGACGAACCCATATTTTAGACTAGCTTCAAGATTAGATAGAATTTACACCGCTAGTGACTATAACATACACAAAATATACCACATTAAAAACACTCTTAAATTTACAGATCATCACGCAGTTTATACATCTTTAAGTACGGGACACACGCATAAACAAGTAAAGAGATCCCCGCATTGGAAATTTAACAATAATCTACTTAAAAACACTTACTACACAGAGCAAATAACACAATTGATACAAGGTTACGCACAAGACATTCCCAAAAATAACATCGCACAATATTGGGACATGTTAAAAAATACAATAAGAGATAGGACACAGATTTTGGCTACACTTATACATAGGAAGTTTAAAAAAGAAGAGAGGATTTTAGAAGAAGCAATTAGTTTAACTAAGAGTTTAGACAACACGAACCCTCACATACACACCTTAGAACAACAGTTAGATCAATATAGACAGTATACCTACCAGGGAGCATTGCTTAGGACAAAATTACACACTATAACGCAAGAAATCCCTAGTAAGCAATATTTAGCAATTGAACAGAATGTACAACGCAGTAGACAGATTCATGAAATAACAGATATGAACGGACAACAACAAACAGACAACACCAACATTAGTCACGCTTTCTTCCAGTACTACAAAAAACTATATACTAAGGAAGAAACTGACGCAAATATACAAGACAAATTTCTACAATACACAAAACGTTTAAGTGATGAGGAAAGTGAAAGGCTAGACCAACCCCTAACTTTAGATAATTTGCAAGGGGCACTTAGTACTTTTCAAAAAGATAAAGCACCTGGGCCTGATGGGCTAACAGCAGAATTTTACAGTTTTTTCTTCCCATGTTTAGGCCCCATCCTAATCAAAACATTTGAAGAAGCTTTTCAAAAAGGGGAACTCCCGGAAAGTTTAAATCAGTCATATATTACCCTGATCCCCAAGGATAGTAATGATAAAACGTCAATTAAGAATTTTAGGCCCATTTCTCTTTTAAATGTTGATTATAAAATTCTAGCCAAGGCACTAACTCTGAAGCTTAAGCCACACATGCACCAAATAATTCACGAAGATCAACAGTGTAGTGTTCAAGGTAGGAATATTTGTAGACACACACATTTCATTAGAGACCTGATTACATACACAAATGATAGGCAGTGCCAGAGTGCCATATTATCTTTAGACCAGGAAAAGGCATTTGATAGAGTATCACATGCCTTCCTACATAAAAGTCTTAAAGCTAATAATATAGGGAAATACTTTAGATCATGGATAAAAATCCTATATAAAAAACCTGAAAGTAAAATATTGATTAATCATAGTTTAACCAAAGCATTCAAATTAACGAGAAGTGTTAGGCAAGGGTGCCCTCTGTCGCCCTTGTTATATGTAATAACATTAGAACCTTTTTTGGAAAAAATAATACAAGATACAAATATCACGGGAACTTTCGTCCCCGGTGCAGGGGAAAGGAAATTGTTGGCCTACGCCGTTGATACTATATTCTTTCCAACAACAAAGGATTCTATAAAAAATATATTAGAGGTTTTCAAAGAGTTTGGATACGCTAGCGAATCCAAACTAAACATTCAAAAATCTAGTATAATGGGAATAGGCAGATGGGGCAATAGATCAGATTTCCCCTTCCAATTAACGGTAGTGAATAAAATTAAAATTTATGGAATTAACTTCTCTTTTAATCCTCAAGACCCCAATAAAGAAACATGGGCAAAATTGTTAGAGAAAATTCAAAATATGCTAGAAATTTATAAACACAAAACGGCTACCATTTTCGGAAGAAGTATTATAGTTAATTGTTTTATTATGCCAAAAATAATTTATACAGCAAATATACAAATAGTACCTAAAAAGATTATAACAGAAATAAATAAACTAATTAGGGCCTTTATTTTTAGGAATACCTGGCACAGTATCAAACACACTACTCTAATACAACCTAAAAATAAAGGGGGGATAGCCTTACAGGATATCAATACTAAAATTAAAGCTTTAAGAATTAAATATATAGGGGAAGTTATAAAAAGCCCGGGTCTATACCCGCTGGCACACTATTATATTGGGTTAAGATTATCTAATCTTTGTAAACTAAATAATAACCAACCTCACTTTTTTTGTACACCACCACCCTTCTACGCAGTATGTTTACAAAATTTAGAAGGAAATAAACATTTAATAAGACAAGACACCAAACTTATATACAAACTTCTAGTTGCAGCGTAGGAAACACCTCTAAACACACGAAGAGGGTACAACCTTTTTATAACCGATTACACACAGAGTTTCACAAACATTCATGCAATAGACATCAAACCACAAGCAAAAGAAGTCACTTTCAGATTACTACACATTTTAACACCTATTTCGGGCATGCAGTCAGCAAAAAGGGCGGGCAAAGCGCCACCAAAGTGTAAACTGTGCAGTGATAACATTATAGAGACAGAGGACCACTTATTCTACACATGTAGGACAGTGGTCCCTACATTAAACAAATTAAGAAAAATAGTAGCTTCAAACTCACAACAAACACTTAATTTATACAGAGCAGTCATGCTTAACACGTTACCACAAATGACGAGACGAACAGAACTTAAGCTACTGACTTTGTTAGCTGACTTCAGATATTTTGTATGGACATGTAGGAACTGTATACGACAATGGACATTATGACAGTACAATATTTAAACAAATATACGAACGCATGACGCAAAACATAACAGAACAGATTTTAAACTTTTTTGTTGTTGTACAAATAAATATGTAATAACCTTTATCGACCCTTCGCTCGTTATACAAAGCAAGTAGCTTTGTTTGTAAATACTTTGTGTCTATAAATATCATGCAATGTAAATACTCTTTAACATATGTCCTCATTAATCATCTCATGGTAGGGGGTCACCATCCCTTTGTCGATGTACCATTAATCATTTCATCATCCATGTTCAACAGTTTTCGGATATTGACTTGCAATATATTGGGGGGGGGGGGGGGGGGGAAAAGAGAGAGGGGGTTTATCTTTAGTATGTTTATTATGTGATATTGGTTAAATATTTTGGTACGTTATATTGTTATATTGTTTACTACAGTTATTGATTTGTTGCAATGATAGTTTGGGGAGAAAAGGGGGGGGGGGGGGTGTTTATTCGTTATTCCTTATCCTACATCATGTGATAATTGTAAAAAATTTTGTAAATAATATTGATGTATTGACCCAAATAAAGGGTTTAATAAAAAAAAAAATAAAAAAAAAAAGATTTCTTCTAAGCTCCAGGATTTTTATGGAGAGTGTGTTTTTCTAACTGGGACATTAAATTATTTTTCAAAGGCCGCCACCTTGTTCTAGATGGGGAAGGAAACTTATTGAGAAGTCTTGCACAACCCCTTTTGATATTTTCGTAAGGAGTATCTCAAAGATATTGAGGTAACTGAGTTTAGGTCGCCATCATCAGTTTGTTCCGCCACATTACTTGGGTACCGGGAATATTGCCCTACCTATTAGTACACGGCCAGGATTGATAACAGATTTAAGGATATCTCTCTCTATTACATTTTAGAAACATTATCTTCTCAAGCATACTACGGGCCCCCCCCCCCCCCCAGCCTGCAATGGAATGGATGAAGTAATACACTTGATCAGCACTAAATCTTAAGCTCCAACGAATTTAAGGTTAAGGACACATGCTCTGTGGTTTTCCCGCCATAAAAATGCGAGGCATATTTCCTCCTAAGGTGGGATGGTAATGTTGCATAGCCAAAGAATAATATTGTTCTAACTGTCGCTGTGTCTCGAGATATCTGTCTAACAACAGTGTCCAATTATATCTGATAATATGAAGTAAAATGTGTTTGCACAATGGAATTCTTGTAATGTTTGAGTGGTATCTTCTTCTTCTTCTTCTTCCATCCTTAGCCACCAACCGACAAAGCAGTCAGTGGCCAGTACGCCTAGTGGCGTCTTAGGGCAACAGCAAATTGATTTCTTTGCCGCTGTAGCCCATCATGCCTTATGGCATCTTTAGGGCAGCGACAAATCAATCAATTTGCCATTGTTTCCGTAATCAAATTGACTAGCAAACAGGTGATCAGCCCGTTGTGTATTGAGTGGTATCACTTAACAATAAAGCATTTTTTTTTACTAATTAATAAAGAGTACATTATGAATGAGGACGTTTCACCAAAATTGGAAAGTTTAGAGTCGAGTCGAGTTGCTAATGCCTAAATCTCAAGTCGTATCGAGTCGAGTCGCTGTGATGACTTAAGTCGGACTCGAGTTAGAATCGATAACACTGATCTCTGGTCATTTAATCTTTAGCCAACTGTCAGTGCATGATCCATCTTAATTTTTAGAATTTGAAGGACTTGGACCAAAATATTTGTGGCTTATTTCTATAAACAGCATTCTCAAGCATTATCAACGTCCTGTGTTTTGACCCTGAAAGTTCTCCAGACGATTAGTAGGTTTTGTGGTTTATCGTGAAGTAAGTTTAGGCAGTAAATCATAAATGGCTGAAAATAAGAGACATTGGGATCCATGGAAAATGTACGACGTGACGCCTGAAGAGATGCGTGCCATTAATGAGCGCGCAAAAATGAGAGAGGCACTAAAAGCTGAGTGGACGAAAAAATACACAAATCCTTGGAAGGGTTCACAGTCTGGAGGTTTTCTGGTAAGTGAGGGCACTGTGCTCGAACACACAATAGGGGGACAACTGGATTTAGCCTAAAGTGGCTGTCGATACGTCGGCCTAACTGCCGGTTCATAACTACCTCAATTCGTTTCTTTTCCGATATCAGATATTTTAAAAAAATGCTCGACAGACGGTTAGAGGGTGAACAGGTTGAAATGAGCAACAGTGGGACGTGTTCTTCTATGCCATCCAGATACGACACCCACGTCGTTAAGGTTAGGGTTAGATTTAGGATTCCTAACCCTCATTCCTTAACTGATTCAGTACGTAATTATTTTCAGCTCTGGACGGAATTATTTTTAAGCCCCAAAAATTTACATAGGCCTACACATAATTTACTTTTACTGACATTGCTGTCTATACATATCAAATTTTTAGCTAATATTATGTTAATGTTGTGACAGATAATATGTAGGCCTACATGGAAAAACATAATTTGAAATTTTGAACAAAAATTTTCCACTTACCTAAGGCTTGTAACATAAGTTGTTATCACAATACAGTTTCACTGCTCTCTTTGTGTAGGTAATCCATTTAGAAAAGTAGAAAAAATTAGAAAGTTGTGGTTGATCACACATTTGTTCACTGTTCACATATTAGTAACATATGTGCAATGAGGAAATTCCAGTAACATTTTGTGAAAATCCAGAACTCCCATCCTAATCATCAATGCCCAAGAAAACATAACCACAGACACAAGAATGGCACTAATATTTCCAGTAACAAATTACAGAACATTTTAAAAAGCAGACATGGCTATAGTTAATTAATTATTACTGCTGTGGTACTGTTCGAAGCAGTACTCTGCGCAGAGTGGAGGAGTGGCAGTGCATCCTTTGTATATAAAAGAACTTCTTGATTTTTTGCACTGTATGCACTTCCTTTGGCTGCCAGATCACATATTAAGATGCTGAGCTCCTTGATGTTTGTCTACATGATTTGAAATTCTGGGTCTGCCAGATAACAACAAAGTAGCTCCTTTTCGTATATCCTCGGCATCAAAGTAGCTGCTGTTGATGTCAGTTCATTGACAAGTGCCATTTTGAAATCTAACATGCTATGCTTTGATTTCTCCTGTCTTGTCAGACTATAGAGAACAAAGGCATTACTCTGGCATATCTCCATGAGCCAGTGAAACAGTTTTTTCCACCATTTGTATGTTTTGCGGTTTAAATTGCAGTAATATGACAAAATCTGGTCAGCACGGTCACATCCATTCATTGAATAATTGTAATCATGTACAATTTTAGGTTTTGTTCTAGTCTGTTTCTTCTACCAAGCACAGTAATATCTCCTGTTGAAGCTTTTGGTGAAGCAAGAACAACAGGTTTTTTAGCCTTTTTATCCTTCCATCCAGTGATAAGAATTGAGTTGTTTTCATCCAGGTAAGACTTTGTTTCTAGGTGTTGAAGTCTCAGTCAGTGTCTTCACTGCAGGGGGGAAGTTTTTCTTGTTAATGTTCAGAGTACCTGTAAAGTAGGTTTTCTGACTGAGTAAATATGATATAAGCTGATGGGTAGTATAATACCTGTCAGCAAAAACATGGTGACCTTTTCCAAGTGGTGCCAGTAGTGTCTGAAAAACCTTCACTGCCATGCCTCCATCAAGATCTGCCTCTGGAACATAGGATGTCTTTTTTCCAAAATATGTAAGTAAATTGATGACGTACTAGTTGTGGAATCACACAGACCAAAAACTTTAATATTATATTTTTTTGGCTTGCTTGAATTGTACTGCCAACGGCCGGTCCATCCAACAACCATTTCGTCAAGTGACAGATTTTCATATGGATAAAAGGCATCACTAAACTTTTCAAGAAGATTCATAAAGGGCTCTATTTTTGCCTTATTATCTGAATCACACTTTGAATAATGGAGCATTGTATGAAAAATGCTTTCAAACCGGTCTCACTTGAACATTGTGTGATAAAATGAAGTATAAAATATTTCTTTTCTGGACCAGTAGTGTTTGATGCTTGGACGAATATCAATTCCCATTGCAATAAGAATTGCTAAAAATTTTATAAGCTCATAAATAGTAACTGGTGTCCAGTTTAAGTAAACAGATCTTCTTTTGTGTGGATTATTTATCATGCATTTATATGATGCATATTCATTTATTGACTGACACAAAAGCTGAAGGACATCATCAGTCAGTAGAGCTCTGAGACAGTCTAACGGTGTAGAGCTCTCACTTAGGTTAGCATGAACACCTGGTGTCTTGTGTGGCACAAATCTAAAAGAATTACAGGTTGCGCCTTCCTTTACCTCTCTCCATGTAGATTTAGGAGGTTCAGACTCTGTCTTCCTCCTTTTTGTTTCATTACCACTGGGACCTGGTTGGGAAGATGCCCCCTTGTCTGCTGATTGTGAGTTGATGTCTATGGATTCGTCAGAATCGCTAGAAACCCCTTCAAAGTCATTATCAGAAGACGAATAATTAGTCTCACTTTCGCTATCCATCACACTTTGTAACAAGTCTCTGGCCTGTAAAGCCTTTAGACGTACTGGACATGTTGATGTCAGTCCATTTTTTTCCTGTGTGTTTTTGGCCATTATGGTGTTATGACAAAACACGAATAAAAATGAAGATAAATGTGCAAAATTCCCTCCAAACTCATACAAAGCACGTTGAATTTGGCACAGTTTTGTGTTTACTTCCGTTCGAGATAAATTCCGTGCAGTTTAAAATATCAGAGTGGAAAGAAACAACGAAATAATTCAGGGTCTTTTAAAAGATCATACGGACACAGTGGTCTGCCTTTGCGTCTTTAAATAGATCTTACGCACGGAATCAGTTAATACTTCTTCTCTGAAGTAATTTTTGAGGCCGTATCAAACACTGTCCACTGTTGTTCATTTCAACTGGGTTAAGATTTGAATTAGTTGTTATTATTGTAAGGTTGAAATACAATCGAGAGGACACACTTCCAGTGTTGCCCAAGTGGCTGTCAATATGTGATATGTAACAGAAGTCGGTTTTCTGCACGCAAGCTCTTTTGTCTGCAGTTACAACTCATGATACAGTGTTACAATATCAATTTTAGCGTAGCTAAAGTGTTTCGTGCATGATTGCTGTTGTTTTATTTGCTAGTACATCTGGTGCTACAGCATAACTATTACCACTTTAGTGTTAGGATCCCCAGTTCATTTTGTTTTTCCTGTATTTCCAGAAAGAAAACAAGACAATGGAAACACAGTTGTGGCTTCTGGTTTAGCGTTAAGACTTAGGGTTTGTCTTAGGCTCAGAATTCAGAGATAGAATAATACTTTGTAATGCAAACTTAACCATAACCCTATTTTGAGGTTACTTTGACGATGTAGGTTTGAAATAAAAACAGCAAAGTACCAGCTTACCATTTATAACTGCGTTTCCAGGCGAACGGCCTTTGGCAACCTAATCAGCAGCCATTTGGATGAAATATGAAGAATGTCTCCCTTGATTGCATTTCAACCTGTTGTGAGATTTGTAGCCACTTAATCTTTGCAAGAAGAAAACAAAACACTCAAAATGGCATGATGGTTTGCAGTTTCACGTTAGGATTTAGGGTTAGGCATTAGGTTACAGAGACCGAAAAAATACTCTGTAACACTATTCTTAACCGTAACCGTGTTTGGAGATTTAAAAAAAAATAGTGTGCAACAATGATTGAGGCCATACATTACAAAAAAACAACTAAAATAATAACAACTTACCAATGCGTCTGTGGATCATTATGTGTCTGCCTCTCATGTCCTGTCTCTGCCTCTCATTCCTGTGTTTGCTCATAAGTCTCTTAGCTGTTGTATGCTTATAATGGTTTGAAATGCATTTTGCACTCTCCTTTGCCAGTCTTTTGAAGATCCCCTCACACTGCAATATTCTTGAGAATTTGGAATTCTATTGGTGGCAAGACTCACACCACATAACACAGAGATGTTGCGATCCATCTGGTGTAGAGTATTTGTGTGTGTCTTTGCAGTGGTTCATCATAGTTGTTGCTGCTGCTGTTGTGCATTTTTATTCTTTAAATTATTATGTATTTTTTTTAAACTATTAAAAAAAATATCCATTTTGCATAAATAATGTGATTTAAAAAAAAACGTGTACACAACACATCCAACAAACAAGTTTTCAGGTTAAGAAAATAATTGTGTAAACTGATGGCTCCATAGCTTTGCGCCATTAGTGACTATCTTTTTAAATGAAAGAAAATATGTTTTTTAAAAATGATTCAGGTATCTTTCAAAATATTTTAATGCAAACGAACAATTTATTGTGAAATTGGAACACAAACTACAGTTTCCAAACATCATCTGTGTACCCCAAGATGGCTCTTCCCATACCACTAGATGTAATATGGTACCAGCCTTTGCACAGATATCTGGAACAGAGTTGAAGACTTTAACCACATCTCCTCTTTTGAATCCTATGCACTTTAAACATCTAGCAGAACTTAAAAAGAGAAAGTTCAAATCTGGTGATGATTTTCCAGCATGATAATTAGCTTTTGACATTGTGAAGAACACTGAAGAATCATCTGTAGATGGTATAGAGGTATGAAAGACCCCAGAAGCAACTGGTAAAATAATTTGTTTTGAATTTGCCTCTATTATTGATGGTTTAATTATACAGGATTTAAAAATTGGTGGGCATTTAACACATTAACTACTGTTACTGGGGATGTGTCCCAGTAGATGCGAGAGTTTGCTTGTTTATACAAGGGGGTCCTTAATAATTATTGTTTCAGACTGTTTATACTGGCTCTTCTATTTACGTTTACTTCCATTTATCCCTTGTCTTTCTCAGTCAATTATGATATCGTGCTAGTGATGGTAAATTACGCGAAGGTGGGATAGAATATTTGTCGACTTCATAATATAATCAAATTCCAACGTTAGAGACTTGATAAGTCATTCCTTGAGTCCACATATATTTATTATATCAATTCCATACACGAACAGTTCACATATGGTCATCATGAAGAATTATACATAATAAGTTGCAGTTCATACTTCATATATTATTCCTTTACAAATCAGTCCTTTGTCTCGTAGCTTGAAAACATAATAGTCAGAACAGCATAAAATCACTTCGACCTTAGTCTGAACGTCCCTAATGCCTCACAGGTATCGTCTGTAATCTCCACTGTCTCCGTGATCGTCCTAGAGACGACCTTGCGTTCACACATATAACTCAATCGCGCAGAGCCTCTTCAATCTCAGTGATAAGCGATCTCCGGCCCTGACTGCTATCCTAATCATCGTATTCCATCTACTAGTCCTAAGCGAGAACTCTATAGTATCAGGCATACCCTCCGTATCTCTGCTCATACTCGCGGCACTATTCTCCCAATATTTGCCCCTCTGCTCTATGAATATCTGCCTCATCACCTCTACTCCCCCCCACTCCCGCATTTATCTCATACTTCTGTCAGATCCATAGAGATCTACTACTCGCGTCAATGATGATGATTGTAGAAACTACGCGCTGTCTTTGTATGGTAAAATCGAACGTCACTATATATAGAAATGTGACTATGTTGTGAGTGGCCCGCTGATGTGAGCATCTATTTATAAAGTCTACTCCTATGTTATCTCACGTGTAGATCCCCAGCCGTTGTAGCTCATACCTAGTGAGTCTGCTCTGCAATCGTAGCCTCAATATAGATATGACCACACCTCTACGTCTATACAAGTTGAAACTATCCATCTGACAGGTACTGATGTTACCTATAATATATATTCTCTCAGCAGCGGAGAACGCGATATCAGAGCACACCGTACCAATTGTTCAATGTATGTTCGTTCTCCACGCTCTCAAATAGTAAGTAGCGCATTGTGTTGTGTCCAATGTGTCTGCAGTGTAACCCTCATCTCACAGCCCCCTCTCCCCCCCCCTGACACCTCCCCCCCACCCCCCCCCCCCCCCCCCCCCCCCCCCCCCCCCACCCCCCCCCCCCCCCCACCCCACCCCCCCCCCCCCCCCTCCCCCCCCCCCCCCCGCCCCCCCTCCCCCCGCCCCCACCCCCCCCCCCCCGCCCCCCGCCCCCCCGCGCCCCCGCCCCCCTCTCCCCCCCCCTCCCCCCCCCGTCCCCCCCCCCCCCCCTCTCTACCCCATACCCATACCCCAGCCATTCCCCATTCAAACACCATAATGTGTACTCTACGCAGCCGCCATCAGCTACAGACGACAGCACCGGCCTTCCCAGTCTTGCTCGCGTCTATTGGATACCCTGATACGTGTCACCATCGCCATCATAGCGAGCCTGCGTGTAGTCCTCTACCCCCCGTCGTCACCGCCTGCGTCCCTGTCGTGTTCACTCCGCCGCCTGCTCCGAGCTCGGTCTATAGCTCCGGTCGACCTGTGGACCACGTGACCCTTTTTCTAGTAGCTCCCGTCAGGACACAGTTAAGAAGTGTACTTGGAATGTTTTATTGCCCGGGCCCTTATATTGCCGCACAATTATGTACATTAATTACTTGGCTCACGTGGGTCAGTCACCAATGTGATAACGTAAGAAAGATGTTCGCTTTCACTGGTTAGTTAATTGCACTAAACCGTGTCCACCGCTTGAATTCTATGCGCGCACCTTACAGCTTTCTCTGCCAATCGCACACGGGCACGCATAATGTACTCCTACTGTCGGGCGTCTTGGATGCGTCTCCAAACACACGCGTGCATACAGTTCCTCCTGCGCGTGCTGACTTACTATGTTTTCAAGTAGGTGACAAAGGATCCTGATCTTGTTCATGTCATCTAACGTCTGTTCCGTAGTCCTCTGATCTCTGCTTCACTCGTTTTCTTCGTTTATAATCCGCACTGCTGATGTCACATGTGTTCCATACTCGCCTTACTAGTATGGTCTCCGAGATGATAAGTAACTCGCGCAGGTGTGCCGCGCTCTCTCCGGAGTAACAGCGACCTTTCTCACAAATCTATCTTCGTGCAGCATTCTCTTGACTGTTTGCTCGGAACGCTTTGTCCTCCTTATTATAGCCCACCAAAAACTTCCGC
This sequence comes from Oreohelix idahoensis, assembly GCA_024509875.1. NCBI lineage: Eukaryota > Metazoa > Mollusca > Gastropoda > Stylommatophora > Oreohelicidae > Oreohelix > Oreohelix idahoensis. The sequence goes on along the minus strand of JAMPIV010003264.1, from coordinate 1,363,371 downwards.
CGTACTTCGCACACTCTCAAGAGCACGATCTGCCATTATTTACTGCGCCTACAAAAGACAATGGATCACATTTTCATCGCTCTCCTACCCCTACTCGTCTTAATTCGATAGAGCAGTATAAACAACCAGCCACCCTATAACACACTGTGTTTACGGCAACAGTGAGGAAAGGCCAAACGATAACAGTGGTTGGCATCGCGGGGGTAGAAAACTAACAAAAAAGTTTTTTTGTCTCTACATGTGTTCTGCCTAATGCGCGTCTACCATTCAAAGCAATGCGCCAAAATGCTCTCTGCACAAAACACTACGTTCTGAAACCACATGTGCACGCAATGCAACCTCTGACGTCACTACATCGTGCGTAGCTGGCCGCGCTTCGAAAGGATAACAACCGCCCTCATCAGTCATTCCACGCTTTTGATTACTCCTCATTTGCCTTAATCACAGAAGACACAGAAAGACGACCAGTAAGGACCTCGCCTATCTCCGCTCTCCTACACTACATGTGGCACATACACACCAAGCTCTCCGTAGGCCCCCTCCTCATTCGCCGAGCCTCTAGCCTGTCCAGCTCTGCCTACACGCAGATAGCATCTCCTGCACAACATAGCCCAGGCAGCCTTCAAATAAGATTAGTTTGCAGACCTAGGACGCATTCGCTCACATTTCATTTAACAACCTACTATCACGAGCTACTCATACTCCCACTCACAGTTCTCGCACACGGGACCAGGACCTCTCCACTCTAGATTACTCTGTTTACTCGCAACTGTAGCTATCTAGCCTCTCTCCTTTTTGCTCCGTTGATGTTGTCGTTATCTTTGCCGCGTCCCCCTATGGCCTAAGAGCGACTGCCCCGCGCCCACTGCCTCCCCCCCCCCCCCCCCCCCCCCCCCACACACCCCCCCCCACACACAACCACCCACTCCACTCTCACACAACACCCCTACACACGCCTTCCACTCTCTCTGATCTACTTAATCCACCACTCGATGGCTAGTCCTCCACACGCCGTGCCACCGCACCGTATCGCCAATCCTCTCGGGCTATTCTCGCTCTCACCTTCTCTCGCGCCTGCGCCGCCATCACCCTAATATCTCAGCTAACATACCAGTCGCCACAGCACCGATAATCCTAGTCGCACGAAATATCGCCTATATATACCGACGTCCGCATATGACGCTAGCGACACGGCTCCTCCCTGCCTCAATTAGATGTCACCTTAGAGCTTGTATCGGCTCTATCCCTAGCAGATGTCTCAAATCGATACATAGTTGTTACTATAGTACACCAGGATTTTTGCGAACATGGCCGCCATCCTCCCTCTACTCTCATTTGCTCCCTCCTGTCGCCGCTCATAGCAACGCACTACTGTTCATAGCGTATCTACCACTGCCCTCTCATCAGCTCCCCTCATCTATCTTACTGATATCCGCTCCTACATATTATCTCTCTCGCTCGCTCTCGCCAGTCAGCTCAACAGCTCTCCTATACACTATCGACGATACCATGTGACTCGCTCCTAACACCTCCCTTCAATCCCTCGTATCCTCAATCTATCGCTTCGCATTCACATCACGTTTCCCTCCCCCAACTCTCCACCCACCCTCCTCTCCCCACCACCCCTCTTCCAACGTTTTGACCCTAGCGTTATACAACACACACTTGGCTCACATGCACTAACTGACATTACAATTAGTCTGAGCACTCGAACTAAGAAGTCTCACCTAGTCTCGACGCTCTTGCTCGCACTATATAGAGCTATCTGTATACCTCACATAAGCGCGCCCATAATTATCCCAGTTTTGATTGTTCGACTTTGTGAATCCTCCATCTGAAACTTTGTCCTATGCTTAATCCTAACGTGATCCTCCAAGAGTTACTTTGATCGCAAGTCTCTGTCAGTATTGTACTAAACCTACACACCTAAAATGTATGTCACCTATCCTACTCAGCGCACGAACAGAACAAGATGAAATAATAGGCATGACAATATGTCTATATCCCATAGATGAGAAATTCTGCCCCTGATAGCCGTCATTTTCGCGGCACCTTCTGTACAATATATTAGAATGATCGCCCTCTCGACTCTGTTCGCCGCTACTCAGATACCCCAATCAGGGCAAGCAATCTCTTATGCCGCCATATGTTCCCCTCTGAATATAGAGTGCAGGTATATTGTGAAAATATATATAATAGATATATTGCGTGTGGTTATGTCTAGATACGAACCTTTCTCAAACATAATCATATGTTCATCCTAGCTCATCGCAGTTGCCAATACTATAGAGATACAGTCTACGTCCTCTATCACTTGATTTGTGCTTAGACTAACTGTTGTCCTCTTTTGTCGGGTCATGTAGTCGAGTGTCTAACTTTTAAGCGCATGTGTGATCATATATAGCCATGCGGAAAGAGATGACTGCACTCCCTAATAGCCCATGCAATTACTTTAACGCGCTTGATATATTTCAGCAGCTTATCTATAAGTTTACTTCTTATCATATACGTATATTGTCATGAATAGCATGTAGTTCAGTGGTGAGTTATAGAATAATTTTATGCAATCATTTGTCTATTACAAAATAGGTAGTAGTTTTGTGAGTAAGCTTGATACATATCTACGCGCTTCTATCGCGCCTAATATTATTATCGTGAAACTATTAGATCCTCACAATATATAGTTACTTGCGTGCAGAAACCGACAGACATTGTATAAGTGTGTGAGAGATGATTGTTAAAGGATACATTGTAGCAATATAATTAAATCTGCTCATACAAAAAGCAAGTATGCTGTACTCCGCTGCGCACATATATCTGTTAAAATTAGCGAGATACACCGATTCGAGTCATCTTATATAAAGTATACGCTGCAGGAGTGGTACATATCCTATCGAATGTTGCAGAAACAATCACACATGTCTCAGTAAGCTATTAAGGGACAGAAGATGAGGACAAGAGAATATTTTGGAAGCATGTAGCGAGGCTGTAATAGAAAAGCTCGGACAGTTAAGACAAGTATTGAAGAACAGATCAGGTGTGGCGAGAGATGTAATCCTACGGATTTGAAGAATGAGAATTAATTTTGAAAACGAACGCATCTCGCTCCTATCCATGTCATGGTCATGCAGCATACGCTCTCATGGTAACTGCACACGGACTTGAGATATGTGGAGAAGAACAGCAATAGACTTAACTGTGCAGTATTGTCTGGCAGCTATCACAGCTCGCTCGCTCCAAAAATGTATAGTTATGCTTTCGCAATTCGCGGATATCTAGTCGCATTACCTGTACCCGCATTCGCGCACGCGCGCGCAATTAAATTCTTATCAAAGAGCTTAACTCCTGTATATATCAAGTTACACACTGGATGACACATCTTTGCATCCGTGGCTAGTATAGCGTTCGGACTTCGACGTGGGCGATGTATATAAAGTGACAAGTCGAGAATAACGCTTGGATAGAAACGAAAACTGCTGTAATGACGGCAACTTAAATAACTTAAGTGGGAATTGTCCATGTGCCATGTGCTGAATACCTGCAGAGTGCTAGCGAACATGAATATAGCATCTCCGAAACAACATAACATATTCCACAGTGTGGACTCTCTTCGTGGCCATTAGAACTACTGCTTGTACTCTTACGCCCAGCGTCTTACCCTTAGCACGACTGAGTCATGTAGATTCTACGTTGTTAGCTAAAGTTTGTTGCCAGATAAAATAATGTATTTGTTCATAAACTCGCGCTTTTATGGCTAATATACAGCGCTCTCATCAACTTTTGTGTACACAGATGCGCGCTCTGGACACAATCGGCAAACGGCGGCGTCAATACATCTAGAATGTTCTTAAACGACAATCGATGTAGTGTGCTAGATTTATGTTATTTAGGAAGCATAGTGATGTAAAGATATTTAGTACTTCTGTCAGATCTCCCTCCATGCTTTGGTCTTCACTGCTCATAGAGAAAGGGAATAACTACCAGCAATCTCATTGCATTGGAGTTAGAATGAATATAGATTCACTTAGACTATGAACTTTAAGTCGTGTACAGCTTGCAGTCCGCAATGCGCTAATATTTCCGCGCGTCGATTCGAAACACTCGAAAGAGAACCTCGCACTATTTCTCTGTATGCACTATCCAATGATCAGGCTCATAATGTCATTAATTCTGTAGACTCAAACGTCTGCTTAGAACTAGCACTGTGGAGGGAGTCAGCAATGTGAGTATTTGTGATCATAAGGAAAGACCACCAACCCCCCTAGATCCATGTATCATCTCTTGTCATATGGGGCAAGAAAATAAACTTTTAAACATGAGTTAACCCTTCTAATAGAGGATGAAGCCAGAAGTCACTAACAGTGTAATTTATTCACCTCAGTCAAGCAGGAATCCATAGTAGATATCCAGACGCATATCTACTACAGTTGTATCAACAAGACGCTATCATGTATAATGTATAATAATGATGTAACAAGTCGAGAACAAATAGGCTAGAATGCTAGATTATAACTTACCGAGTGCATCGTAGACTAAAACAGTTAGACGAATAGCAAGGACATCTAATTATACTATGGTGATATATCAAATTCGCATCTAATTATTGCTCTGTCTGTATCTTGTTCTCATTGTCATAAGATCGAGTCAAATCTATTGAACAGACTAATATTATCTATAGGGGCAAGTCCCCGTTAACCTACCTTGCCTAACCACTCCATACTCCTCACCCCTGACTGTTTCAGGGGTGTTGAAGTTTTATCACCTACTGATACACAAAATACACAGTCTTCCCATCTTTCGTACACTTCGTTTTTGTGCAATGAATTATACACGTGGGCAAATTCGCTATCTCTTTCTTCTGCCCCCACTAATTGGTACTCATATATTATGTCATAAGGCAACAAGAACACGTTCCTAATAGACATGCGGATAGAGTATTCGGCTTTATCAGAGGTGAACTCAGCTCTAGAGCTCCCGCAATTGGCAATGGCATGGGACAGGCGTCATCCATGAGTTTGAACAGAGGATCTAGACCTCGTTACTTATCAACCTATTCAATGTTTCTCCTTTCTAATTGAGAGATTCCAACTGATGAGTCGTGTAGTGTTAGGGGGGGGGGGTGGGGGGGGGGGGGGGGGGGGGGGGGGGGGGGGGGCGGGGGCGGGGTGGGTGGGGGGAGAAGGGGGGGGTACGTCATGTACAAATCAGTCTAACTACATCTGCATACTCTACGAAATAAAGCACCTGAGTAACAATAACACGTCTGACAAAGAGACACTCTCTAGTGGAATTAGCCATTAAATCCTCGATATACAGATGCAAGAGGTGGGAGTTATAAAATGGTTTATCTTGATTAGCAATGCGAACCCATCAGTCCTTATAAATGAGATCTCCTGGATCGCCTAAACATGACCGTGTTATCAATGCAAACGCTATGCGTCTTTACGCGATACTCCCGTCAGACTAGCAGATACACTCACTTATGTCAACAGGTCAGTGGGGTTCAGACTGGAGCGCACTGTGTATGACGCGTTCTATGTAAGAGAAATCATACATCAATTGCTACTTCCCTCCCCCGTATGATATGGTGGGGCGACCTCAACTCATACATAAGCCGGAGTAACAGTGAGATTCAGAGGTAGGCTATCACAAGTTCATCTTAGGACCCTTTGATGCGCAGAACAGCCAGCGAAGACTAGTTGAACCATTGTCCAGAAGCGCAGTTATTCATACACAAACCTAACTTTGTGCGACTGAATCGACCCATGTCAGGTGCATCACGATTTCAGGTGAGTGAACTGCAGCAAGAAGTTATCTCCAAAGGTAACTGCTATTAATCTATGCTCGAGGGGCACAATGCACTGAGTCAAGGGGGTGCTTTGCAGGAAATCATACTTAAACAAGGATCAATTACAACAATGCGCTTTAGAGAGTAGAGGGGCCATCTATTGGAAAGCAGTAGGCTCGAAAGTCACGAGGATTAAAAAAGGCTGGAAGCATAGCATAGTATTAGACCATTCGTTGTGACTGTCTTAGACCAATGGGAACTTTAAAATAAAATGCGATTAGCGATGCCAGCACTGACACCATGCGAGTAAAGAGTTTCACTCTATGCTCTCAAAGCACAGACTGTCTTCGACATTCTATGAGGTGAAAGTACAAGGAATGGGCACTAAGCATCTTTGATCAAACTGTCAGCAAATGTCAATAAACCATTATTCACAAAATACGCAAAATCAAGAGACTATGGCACATCTGACGAAACTAAGTGAAAAACATGACGTTAGTCAATGAAAGAGAATCCTATCGAGATTCACATTCTGCTATTGAAATTCGGCTGAGTGATCGCGAGGTGTTCTGTCGCAAATCACTATTGAAGAGGAATTGAAACATTTCACAAGAGTCGTACTAAACAGATAATGTTATTAGAATTGTCATTCGGTTACTAATTCCAACCCCACCCAAGCCCTGACAAGATCCTTGGCTACTGGATAAAACTCCACAAAGAATACAATACATGGTAGTCCTATAAGCTTTTACGACGCACATACTTCTACAACATGCTACATTTGTATTCTAAGAGAGTGTATTTGGGGGGGGGGGGGGTGGAAGTAAAGAAACATTTGATACATGACTAACTGGTTCGCGGCCAGTAGTGATCTGGTCTTTTTTTTGCTGTCCGTTTTATCGGAAGGAGTAGTAAACGCTAATTATCATTAGGGAGTAGTACGGTAGTTCTTACTGTACGTTGACGCTCTTTAACTGCAAAACAACGTACATCAAGCAGCTGAACAGGTTGGAAGGTATTCTTGTACCTGCCAGGAGCTGCTTAGATACTACACTGAAGCATCTTATGTCGCAGAGATGTCTAACAAGTATTATGTTGTTAATATGGCAGATGATATCTACGAAATAGCTGAGACGGCACTTTTTCGTACGAAGACTATCAATATTTGGCCAATGGGAGTAATCACGAGATCAACTCTACACTACGTATCGCTCCCATTCCAAATAGGACATGCAAAGATTTAGAATCCCAACATAGCATTCGATTGCAATTCATAATGACACCACTGATGGCGCCTATTCCCTAGGCATTACCCACTCAAGCTCAGCTGTTACAATAAGCATAGGCATGATATCCCCCCCAGAAGAATGGACCCAAGAATCAGTGATGCATTCACGAACACGGTTATCGTTTAAGGCCCTCTTTACTATTTAACAGGGATAAACCAAGCATGGCAAGCCGGTCCTTAGAGATAAACATTTTCTTGTAATGATTCTTTTCACTTGCATCGATTTATGCACACGATGGCCAGAAGCCATCCCATTAAAAACAGACCAAAAACCCCACATGTAATGCAAGACACCTGCCCGCCCACCTCTACAACTGTATTACCAGTAGACCATATAACCCTCCCCTCGTAACACTTTACTTTCTCTAGAGAGCCTCTTTGATATGGTTCCCCTGACTCCTTGAGCGGAAAAATTTTTGTAGATCATGGGTTCTCAATTTATATCCCTGAGGACGATACTATGTGACAGAGGTAATGAAACCAGGCTCTTGGCAAATAGATAGAACAGACTCAGCAGCATTTATCACCCACCATGAGTAATGGTGCTGTAGAAACTTAGTACGACTTAAACCGCACACTCAAAAAACAAATGTTACATAAAGTTACAGTTAACCATCTTATCACACGACTGGGACAATAGTTCTATTCTACCAGCTGATGTTATTCGCTTATCGAGAGGTGCCACATGAACAAACTGGCTTCTCTCCATTTCAACTAGTCTTTGGCGGCGCTCCACCAAGAGGTCCTATGGGACTAATAAAAGACTTATTGATTGAACTCCGAGATGACTCAGGATACCCAGTCATCCTATGAGTATGTAATTAATCTCCGGAATAACATTATTGATGCCTGTAAAATGGCAACAGCTTCATCTGAGGCTGCGAAAGAGAAAGCTAGAACTTTCCAAAACAGTAATAGACGATTACGTCAATTATTTCCTATTTTCCAGGAGATCAAGCTTATGTGTGTTATTGCCACATAACAATAATAAACTACTAATCTCGTGGAAACGGTCCTTACCAGTTATCAATAAGATTTCTGCTGTTGATTATGTCCAGGACAATAAGGGTCATCACAAAATATTTAACATAAATATGCCCAAGCAATTTCATACTCGACCTGAACAGCTACAAGCTATTTTTCATGAACTAGATGACACGTTCGTACCTAGATGGCAGTATTCGAATTTGTCTGTTATCCAGGAAGAAGAATCATCTTTTCCTGAGGTACAGTTAGCATTACCTGTACCTGTAGTACAGCCTAGTGAATCTTGGCGGGATGTAACCATCTCCTCGTCAGTTACACCGCAACAGCATCAACAGATAGCTGAACTTCTACAATCCTATCAAGATGTGTTAACCGACATTCCAGGTCGCACATCAGTCATTAATCATGACATCACTCTTAATGATGATACTCCAATTCGGGTACATCCATATTCTGGTCCTCTACACTTTCTTACTAAAACTACTAAGGAACTTGAACAGATGTTATCTTTAGGAATTATCGAAACTAGTAATTCCCCATTTTCTTCTCCATTAGTTATTGTCCGAAAGAAGGACAATAACATTAGACTATGCGTCGACTATAGAAAATTAAATGCACAAACGATAGTTGATAGCGAACCACATCCACTTCTCGATGACTTACTGCCACGTCTATCGACAGCAACTATATTCACTAAGATAGACTTAACTAAAGGTTATTGGCAGATACCACTAACCGAAAAAGCTAAATACTACACAGCGTTTTCAACTCCGCTAGGTCTATTCCAGTGGAATGTGATGCCTTTTGGGCTTGTTAACGCTCCAGCTACCTTTGTTCGCATGATGCGACACATTTTTTCAGGTAGACCAGACATTATTACATACATAGATGACATATGCTTATTTAGTTCATCTTTTGAGGAACATGTTTTGGGTCTCGAATACGTTTTGGATACATTAAGAAATAACAATTTAACTGCTAAACCCACAAAATTACAAGTAGCGTTTCACGAAATAACTTTTTTGGGTCACATTATTGGAGCAGGATATATCCGAACACTACCCAGTACAGTTTCAAAAATTTTAAACATTTCCGTTCCTCAAACGAAGAAAACAGGTTAGAAGCTTGTTAGGTCTAGTCCAATATTACAGTAGATTCGTACCTAACCTGTCATCCATCACGGCTGTATTGTCCTCATTACTGAGGAAGGACATGCCAGTGAAGGTGACATGGACTAATGAGTGTAATAATGTATACCTTAATATTATTAATATCTTTTCAAACCCACCTATTTTGAGACTTGTTGATGCTTCCAAAAAGTTTATTCTCCGCACAGATGCGAGTAACTACGGAATTGGCGCATGTTTGCTCCAATACCATGACGACATCCTCCATCCAAACTTGTACGTGTCACGAAAACTGAAACCACCAGAAGTGAAATACTCTACCGTTGACCGCGAACTTTTAGCCGTCGTGTGGGCGATAACCAAACTTGAGAAATTTCTACTGGGAGCCCCTTTCGTAGTACAAACTGATCAAAGGGCCGTAGCATCACTACGACGGGCGAATCATAAAAGTCCAAAGCTCACCAGATACTCTATTCTCCTTCAACCATTCAACTTTACGATTGAGTACATCTATGGGACAGACAATATCGTCGCAGACGCACTATCTAGAAATCCTTTGGATGTATAGCAATCAACACTGACACTTTTCTAATACGTCAACCGAAATTACGTGTCACAGAAGAATGAATCCTATCGCGAAATTCTTAACATGGAGATAAACCTTTGCTTACAATTCAACTAAATAACTTGTACAGACGATTGCGAAAACGAAATGAACTAAATCAAATGACACTATGGTCGTATTTACACCAGAACTTTGTGTGAATTTCATTATGACAAAACTATTGGACACATTTCCTTGCATCAAGTGAAAATAATAGAAAACACTATCAAAGTAACTCAGTATGCGACATGAACAATTGTCAATAGCTTCGATTCTCATGAACTGAAACATTTAAATATTTGTTTGTTAATCGGAATTCACAATGATCAAGCCTACGTATGGATCATCATATCCAACTTTCATTAATTTTAGTTAATTACGTTAAAATAATGGAAAATAAAATAAAAAGGTGAGATAAATATAAAAAAAAATAAAATAAAATTTGAAAATAAAAAAAAATTTTGAAAGAAAAAAAAAAATAAGATCTCACATGATTCTTAGATAATGTTATTGTATGTAACTATTATGTTTATTAATTAGGTTGATACATTACATACTATATTATTGTTTAAATTAGTTAGATAGGTTTTAACAACTTAATACTACACTTATTTAATTTCCAACACACATAATTAAGTTAAATTTATACATTACTGTCTTTCGCTACTTTATTTTTCATTTATTTATTTTTTCTACTTAACATATTCCCTTCAGTTTCTCTCGCATTAGATTTGCAATAACTTTATTTTGATTACACACTCAATATAATTAATTAATTAAATTTTAACTCGTTAAATTAGTCTGACATGACAGTTCATTGCGACATATTTTAATTTAATTATTTAATAGATAGAAACATTAGTCATTTATGTATAACACTTATGTATAATATGATTATTAATATATTAGATGACTGTTACTGAGTCGACATGACCACGACACTGTTCTAGACAGAACATCGTAGTCCATATGCCGCATTGTTGGTTAAATTTTTCGATATTGTTAAATTTTTTTTTTTGGTATTCATTCAGATAGGTTTTTGAAAAAAAAAAAAAAAAAAAAATCTATCTAATAGATTTTTTTTTTTTTTTTCCCCCAGTGGACAGGGAATTGTTACGGCAGATTTATTGGCATGGTCTGCTAGAGGTTAACAGCATCTGATTTTAGGGGTTACAACGTGTAATGTAATGTAAAAGTATTATTGGTCTAGTGAACGCTGTGACGTTTCAGCGTTAGTTGTCACGCACGGTGACCAAGAGACGAGACCCTTTTTCTAGACGACCGTCGAACCGATAAGACGTGTCCTTGGAATATTTTATTGCCGGGCTTATATTGCGCTCGCGCACAATTATAGTACATTAAATAATGGACATGGGTCAGTCCAATGTGATAACGAAGAAAGATGAAGGTACAGGTTAGTAATTGGACTAAACCTTGTTCAACGTGAATATATAGTCCGCCTTAGTTATTCTAATGCCAGACGCATAATCTCACTGTCGGTGTATTGGATTTTCCAACCACGCGTGCATACAGTTATGCGGTTCTGACTACTATGTTTTCAAGCTAGGATTCAAATTATTGATTTGTAAAGGAATAATATTTGAAGTATGAACTGCAACTTATTATTTATAATTCTTCATGATGACCATGTGTAAACTGTTCTTGTATGGAATCGATATAATAAATGTTTGTGGACTCGAGAAAGGACTTATCAAATCTATAACGTCAGAATTTGACTGTATGATGAAGTTGTCAATATTATATCCCACCTTCGCGTACTTCACCATCAAGAGCACGATCTCATAATTTACTGAGAAAAGACAATGGATAATTATATGTAAACGTAAATAGAAGAGCCAGTATAAACCAGCCCCATTAACAGTGTTAACGGCAACAGTGAGAAGCCAACGGTAACACAAGGTTTAGTCACTTACTAACCTGTAACTTCATCTTTCTTCATCATCACATTGGACTGACCCATGTCCATTATTTAATACAATATAATCGTGCGGCAATACATGCCCGGCAATCTAACATTCCAAGGACACGTCTTCTCGGTCTAGAAAAGGGTCCCGTCTCTTGGTCACCGTGCGTGACTACTAACGCTGAAATGTCACAGCGTTCACTAGACTAATAATACTTTTACATTACATTACACGTTGTAACCCCTAAAATCGCATGCTGCTAACCTCTAGCAGACCATGCCAATTAATCTACCATAACAATTCGCTGTCCACCGGGGGAAAAAAAATCTATTAGATAGATTTTTTTTTTTTTTTTTCAAAAACCTATCTGAATGAATATCAAAAAATTTAACAATTTAAAAAAATTTAACCAAAAATGCGGCATATGGCCTACGATGTTCTGTCTAGAACAGTGTCGTGGTCATGTCGACTTACTAACAGTCATCTAATATATTAATCATCATAATATACATAAATGTTATACATAAATTTTATATGAACTAAAAGAGAATGGCTAATGTTGATATCTAATTAAATAATTAACTTAAAATATGTCGCAATGAAATGTCACGTCAGACTAATCTAAAGAGTTAAAATTAAACTAATTAATTATATTGAATGTGTAATAAGAATAAAGTTGTTGAAAATCTAATGTAAGAGAAATGAAAGGATATGTTAAGGAGAGAAATAAATAAATGAAGAATAAAGTAGCGAAAGAAAGTAATGTATAAATTTAACTTAGTTATGTGTGTTGGACATAAATTAAGTGTAGTATTAAGTTGTTAATACTTATCTAACTAATTTAAACAATAATATAGTATGTAATGTATCAACATAATTAATAACTATATAATATAATAGTTACATACAATAATAGTATATAAGAATTGTGTGAGTTCTTATTTTTTTCTTTCTTTCATTTTTTTTTCAAATTTCATCTTTTTTTTTTTCATATTCATCTCACTTTTCATTTTAATTTCCATTATTTTAATGTACTTAATTAAAATTAATTAAAGTTGGATATGATGATCCATACGTAAGCTTGATCCTTGTGAATTCCGATTAGAAGAAATGTTTATGTTTTTAAGTTCATAAGTATCGACGTTATTGATAATAGTTCATGTCGTATAATGAGTTACCTTGATATTGTTTTTCTATTATTTTCACTCGATGCACGGAAATGTGTCCAATAGTTTTATCATAAATGGATATCAGGCAAAGTCCTGGCGTAAGTACGAACATAGTTTCAATTGATTTTGTATTCACTATGTCTTTATTAGACAGATACGGGTGTTGTAGGCAATAGTTCATGTCTATGTAAAACAGTCAATATAATTCTACGTCTCTTGAGTAAGTATCTTTGACGATACTATAGTTCAGGAATCGACATCAGTAGGATTTCGAGATAGAGTGTCTGCCAAGACGTTATCTGTTCCTGTTATGTGTTCGATTGAGAAGTCAAAAGGTTGAAGGAGAATAGCGAATCTGGTGAGCTTTGGACTTTTATGATTCGCCCGTCGTAGTGATGCTACGGCCTTCTGGTCTGTTTGTACTACGAAAGGGGCTCCCAGCAGGAACTTCTCTAATTTCGTAATTGCCCACACCAATGCTAAAAGTTCGCGGTCGACAGTGGAGTACTTTACTTCTGGTGGTTTCAGTTTCCATGAGACGTACAAGTTTGGATGGAGGATGTCGTCATGATATTGGAGCAAACATGCGCCAATTCCGTAGTTACTCGCATCTGTGCGGAGAATAAACTTTTTGGAAGCATCAGGTAGTCTCAAAATTGGTGGGTTTGAAAATATATCAAGTATTTGACGGAAAATTCTATCACATTGATTAGTCCATGTCACCTTCACTGGCATGTCCTTCTTCAATAATGAGGACAAGACAGCCGTGATAGATGACAAGTTAGGTACGAATCTACTGTAATATTGGACTAGACCTAACCAGCTTCTAACCTGTTTCTTCGTTTGAGGAACGGAAATGTTTAAAATTTTTGAAACTGTACTGGGTAGTGTTTGGATATATCCTGCTCCAATAATGTGACCCAAAAAAGTTATTTCATGAAAAGCCACTTGTAATTTTGTGGGTTTAGCAGTTAAATTGTTACTTCTTAATGTATCCAAAACGTATTCAAGACCCAAAAAAATGTTCCTCAAAAGATGAACTAAATAAGCATATGTCGTCTATGTATGTAATAATGTCTGGTCTATTTGAAAAAATGTGTCGCATCATGCGAACAAAGGTAGCTGGAGCGTTAACAAGCCCAAAAGGCATAACATTCCACTGGTATAGACCTTGCGGAGTGGAAAACGCTGTGTAGTATTTAACTTTTTCGGTTAGTGGTATCTGCCAATAACCTTTAGTTAAGTCTATCTTAGTGAATATAGTTGCTGTCGATAGACGTGGCAGTAAGTCGTCGAGAAGTGGATGTGGTTCGCTATCAACTATCGTTTGTGCATTTAATTTTCTATAGTCGACGCATAGTCTAATGTTATTGTCCTTCTTTCGGACAATAACTAATGGAGAAGAAAATGGGGAATTACTAGTTTCAATAATTCCTAAAGATAACATCTGTTCAAGTTCCTTAGTAGTTTTAGTAAGAAAATGTAGAGGAACAGAATATGGATGTACCCGAATTGGAGTATCATCATTAAGAGTGATGTCATGACTAATGACTGATGTGCGACCTGGAACGTCGGTCAACACATCTGGGTAAGATTGTAGAAGTTCAGCAATCTGTTGATGCTGTTGCGGTGTAACCGACGAAGAGATGGTTACGTCCCGCCAAGATTCACTAGGCTGTACTACAGGTACAGGTAATGCTAACTGTACCTCAGGAAAAGAAGATTCTTCTTCCTGGATAACAGACAAATTAGAATAGTGACATCTAGGTACGAAAGTGTCTTCTAGTTCATGAAAAATAGCTTTTAGATGTTCAGGTCGAGTATGAAATTGTTTGAGCATATTTATGTGAAATATTTTGTGATGTCCCTTAATGTCCAGGACATAATCAACGTCAGAAATCTTATTGATAACCTGGTATGGACCGTTCCACGAGATGAGTAATTTATTATTGTTATGTGGCAATAACACATAAGCTTGATCTCCTGGAAATAATTGACGTAATCGTCTACTATTGTTTTGGAACGTTCTAGCTTTCGCTTTAGCAGCCTCAGATGAAGCTGTTGCCATTTTACAGGCATCAGTAATGTTATTCCGGAGATTAATTACATACTCATAAGATGACTGGGTATCCTGAGTCATCTCGGAGTCAATCAATAAGTCTTTTATTAGTCCCATAGGACCTCTTGGCGGAGCGCCAAAGACTAACTGAAACGGAGAGAAGCCAGTTTGTTCATGTGGCACCTCTCGATAAGCGAATAACACGGCTGGTAGTACTCTGTCCCAGTCCTGTGGATGGTTAACTGTAACTTTATGTAACATTTGTTTGAGTGTGCGGTTAAAAAAAAAAGTTAAGTCTTTCTACAGCACCATTACTCATTGGGTGATAAATGCTGCTGAGATTTCTATCTATTTGCCAAGTCTTCATTACTTCAGTCATAGTCTCAGATATAAATTGAGATCCATGATCTGACAAAAGTTTTCTAGGAAAGCCTACTCTAGAGAAGATTAGGTGTAGTGCATCAGCTACATCTGTGGTGGTGGTTGTTTTTAATGGGATGGCTTCTGGCCATCGTGTGCATAAATCGATGCACGTGAGAATAAATCTATGTCCTCTGGCTGATGGTAAAAGTGGGCCAATAATATCAATGGCCATCTTGTCAAAGGGTCTCACAGATATGTCACAAGCCTGAATAGGCGCCGTGTGAAAGGCTCCTCGTGCTTTCACTTCTTGGCATATCGTACAGGAGCGTACGTACTGTGAAATATCTCGTGATACTCCCGGCCAAAAAAAAAGAAGATAATACTCGCGAACGTGTCCGAGTATATCCCATGTGACCTGCGCACTTAGAATCATGTGCGTGTTGAAGTATGTACCGTCTAAAAGCAAAAGGTACCATGACCTGTTGTCTTACATGAGTTTATCCATAAAACATCTTAATAAAATGTCATTTTTAATAATAAACCAATGATTATTATTATTGTTCATAACAAGATTGTCAACTTTGTTGACCAATGCAAAAAATTTTGTTAATGACCTGTCTTCCCTCTGTTTTGCAGCGAAGGATACTCGGTCAATAGCAGAATGAACCTCGATACTTTCATGTTTGTCTGTTTCCTTGTTTTCCGTGTCCATATTCTCTAATTGTTTTGTATGTGCTCTGGTTATTACTGCATTTCCTATGCATAGATTATCTTTTTCCCATTTGATAATATCTTCCGGTGTGCAATCTTTACTTCCGTGTATACATCCCACCATAAGGTCGGCAATTGGGTTTCTTAACATGCATGCTTTAACGTTGCCTGTGAAAAAAGGTGTATCAATATGTATAATGGCAGTTGGATAATATTCTATAGTTCCACCAAAGGTCATACACCTGACATGTTCTCCAGTTGCACAATTCGGATGAACAAGTGTCTGACGGATTCCGATCGTGGTCGATCCCGAATCTCTTAAAACTGAGACGATGGATCCATTAACTTTTCCTCTGTTGAAGATCAGCGAGCCTGTTCCGTCATTGACTGCTAGACTGACTTCTGGTAGAATGTGTCCGCAGTTCAGAACTGTCTCTTTTGCCTTCTGAAATATAAGATTACATGTTGGGCAACTATTTGCCACATTATAATTCATTGCAAAACAAGTAGACGAAGACTGTATTTTGTCATTAATAGATGAACTCTGAACCCCAGGGGTTGTAGCAGTAGTAACGGCTGCCCCTGTATTATGATTATAATTTGTCGATCTACGAGAATGAGAACGATGATGAGAATAATCAGTTGAATTATCTCGTTGTCCTCTATTGTAACTGTTATCTCGATGTCTCGAGTTATAATTATCGCTATTGTTCCACTTGTTACCATTATTATAATTATATGACCGATTATAACTTGAGTTACGTGGATTACTGTTGTATCTGGACTGAGGTGAATAATTTCTGTTTTGTGGTCTTCCTCTATTAAAGTTATTGTTATAACTATTACGTCCCTTATGAAAATTAATGTCATAGTTTCCCTTGAACCTACCTCTGTCCACACTGTGTGTTCTAGGTTTGTTATTACTATGATATGCCATATTGGAGGCTACAGGTAGAGGTTCTCTTATTAACGAGCCAGAAATGTTAGCATTCGGATGAGCGGTGCAGTAATTTAAAGAAATTTTTTCTAACTCATCAATAGTTTCTGGTTTCCGTTCTTGCAGATAAGCAAAGAATGGTGGGCTGACAGAAGATAACACCTTATCCCTCAATAACAAATCGACTAACTTGTCGTAAGATTTGTTGACACCTGCCAGTTCAACCCATCTGTTAAAAGTATTGCGTATGTTAGCAATAAACCCTGTAAAGTCTTTATTATTATCTGGCAACAAACCTTTGAAATGTAATCTACATGCCTCTTCATTCAAGTGGAAACGACGTAATAACAACGTCTTAATGGCCTCATAGTCTGTGGCTAATGTCGGATCAATATTTTGTGCTGCACTTGCAGGTTCTCCATCCAGAAATTCCTTGAGTTTAAGTGCCCATGCTGTTTTGTCAAGGTTATTGACCTTACATATATCCTCAAAGCGCGCCAGCCATGATGATAGGTCGTCCACGTGTAATTTGAACGGTGGTAGCTTAAAGTAATAATTGCCCTTAAGTCGGTTGGAAGAAGATCCCGATTGAGCATTATCATTTTGGCTTGCTGCAGCACCCTGCGAATTAAGTTTTGCTGTTTCCAATTTAAGCCGTTGCAATTCCATTTCTTGCTGCAGTATGATTTCCTGTCGTTTCAATTTATTCTCTTCTTCAATCCGTAGGATTTCATCTCTTGCCATCTTTCTTTCTTCTTCTTGTCTTAATTCTTCTTTCTCTGCCTTAGCAATAGCTTTCCTTTCAGCCTCTTTTCTTTCAAGTTCTTCCATCTCTGCCTTAGCAATAGCTTTCCTTTCAGCCTCTTCTGCCTTATGGTTTGCAAGTTGTTGTTCCGCAAATTCAAGGAGTGCATCTCCCTTTTTGTTACAATCTTTTCCAATTTTAATGAAATGATCCAAGGTAAGCATTCTTGAAGTTGATTTATTTAAGTATTCAATTACTTATGTCTAGTAATCACCACTAGAATCTATGTCGATAATTCTAATTACTTAAAGAATGGTTAATCAATATAAGAAATTGCAATATTCCTGTACTGTTATTTATAAGTTCAACAAATCTATAATATTTTGTAAAAATATATATATACCCACTAATATCTATCATAAATAGTTATGATAGTTAGTTATATAAGGTGCTGAAATTATATCATGCACTTAATATTAGTATTCAATAATTATGTGTTATATCCCTAAATAATTAGGTTATTTAATCTTAATAGTTATTAAGTTCACACTGTAGTACTGAGAAAGTGTACTAATTAACATTAAATATGTCTTAATATGTTATAAAGTTTTAATAATTAATCATTATATATTATGCCCTAATCATGAGATATAAAGTGCATTGCCCATTTCTTGGACTACCACTGCAAATTGGTGCAAAGTCCCCAATTCCTCATTAAAACTCATAAAAATTTAATCATATTATTCTACACTCTTATTAATGAATAAATTATAGCATTAATATTAAATTATAAATGGATGAGATGAAAACAAACAATACAATGTGCTAACCAAGGATTACAGAACAGTATTACCATACAACAAAGACATTTTCACAATAAAACTGCATTAATAAATAAGGTGACTAAACCGGAAGTGAGAGATTAAAGAATGAACTGAATAGAAAGTTAAGCTGCGTACACAACAATTAGTGACATATACATGGACTCATTGACGATTGTACAAAAAATATAAACTGAATGATAGTAAGGTCAGAAAAACACGATAGGTTACAAACATTGTTACAAAACTGAATAAAAATTAGAACAAAATACACTAGAATACCCCAATTATAACTTGACTGGACATCTAACATGCAAGGTCAATTAATTGCAATTACGAACAAACGAAAATCATCGGAAGGTCGTCGATGGGTTCTTCTTAAAAAGCAATTAACTAACGGCCTTAAGGAACATTCAGAATGAATATCGGCATCCTTAGAGCCATGTTATTCATTCCAAATCGCCACCCATCCATACCCACGAATAAAGGACAATATCAACGGACACAAAAAAAAACAGATATAACATCGATAAATAATTAATAGAAAGGACATGCCTGTAAAAAGACATGGACTCAGTATTGTGTTAATGAATGACAATCGTCCTAAGTCTAAACTTATCTTTAGAAGGCTCCGGCGATGTCAAGTTCATCAACGGACTAGACTAGTGCCTAGTACTGTTTGCTCATGATTGGCTGATCACAGTATTCTCTTGTCTGGTCTTCTTGATTAAGCAAATATTAATCAAAACTGGAATGAGTTGACGGTTGTTCTTTTCGAAGCGCTGCATCCACGCATGATGTAGTGACGTCAGATTTGCATTCCGTAGTCATGTGTTCAACGTAGTATTATGCAAATCATGTGACTTGCTTGTAATCGTAAACAGTTGGCAACACATGTAAACAAGAAAAATTTTTCCTTCTTCTTTCGTCCCCGCGATGGCCAACCATTGTTACTGGGGATGTGTCCCAGTAGATGCGAGAGTTTGCTTGTTTATACAAGGGGGTCCTTAATGATTATTGTTTCAGACTGTTTATACTGGCTCTTCTATTTACGTTTACTTCCATTTATCCCTTGTCTTTCTCAGTCAATTATGATATCGTGCTAGTGATGGTAAATTACGCGAAGGTGGGATTGTCGACTTCATAATATAATCAAATTCCAACGTTAGAGACTTGATAAGTCATTCCTTGAGTCCACATATATTTATTATATCAATTCCATACACGAACAGTTCACATATGGTCATCATGAAGAATTATACATAATAAGTTGCAGTTCATACTTCATATATTATTCCTTTACAAATCAGTCCTTTGTCTCGTAGCTTGAAAACATAATAGTCAGAACAGCATAACTGTATGCACGCGTGGTTGGTAATTCCAACGACCGACAGTGAGATTATGCGTCTGGCACTAGTAGAACTAAACGGACTATAAATTCATCTTGACAAGGTTTAGTCACTTACTAACCTGTAACTTCATCTTTCTTCATCATCACATTGGACTGACCCATGTCCATTATTTAATACAATATAATCGTGCGGCAATACATGCCCGGCAATCTAACATTCCAAGGACACGTCTTCTCGGTTCGACGGTCGTCTAGAAAAGGGTCCCGTCTCTTGGTCACCGTGCGTGACTACTAACGCTGAAACGTCACAGCGTTCACTAGACTAATAATACTTTTACATTACATTACACGTTGTAACCCCTAAAATCGCATGCTGCTAACCTCTAGCAGACCATGCCAATTAATCTACCGTAACAATCGTTTTGAATTTGCCTCTATTATTGATGGTTTAATTATACAGGATTTAAAAATTAGTGGGCATTTAACACATTAACTACCGAATTGAAAAACACACTGTGGCCGAATTAAATTTGTTTCCCATTTTCATCCTGTAGGTGTTTGCACAAAGTAAGCTGTAGTTTTCGTAATTGTTTACAGATTTTTATGAATTACACGTTATTTTAAAGATAAATGAATGTACTATTACAATAAACACCGGTTGTAACTCTAATAGAGGTTGTTGCTATTTAACAGCCCTCCGATGGCCGAGGACTTGCAATATTTTCACAATTATAACTGCTTGCGCCCCATCTCTATCAAAATCACAATTTCAATCAATGTGCACACCGTTTTCACTCTTGTCCTCGTCGCTAGATCTATCAGTCAATTGTTGAAACATGTTTCTATCGTATTCAGCCGTTAGACGAGATGTACACGCATTTTTTTTAGTCCTATCACTAGTTGCCACGGTAAACAGTTTTACACGATTTGGTAACTAATCCAAAACGCTGAAAAATATGAACATAATATCAATTTTTCAGTGTTCTACAACAACCATGCTTTGGGAATTTGTTTTCTGGTGGCAACTTAAAATCTCGAACCAGATCAGAGAGTGTTTCAGTACATTTTTCATTCGTTTTATTACTAAAATTAGATTGGCGCTCTGAGCGGCTTGCGGTCCAAATGTGATTATTGTGAGCCGCTGACAGCTGCTTGCGGTAGTTAATGTGTTAAAACAAAAAGTGAATAAAGCTTTGTCCTGCAGGCTGCAAAATGTGGCCTATTACCAGGATTCACTATGCTGGTGAAGTACATTACTGTTTAAATTTTTTTGCCACTGTTCTTGGTTAGGCTGAGTGTGTATGTTTGCATATTATAACTATGGTTGCAATTTAACTTACTATTTGTGTATTACAGATAAATTTTGCAGCAAACATAAACATGTCTTTCACATGAGAGCATTACACTTTTTTTCACATTTCGCATTAATCATGTTTTATCTTGGTCTGTGAAGAGAAAAAGAAAAAAATAGGACGACTGCATCCTCAGGCATATCCTACGAGGTGACTAATATGAAGTTGTGCATGGGGCTGGCAACCTCACCATGTAAAACAAATTGCGACAGAAAACACTGCTGCACACGTATGTGAAGGCTTGTTGCAGGCTTCCTGTAAGGACACCAGCTGTAGTGGTGGCCCCGTATTCCATAAGGGACGTAAAAAAAAATCATGAATAATTTGTTTTTATCTTATCAACTAGTCTAAATGTCTATCTCCAGCTTGACCCTGCCGTACAGAGGTTCATTGCACTGAAGGCTACACAGTACGAGTATTTCAAGGGAACCTTCAGGTCAATACTGATGGCTACCGCCTTAGTTGTTTTACCCGTTGGTTTAATTGCTTATCGCATCAAGAAAAACAAGGCAGGTTTATGTTTCATTTTGTGTACTCAAATGTGCTAAGCTTTTTACCAACATTGTTTCATTATCATCATCATCATCATCATTGCTTATCAGCTCCCTGTGGAGCATAGACCTTCAACTTTTCTTCTTTCTCTTCTTCTTTAGCTGCTGACTGTCAAAGCAGTCAGGGGCCATCACGCCTAGTAGCGTCTTGTAGGTCAGCAACAATTGGTTTCCACTTTGCTCAGTCGGCGGTCATCTTTCGTGCAGTGTCCCAGCTCTTGTTCATTCTTTGCATCTCAGCCTCCACAGTTCTTCGCCAAGTTGTTTTTGGTCGGCCTCTTTAGACCTTCAACATGTTCACGCAAAGCATTCATATCCTGTACTTTCCATTTAAGGTCTTCTATCTATTTGTTTTTGCTGTCATTTAACCACGTCTTTTTCTTTCATAGAAGTTGGCAGTCTGACTCAGGCTTTTCTCATTGCCATACAGTTTTCTGCCAACGGGGATGGCAAGTGCCATTCTGTCAATCTGCATCTCTTGTGGAGCCAACATTCTTGTAGGACATGTTCTACAGCCTGCCTGTCATGCCCAGATCCATAAGTCTGACTGCTGATTTTTAATTGTTGGTAGTTGAGCGTGCAATGGCAGGTTCTCAGTCTCAACATTATAATTGAACTTAAATACGTGGTGTTCACATGTTTGACGCAAGGAATTTTCTGTCACTTGAGTTTTCATATAGTTTTAAAGTTTAAAGGGTCAGTTCTTTTCAGAGTTGTTTAAAAAATTTTTTTTTTAGAAATGTGGTAGTGTTTACATAGTTGTAAAGGAAATTGAATGACGAATAATATATATATATATATATATATATATATATATATATATATATATATATATATATATATATATATATATATATATATATATATATATATATATATATAAATAAATGGCAAAGTATGTCCTCATGTAACTTATACAAATCCACATGCCTTACAAATTTTTATTGAGTTTTCGCAGAGTTGATCTTTAGGGTCTTCCAGAGAACGGCATCAAGTTATTGTTTACCAGAGCATTTAGTGTTGGCAGAAAATATTATTTGAAATATTTATATTTTATTCAGATGCACAAGGAGCAGTAATCAAGAAAAATTTAATTCATGCAAGGGAAATAATGACCGTTTCCTAATAAAAGCAAGTGTTATCAAATGCGCTTTGAATATTTTCGTTACCGTTTTTCTGTAAGCAACTAATATTTTTATGCGAATGTTATTTTATAGCAAACACTTTTAGCACAGGTTAGAATTATTAACTGTACACTTTTAGTTTGAATGAAAATCTAAAAAGGTTTTTAGTTTTTTTATTCTGACGCAGCTAAGTCTAAAACATGGATTCCAATTGTAACAGAACTATATCAACTTTTTAAAAACCAAATCTATTACTCTTTTCTTCTGTATGCAATTAATTTTTTTAATGTGTAAGTTATTTTATAGCAAAACATTTAGTTGTGGCAGAAACAAAAATATTAAAAATATAATATTTGTAAACGTTTAAGGGTCGTTTAATGGGAAGTAATTTGGTTGCTTATTGCCAGGTAAAAATAATTTGGTTTCCACCACTTTCGTTAATGGCTATTTCATAAAATGTGTAACCAATTCTTCTTCTTCTTCTTCTTCTTCTGCGCTCGTCCTGAAAAGGACGTTGGTTACGTTGTGTTGCCATTTACAGCGAAGCTGCGATATTTGCGCCTTTCGGCCAGACACATCCATTTTCAGCATGACATTTTTGGGACCGAGTTTGCCTTCCCTCTTTGATCCCTACTCTCTCAGCCAGACTGCAGTGATGCAGCCTGTTTCCAGGATCACCACTTGGAGGTGGAGTAGGGTCTTGGTCAGCTCTGGTTCGCTGACCCTGACGTAAGCAGTCAAGCTATGAGTCGCTGACTGCATTCATCTCTTTTGCTGCATCTTCGGTCCCGTAACCAATTCAATTTGTGTGGAATACATACAATAACATCACAAAGACTATACTTGAAATAATGAACTTAACAATACCAAAAGGCAGCTACAAACGTTTCAGCCCTTTCTGAACTCCAGATCTAGAAAACATTGTTAAAGAGCGAAGTCAAGCGAGAAGAAAAGTGGCAAAAGAACCCACCAGAGCCAACAAAAGGACTTATAATAAACTCACAGCACAGATAAGATATCACATTAAGAAAGCAAAGAAAGAACCATGGGCAAATACATGTGAAAGCCTGAACTTAAAGAATGAAGGGCACAAAGCATGGAGGCGTGTGCTCTGGATGGAACAGGAAATAAGAGCAACCCAAAACAAAGAACTGGAGGAAACATCTTAACAAACAACAAGAAAAAGGCAGAAACGTTTAACAAATACTATGCAAACGCCAGCAAAACATATCACAGAAAACAGCTAGACAAAACAATTAAGAACATAACAAAAACAGAACAGAGAGCTGCTAAAGCAAGCATTGCACTATCTGAAACTGAGTACACCATCCAGGAAATGAATAGCGCACTACAAAAATTAAAGACCAAGAAAGCTCCAGGACCAGACATGATTACTAATGAAATGATACTTTGCATCTCTGGATTAAAGCCTTCCTAAGTAACAGAACAATACAAACAACAGTAGAAGGCACTAAATGATTCCAGAATACGCTAGAGCAGGGGTCGGTAAACTTTTAGTAGTGTCGTGCCGAAGTAATGTTGCAAAGTCACTCAGCGTGCCAACCTAAGTCCACCACATTTTTATAAACAACAATTATTGAAACAATTTTAAAATGATCTTGTATTAACATGTTTCCGATACATTAAATAACTATTCTATTCTTTGTAGATTATTCAATATTTTAATATAAATAGGAACAAATATCAATACAAATATTATGTTTTGCAAAATTTAAGTTCTGAACACATTAGTTTGAAACTTTATAATAAAATTGCCATATGTATATTTTGTTAAGACAGAAAGTCCAACAGTTTGAAGAACAAAACAGTTAAATAAACTAAACATAAAACACGTTATTAAAATTTTAATATGAGAAATCATTGATTACACTGACTAACAAAAAAAAACTTTTTTTTTCTTTCTCTAACATTTCTATATTTTTCTGGTCAATTTTAATGCGCTGTTTTTAAATCTGCAAACCGTTTTTCTCTATCAGGTCGGGATCTCTAGAAATACGCAATTGACGTTTTTTAACAACGCATACAGTATTACAACATCATTCGTACAAGAAGTATAACAGTTATGTAGGCTTGAATTTCTTTGCAGTCGACTTTCGTCGGTGAATGGCATGTGGTACATCGCGATGAAGCATCCAACAATAATCGGCAAGCATGGTCACACTCCACCGTCCTTGATAACGTGACTCCATTACGGCGATATCTTGATGGAATCGTTCTCCATGTTCATCGCTGACTTCGCCAAGGTTGTCAGGGAAAAAAGTCAAGATGCGAATCGAGCAAATGGATTTTGAGGGACATGTTACAACCCATAATTCTGTATGCATCTATGCACTGCTTAACAATATGCAACATAGTCGACAGATTTGTGATTTTCCAGAAAGTTATCGACGATCGATTTGAATGCCATCCATGCGCGAAGTTCACTACCATGTAACAAGTTCTCGAATTGTTTGTCTGCAATAACTTTCCTAATCTGAGGTCCTACAAAGATACCTTCCTTTATCTTTGCATCGCTAACTTGCGGAAACTTTTCTCGAAGATAAGTGAAAGCTTTGCTCGTTTTATCTAACGCTTTTACAAAATTCTTCATGAGCCCCAACTTTATATGTAACAGTGGTAAAATGAAGCTGTCTTTGTTAACTAATGGCTCATGTATTACATTTTTATGCCCGAGCTGCATACGATCCCGGATAGGCCACACCTTTCTTGCATAATGTTCCTGTCTGTTGCGGCTGTCCCATTCACATCGGAAGCAACAAAATTTAGTATACCCAGTCTGCATGCCCGTGAGAATTGCAATGACATTTAGGTCTCCACAAATCCGCCATTGGTAGTCATTGCACTTTATTTTTTCCAAACGTATAGCCATATTGTCATAAGTTTCTTTCATATGAACAGAGTAGGTGACTGGAATTGATGAAAAAAAAATTTCTGTTATGCAATAACACGGCTTTTAGACTAGTCTTGGAAGAATCGATGAAAAATCGCCATTCGTTGACTATGTGCTCATGACCGTTTACATCTTTGCAATAGCAAATGTCATCATCCATCTCAAAGTATTGAACAAGTTCTCTGTGTCTATGACGAAATTTAGATATCGGAGTATTGAGCGCTAAAAGATTCCATTCTTTGAGTCGCGAACCGAGTAATTCCGCTTGTCCTTTGGTAAGAGCGAGATCACGTATTAGATCTGAAAGTTCTGAATGGTTAATTAAGTAAACACCATCATTCACCGGTATGTAATCTGAGTCAGAATTAGTTTCTAAAGCAGGTAAACTATCACTTTCTGATGGTTCATTTACGTCCAACGGATATTGTTCTGGTGGTACTTGGATCGGACACGTGATTGGATCATGAGGCACTGGTTTCGAAACCGATTCAATATTTGGATAAACCACAGACTTTCTAGTTTTAAAAGTGAAACCATGGATATTTGTCAAGCAGAAGTAACAATCAGTAGTGTGATTTGTATGTTCACGCCATATTACTGGCACTGCAAAAGGCATCGACTTATGCTTCGGCGATTTTCGTAACCAACCTGCCAATGTATCGAACAAACTGCATTTGGCTTCCAAGATTTATTTGCATCATCAACTTTCGAATCGAAATAAAGTTCATATGCTTTCTTTAGTAATGGTGTAAAGTTTTTCTGGTCAACACGATTGGTAACATATCCGCACACCTAACAGAACAGATCAGCCGAATTTCTACAACTTCTAGAAGCCATATTTTGCTCAGAATTATTTCAAAATACAGTAACTATTTGAAAAATCGCAACATATGTCATGCATCTTTTAGCAGTATAAAAAGTAGATTTATGTTGCTTTTTATTAATTTTTAATAAGTTATATAGTAAAAATGAAACGGAGCAAATAACGGTTTCCCAAAAATATATTTATTCACAAATATCTTAAGAACCCGACGTGATAGAGATAAACGGATTTCAGATTTGAAATCAGCGCAAGAAATTGACCTAAGAACACTTATTCTTATATAAGAAAGAAAAATGTTGTTTGTCAGTGTTATTATTGGTCTGAGTCATTAATCAATTAATGGGACCCGTGTCCTTGCTTCTCCTTGGTTAATTGTTCAATATCAGGTGTGTATTTTGTCAATTTCAGCTTCACACAGGCTTCTAAATGTACAGGTGTTAGGCGACTTCTCTGTGGACTTAAAACAGCTTTCATGTGTGAGAAAATTTGTTCACATGTATAAGTTGACCCAAAAGCCGAAAGTAGAGCAAATGCAACTTTCTTCAAACAGGTGAACGCTTCAGGCAGGGATGTCCAGCAGTTCAGGATGGCAGCTGACTTTTCCAAGCAGCTTCCTTCACGAGTTTTTCACAATTCTACAAATGTTATCGTCCATAACTCTGATGCCTTGAATTCGAAAGTGTTGCATTTCAGAATTGTCAACATCCATCCACTCAAAAAGAGATAGGTCAAATGGGATGTTAGTATGATCAATTAAGTCGGGCTTGATGAGATAAGAAAACATGGGCCCGTGAATTTTAAGTCTTGACCTGGTTTAGCAAACTCTCCTTTGAGCGCTTCAACGTACTTCTGAAGCTCATCTCTGTTGACAGTAAATCAATTTGAATGAGCCTTTACGTTTGGAAAGTACTTGTATGTGTTAGTGGTAATATCTCTGCAAAATATGTCTAATTTTGACGCAAATCCTTTCCAGCGCTCAAAAAGATCAAGTACTGTTTGACCCTGCCCTTATAAACGCAAGTTTAATTCATTCAGATTTGTAGTTATGTCAGCCAGAAACATCAGCTTGCACAGCCAGTCCTCGTCATTCAGTTCCGGGAAATGTTGTTCTTTTTCATCAAGAAACCCCTTGATTGTTTCTCGACATGATACAAATCTGTTCAAAACATTGATAGTGTCTTTGTACACTTGACGTACGGCACACGACACTTTCATAACATAAAGCACAAACAGCACGATCCTTTTGTTGTATGAATCCATATTCGTTTGTCCAAAAGTCTTGAAACGAGCGTACATCAAGTTTTTTGTCTTTTTTGAGTCATTTTAACGGCACCGTATTACTTAATAACAACACCAACTTTTGTGCTGCGGTCAACGGACTGTACGGGCATGAGTATGCGACAGCCGAGAGAACTGTAGAGGTGGTGGTAGTCGGGAGAGAGGGGAAGGATAGGACGGAAATATAACTTCGTCGAGGTCAGTCATTGTTGCTCCAAACTCACACTGGGAGTCAAAAACTGCGAGCGAAAACGAAATAAATACGCTCGTCCAGGCGCTAGCCAGACACTATTGCGTAATTATGATATTACGTCTCCGCTTGCCCGTCAAAATTCGCTTGGGATTCTTTTCAAGAATCTCATCCTGCAAACTACGGTAGCAGGTAGACGCCTGACAAGCGGGTGCCACAAAGTATAACCACTCCCCTTGAAATTCGTTGAAGAATGTTTGTTCTCGGAAACGGTCCGTAAAAACGAAGACTTACTTGCAGTATAGTATGATCAGGCCTTTAGTTTGCATCAGATAGCACATTCTTACCTCCGATGTCTAAAAACTTTCGTTTTGAAGGTTGTAAAAACAGGTATATCTTTAAAATAAATATGTGCTTCTATTTAATTAAAAATTCAAATTTTAAAAAATGAGATCATATACTGTACAGTATTTTGATTCACTCAGCGTGCCATTGAAAATCATTCCACGTGCCACGCTTGGCACGCGTGCCATAGTTTGCCGACCCCTGCGCTAGAGGAAGGATTACCATAAGGGTCAGCACTAAGTTGCACCCTCCTTCCTTATGTTCATAAATGACCTCCCTCCCTGTCACGAAGTGGATTTACGTTTAGAGTTTCTCTGAGTATAGACAAGACACTAGTTATGAGAAAGTCTGAGAAGATAGATTTTTTATGAGAAATGACAGTGAATGTGGAAAGATGAGACTTATAGCTTCGAGGGTGAGAACCTAGATTGACTCTCCCTCGCCACTCGTGACGTAAGTACTAACTATTGTCTCACCACCTCTGACTACCATCAAGGAGATAAGGTTTCACTAAAGTCCACAGACACAACTATACAGACAAGTATATACGTAGAGTATAGTTATAGAGAAACTGATCCAGTGTACATTTTATAGTTTATTAAACAACAAAATAAATAACACAGCAAAATAAATATCGTGCGAGGTCGCACCAACCTGGAAAAAGAACAACTAAAATATCAGACAATATAAACCAACACTTTCACCCTCTCTCTCAACCTGCATGGAAAAGAATAAAGGATTAAACACAATCTAATTGGTGGGGGTCTCTAACTTGAGAGCCACCTCTCCTAACTATCCTATTATTATTTAAATCTAATCCTCTGTCCTGCTGCAGACGTATACCTAAATGTCTACACAAATCTGGAAAAGAAAACCACTATATGATGTCCTACACAACTACCACCTGTACCACCAGCACTGATCCACTAACGGACTATTCGGTGCTGACTCAGAGGCTGTCCTCTAACTCTATCTATCAAACTATCTAACTTCTTGCTCTCCTCTGCTACTGCTCAGTGTCTTTCTGACACTGCTGTCTTCGGCTGAGTGGCTTCTCCGTTACACCCCTCCTCTTGAT
The DNA here is from genome assembly GCA_024509875.1 of Oreohelix idahoensis. NCBI lineage: Eukaryota > Metazoa > Mollusca > Gastropoda > Stylommatophora > Oreohelicidae > Oreohelix > Oreohelix idahoensis. The sequence goes on along the minus strand of JAMPIV010003264.1, from coordinate 1,333,844 downwards.
AGCATTCGGTAAGGAATGATTTCCCTTTCTCCTTCCCAAACTACAGATGCTGATGACTTTAGTATTAATACGATGGACTTGACTCGGGATATAGATGCTTCACTGCTGATGAAACTTCTTTCACTTGTCCAGTTAACCTCTTCGGGTTTAGGACAAACGACTTTATTATGGTCGTATAAAAACAACAACACCAGGCCACGCGCCTAATTGGTGTGTTATAACGAGCTAAGAGCTCCAGATTTGTAGAAACCCGTTCCCGCTGGAGGATGTGCTTCACTGCATGAGAACTTTGTTCTATTAATGTTGCAGACGTACTGGGCACTGGTATTTTCTGTGTCACCAGTTCTCTTCACCTCTTGCGATGTCTCGAACCTTCTACTCCTGAGAAGGCCCAATAATGTGGTGAGTTGTAAGGACAGTTTACAACCCTCCCTATGAAAATGCTGTAAAACAAAATAATAACAACAGATATACAACACGTCAAAATATTTTCATCTCTAACACATAAACACCCTAAATAAATACATCTCTCGTCTTTCCCCTAAATTACTACCTCTCCCCTACACAAATCTACGCACAAGCTATAAACAAATATTCCTATCCAAAGGACAAACTAATTTACAATCTCCTGCCCGCCCCAACTTACTATCTGACTGTTAGGAAAACCCCCAGACACAGGCTGACCTAATCTGTTACGCTAATCTAGCCTCAGGCGTCAAAACATTTACTTCGTTGAAGCGAAACATTCCCCAGTAAAATTCCTAGGCCCTACTTTTTACGACTGACCCGGGAAGGTTATCAAATGTACACAATATAAACACACAGTTGCTACACCCACTCAGTAATATTTATTACACCCCTGTCTCCTGACTACGCAACAAATTAATACCCAATTTTAAAAAAATACACAAATACACTCGCGTATAAACACTGCAAATTAACAATCAAATTGCGATTTTCACAGACTTACTATTTCATATTACAGAGCGCCTGTGTATCTAAGCGCTTATCCACACACAGTAAATATCTCAAAGCCTACACACACTCCTAGATACTGCTACTTATCATAGAAAAAAACTTATATGCACAACTTACATTATTATTATTTCTATAAGATAGCAATTGATGGCACTTCAAATTACTCAAACTAAAATTAACTCCCAGAAGAACCTTTAACGTGCTACGATCTATTTTGAAACGAACTATCTACAACGCTAATTAAGATGTACACATACCCAAATTATCGAATTTCTCACGAAGAGCAGACGAATATGACGATGATTTCACGGCAGCAAAATTTTAGACCAGAGAGACCGCTAACTGATTTTGATCCCACATATGTAGTAAAACATTAAGATGAAATCAGACACCATGAGTCATCACGTGGCGTCTCTCTGGACCGACCTTTAACCAATTATATTGCTGCATTTAAATAAACTCTGACCTCCGCCAATGATATCGTAAACTAACTCATGAGTCCTGTCCAGAAAAGAAAATTCAGCTTACTTAGGAGTGGAGCTTGACAGACAGCTACTCCTCAAAGCCTTCATGCACACAATGAAAGACAAGGCCAGTAGATACCTGAACCTAGTTAAACATCTTGCAAGCACCAGCTGGGGAGCAGAAAAAGGAAATCTCAGACAGCTGTACCAGAGATATGTCCGATCAGTCATGGATAACAACCTATTGCTGCAGTCGTCAATGAGCAAAACCACTCAAGCAGAGTTGGACAAAGTCCAAAACCAAGCTCTAAAGTTCATTTGCGGGGGCATGAGAACCACTTCAACAGCGGCCTGTGAAACTGATGCTAACATAGAACCTACAACGTAAACGTGCTGTTCTGGAAGCAACAGAGTGCTATAGAAGAATGAGAAAAGACCACTCAAACAGACTGCCAGTTGAAAACTGGAAGCTCGTTCACAGATTAAAACAAAAACCACCACTACAAGTAGCAACAACTATAGCAGAACAACACCAAGGAGACACCAATCCAACAATACTTAAAACTGCTACTTAAGAGACTATAGACTTTTACCCTGACACTGCAATACATGCATACACATAGGGCTCAGCATTCAAGGCCACCATAAATGCTGGACACCCGTGTGTTACTGGGGCCCGAAAGGGGAGCAAAGAATAGTAACACTGTTCCCTGCCAAGCATGTAGTAGAAAGCGACTAAGGAGGGTTGGGCATGGGGCTGGTTACCCCATCCTGTAAACAATTTAAACCACAAAAAACTTCAACAAATATGGACAAGTCAATTAAGGAAATATAAAACACAGCCATCCAAGACAGGGGAAGGTCCTCTCACAGGGAGGCGTATGATGCAACAAAGAGAAAGCCGAAATGAGTCAGTGTTACTGACTAACCTTCTTTCTTCTAGGAGAACTTCCAGATTTGGCACCTGGAATGTTCGGACATTAAAAGAACAAGGGAAAGTGGCACAAGTAGCAGCAGAAAGGAGGGAATATAAAATCGAGGTTCTGAGACTGTGAAACAAAGCGGAAGGGGGTAGACAAGAAGAAACTCATCACAGGTGAATTGGTGCTGTCCTCAGGACATGAAGACGTAAGTTCACACCACAGTGAAGGGGTAGCTCTTATGTTATCTAAAGAAGCACAGAAAGCACTCATTGAATGGGAAGCCATTGGACCCAGAATACAGACTTTCATAAATGGGTGCTTGCGTAGAATAGAGGGATTAAAATGGTATGATAAGGTTACCAACGTGGAACTGATGACAAGAACTAGACAAGTGCCAGTGGAACAAGAGATGAGAAGATGACGATGGCGATGGATAGGACATACGCTGAGGAAACCTGTTGATAGCATTACAAGGAAGTCCTTGTTCTGGAATCCCCAGGGCAAGAGAGGCAGAGGTAGACCAAGAAGCACATGGAGAAGGGAGCTGGAAACAGGTGAAAATGATGAGGAGAACGTGGAAAGAACTTGAGATGATGGCACGTGACAGGAGGACTTGGCATGTGTTTGTTGAAGGCCTATGCTCCTTTGGGAGTGGAGGGTTATGAATGAATAAATGCTGGACTTGGAGCGTACATGAAATACCCAAATGGCAGTACACTAGAAATAAATGAACCATGTGGAGAATTCTGTACTTATTACCAAGCTGAAATTACAGTAATAAACACCACAGCAATAGACAGCCAGTTCAAACTAGAAATCTATATGCCCTCAGATCTCATAATCTTCACTGATTCAAAATCCACACCTCAGGCTTTAGAATTGTCTCCAAACTGAAAATATAGTAATAATACAGCTGGCCGAAACAACTGACAACCTGCTAACAAAATATGACATCAGAGTAGCTCTCCAGTGAAGACCAGGGCACACAGACATACCAGGCAACGATAAAGCAGGCAGACTAGCAAAATTAGGAGCGAGCAAGGTTCAAACAAACACTCCAGCAAACATGCAGACAGCTAAACAAATACTCCAAAACAACTGGAATGGCTGAACCAATGGGCAAAAGGGTCTACTGGACATGCCTTGTAAAAAAAAAATGGCTGATCCCAACAAAAATAACAACATTAATAACCTACGAAGTGTGGAGTAGAGCACAAAGTTTCCAACTAAGAACAGAACGCACCAAACTCAACAAGCACTTAAACAAATTAAACCTCACACATTAGCCTAATTGCAGCAACTGTACACACCTGCATGAGACAGTTAGCATGTGCTTGCCCAGGACTCTCCACGAAAGGAAGAAAGCTATTGCCGGGCTCCCCAACAATCACAAACACTCTAAACAGCACCACTCAACAGCTACAGAACACGTGCAAATTCTTCAACTTGGCATCCACTGCTAAAGAGCGATAAAGAGCGGCGAGCTCAGCAGCCGTAGTTAATCGACAACAACAAATCTCCAAATACAGAATTAGCTGCCGGGCATTGCCATAACCAAACTAATCATACACTGTCATAGATAACCAGCAGGCTGTATTTTATCCATCTGAGTTCCTCAATTCATTTGAACCAACTGGATTGCCACTGCACAACTTAATTTTAAAAATCGATGCACCGATAATGTTGCTGTGAAGTCATAATCTGCCTTAATTGTGTAATGGAACCAGATTATATGTTAAGAACCTCATGCTAAATGTGATAGAATCAACAGTAGTAATAGATTGTGCCAGAGGAGATGATGCATTAATTCCACGCATTCCTTTGATTCCCATTAATATGCCGTTTGATTTAAATTACTGCAATATCCTGTGCGTCTCGCATTTGCAATGACTGTAAAGAAGGACCAAGGACAGTCACTTAAAGTAGCAGGCATAAACTTAGAAAATTCATTCTTTTCAAATGGACAGCTATATGTGCCTTGCTTCAGAGTGGCCACACCAAGAAATTTATTAATTTTCGTCCTTGACAGCAACACCAAAAATAATAATAGCCCCTTCAGCCATAACTGACTATGGGAATCCGCCCCTGTGGTGACAGCCCCCAGCTGCTTATTTTCCTGGTGTTCCTTTCAACATTTTCTGCTTGCCGGGAGAGCTTCTTTTTGTGAAATCTTAGATGGCGCCGTAGAGAGCATCGCCACTTGGTGCGATGGGCAGCTTCATCCTCCCAGGTTGATTGATTTGTGTCCAGTGCTCTCATGTCTCTCTTGAACACATCTTTGAACCTCAGCTGTGGTCGTCCAACTATTCTTTAGCCATCTGCCAGTTGTCCGAAGATGATAGCTTTCGGGTGTATGCGAAAGCCAGGACTGACAACACCTTGACCATTTGCAAAAACCACTCAAGCAGAGTTGGACAAAGTCCAAAACCAAGCTCAAAAATATTGTTTATCAAAAAGCACTGGAATAATGTTGCAATAACAAAGGTAGAAAAATAACAATAAGTTAATGTGACTTTGTAATCAATTATATTAATTGTTACTGATATGAATTAAAAGAAGAAAGAATTTAAATTTATCAAAATATCAGTTTGATTTTTACATTTTCAGAAGTTTCAGAACCAATACTAGAAAACCCGGGCAAAGTTGGATACTATCAGCTAGTAAAATATAAAATTGGGACAAAAGAAAACAAAAGTTAGCTTATTTACAACGGCTCTGAAAACTGGCTTCCTATCACTAGAGCATGTGAAAATTGGCCTTGAAAACTGGCTCCTATTACAATAGTATTCGAAAATTGGTCCTGAAAACTGGCCTCATCATTTAAGATGTGAGGTCTCTCGGCAAGGACTGCAATGCATCTGTTTATCTGACTCTGGGTGTTCTCAATGCCATTTTTCATTACAGTTATTTTTTTATTATTGCATTTATCTTTTAATATGTTGTCTTATCTTCAATTTGAATTTTGGCTTCTTTTGCATACCTGTCTGCCTTTCCATTTAGGAAAGTGGGTAGGAATATACTGTACTTTCACTTTGTTGAATTTAGCAGGTTTCAATTGGTGCTTCTAAGAGATAGTCTAATTCATAGTTTTTTTAATGGGGTTGCAATGTATCTGTTAGGAGCACTGTCTAATTAAATGTTTGTCCTCCAACATTGTATACTCTTGTGTGTTTGGCATATTGTATGCATTAGATTTTGTACAAAGATAGTTTTATATTACATGTTTAATTTGTTACTAATGCAGGGCCTTCTGTATGTAATGTTTTTCATGCTTGGGCTGTTCAATGCTAGACATACAGTTATGTTGTTCATAATTGTAGAAATCAAAATCAAGTGTCATACACATTATGAAGTTAAACAAATGGTTTTTTTTTTTTACTTATTAAGTTATTTATTTATTTTAAAGTGGTATGAGAAGTTGGAGGAACAGACAGTGATGTCAGAATAAAAATACAAAAGGCAAGTGGAGCTTTCATTGCACTGAGAAATATATGGAGATCACATGAAATCAAGTCCAACATAAAAATCAGAAACTTCAGCTCAGATGCGAAGTCAGTCCTATTGTATGGCTCTAAAACATGGAGAACAACAAAAACAACAACCAAGACATTACAAGGTTTCAACAATAAGTGCTTGCTTAGAATAGAAGGATTGAAATGGTATGACAATGTTGCCAAAGTGAAACTAATATCAAAAGTCAGACTTGCCAGTGGAACAAGATATGAGATGGTGATGGATGTGACACTGGTGATGGATATGACAGTGGTGATGGATATGACACACATTGAGGAAACCTTTTGATAACATTATATGACAGTTCTTGTTCTAGAATCCACAGGGTAAGAGACAGAATTAAAAACACATAGAGAAGAGAACTGGAGACAGAAATAAAAAAGAAGATACAGAAGGCTATTGTGTAGACGTGTCATGACATGAATTTGTTAAAAGCCTGTGCTCTTCAGGAGATGAATGAATGAACTGGTATGAGGAACTGGACTGTTGTCTGCTACGTTGTCGTTACTTTCCGCCTTCGTCCATTGCTCTTCTTTTTCACAGTGTTGCTAACTTAAAAAAAAAAATTTATGTTGCAGGATGAACAAGAGAGACAGTTCAGAAATGGAGAGATCCCGTACAAAGATCGTTATCGATTTGTATAATAGAAAGTTGGCCTCATCTTTTGAAGGATTCAAGTTAGAATTTGCATGATTTATTTGGTATATACTTAAATGATAGTATTTGAAATAATGCTTATTACTGGCTTGGACTAAAGTATGCTGTCATGTTTACCTAAATCAATTCAGTGATTTACTTAAGTAAACTCTGTCTTGGATTCATAGTGGAAGATGTCATGGTTATTTCTGAATAGATCTTTATAGTTCTGGGATCTGTGTTTTCTGTCATACAGAAGAGTTAGACAGACAGCAAAGGATATCAGTTTAGTTCTAGTTTTATGCTGAAGTTGTTACAGTTGAAATTAGAAAACTTTTGTTTTCCTGCGGGTGGAAAACAGTATATAGCTGACATTTCATGTTTGTTTCATTTCCGTTGAACTATTATTTGTACAAGAGTGTAGAGGAAGAGTGAATGTTATTTTCAAAATTAAACTAGAAGATTATAAAATGTCATGTCTCCTTTTGTTGTGTCTTCTTTTAGTTAAACAACGAAAATGCAAAGGAGAAAATAAAATAACAAAGCAAACAAATACAGGTATACCTCGCTTTATTGCGCTTCCCTGATATTGCGCTTTTTTTCCAATTATTCATGTTTATTTATTAGAACATGACTTCTTCCAATAGATTTTGGCTCTCCATCACCAAAATGATTACGATTCGCTGAAGGCTCAGATGATAAAGATTAGCATTTGTGTTAGCAATAAAGTATTTTTAATTTTACAGTACATTTTTTATTTAGACCTAGCACTAATGCGCACTTAAAGACATAATGTAAACATGATTTTAGGCCTTTATATGCACTGGGAAGCCAAAAAATGGGTGTCATCCGTTTTATTGCGATATTGGTTTTATTGTGGTGGTCTGGAACCGAACCTGCAATATCTCTGAGGTATACCTGTAGTCTTAGTATGAACTGTGAAGAACATCATCAGCTAGAGTAGTTGGGCTGCGAAACGAAGTAAAGAAGGAAGTGATGTATTAAATAGTAACATAGCAGTGTAAAATTACATAAATAGGATACAAAACAAAACACAAACAGCAAAAAAGGCATTATGAAAAAGTAAGGCATTAAATAAGAAGGTATTGGATTATTGGAAATAGGAGAAAGTTATCTCATTTAGAAAATGAGAGGATTCTCCACAGAAGAGTGAGCCCTGTCATCACCATTACATGAGGGGATCACAATTACCTGAATGATCGGGACAATTGAAATGAACAGCCACAGGTTTAGGAGCCTCGCAATAAATGTCATTTAAGTGCTCATGAAATCTGACAACGTCTGCCACCATCACCAATATAGGTAATGCCTCATCTTTTACAGATAATAACATAAAGGAGATTCCTGGATTAGCATGTAAATGACTTTAATAATGAAGTTGCCATTTGGAAACGAAACAGTTTGAGTTTGGAGCACAAATGGACAGCTGTGGCATTTAGGACTTTGACAAAAATTTGTTTCAAATTGTGAAGGGATTCACCAAGCAGCTGTGAACAAAAATGTCTTGCACAATTGGTGTTCCTATGAAATGCCACCAAAAGGATATCACGAAACTGCTCATGGGTAGCAGGATCAGAACAGAGAAATAGGTAGATGACGAAATAGACCACTCAAGTTAATTGCAACATCCAAGTTACATCGATCCGCCCCTGTTATCGTGATGACATAACTCACTTTTCTGTGTAGAATCAACTCATTTTCGAAATGGGATGTCTTTCTTCTAATGTCTTGAATGTCCAACATTTTGCATGAATTCTGGTATTTAGTGGCTTTCTCTATTTTACGACCTTATTTCATGCCTCAATTTTTCATGATCTGACTTATTTGCTGTTGCTCTTGCTTTCTTCATAAGAACAAAAATCATAAAAAATAAAGCACCGCTCTTATAACAAGGGTCCTACAGGCAGCGTGGTGCAACAAGGCCATACCAAAGGATTGGGAAATTGCCATCATAACACCGATTTTCAAAAAGGGTGACAATCGACAATGTGGAAACCACAGAGGCATATTCCTTCTCAGTGTCCCTGGTAAAATCTACTCTAGAATCCTAGAGCAGAGACTCCGATGCCTAGCTGAGCCACAATTGGATGAAGTCCTGTGCGGATTCCGAGCAAACCGAAGTACTCAAGACCTAATCTTCACACTCAGACAGCTGAGTGAAAAGGCCCTTGAGTATAAGTGAGATCCATCTTTGTTTCATAGATCTGGAAAAGGCGTTTGACAGGGTCCCCTGGAGCAAACTTTGGGACTGTTTGGCAAGGAAGAACATTCCAGCACCTCTGATTCATGCTATACAGAGCTTCTACAAGTCTTGCAGAAATTATGTGAGGACAGCAAACCATAAATCAGAAGAGTTCAGGACCACCACTGGTGTAAGACAAGGTGATATCCTGTCCCCTTATCTTTTCATACTCCTCATGGACGATGTCATCAAGGCATGTAAGGAGAGAACAAGAAAGTATTCAGTGGGGTACTGGAAGATGAGACAGGTCTGTATTTCAGAGCTGGCATTTGCTGATGATGATGTCCTGATTGCTAAATCAGAGGCACATCTCCAATCCAACCTGCAAGTCTGGAAGGAAGAGCTGGAGAAGAGAGGGATGGTCATAAGCAGCTCTAAAACAAAATAAATGGTGATATCACGAGAAGAAAGAGTACACCAGATTAAGCTGGGAGAACAGGACCTGGAGCAGGTTGACCACTTTAAATACCTTGGAGCTATTATAGACCGAAAGGGAGGCATCAAAGAAGAGTTGGCCACTCGAAAAGCAGCAGCTGGGAGACTTTTTCAGGCCATAAATCGAGGATTCCTCAGCAAGAGAGAGGTTTGTAAGAAAACGAAGATGGCTGTATACCGCTCCACCAGTTCCCAGTCTTGACATATGGATGCGAGTCATGGGCAATGACCACAACCCACAAAAGCCAGATCCGAACCTCAGAAATGAGGTATCTGAGAAAGGTGGTTGAAGTAACAAGAAGAGACATGGTCCGCAACCAGATGATACGTCAAGGCCTAAAATCCCACCCCCTGCAGACCCAAGTAGAACAGTCCCAACTAAGATGGTTTGGCCATGTCTACAGAATGGGAGAAGATCGACTACCACGACAAGCATGGGAAACAAAGAGCCAGGGATCCAGACCCCCAGGACGACCCAGAGTCCGCTGGGAGGACAACATTAGACAATCTTTGAAGGACCAAGGACTAGAATGGAACCAGGCCAGGAGGAAGACAGCCAATAGGATAGTCTGGCGCTCTCTCTTCCAAACCTCTACACCTCACGGTAGAAGGGGAACGACTAAGTAAGTAACTAAGTCTTATAACACAGAAATAAGATTACTTGCAGAATAACTGTAAACAACAGATTTAAAAAAAAATTCACTCACTTCAATGCAAATAATTTTATTTGTTAAATTATTTATATAATAATAATTTTAAAAAATTCCACATTTTAATATGAACATTATTAATGCTCACTGTGCATGATAAATTTGATGTATGAACATTATCAACACTTACTGAGCCTGACAAGTTGATGTATGAACATTATCAACACTTACTGAGCCTGACAAAGTTGATGTATGAACATTATCAACATTTACTGAGCCTGACAAAGTTGATGTATAAACATTATCAACACTTACTGAGTCTGACAAAGTTGATGTATGAACAATATCAATGCTTACTGAGCCTGACAAAGTTGATGTGTGAACATTATCAACACTTACTGAGCCTGACAAAGTTGATGTATGAATATTATCAACACCCACACACACACAGATTGTCTTCGACAACCCCCTTGTAAGTAAAAATCACTATATACTATATAAACCATAAAGAAATGCTAACATTAACTTGCCTGAATGCTAAAATGTGTGGGTTTGTTTTCTTATAATTCTAAAACTAATTTTATATTGAAATAATTATAAATTTCAATTGCTATTATTATTGAAATAATAAAACAGTGTACAAATACCTTGTAATTAAAGTACTGTAATACACAGTGAATAAATTTTTTTTTTCTTTTAACCAGCAGCACTTGGGCTTTTAGCCCTTCAGCCCAATGACATGTCATTGCTAGGCTGGGGAGCCTGTGGACCTTCCTTCCAACCCGGTCAGGAGCTTTGCTCCTTCCCATCCACAGAGGGTTTATCTGAGGAGCCGTTCAGGTTATTCAGTCAAAATCCCGGTCAATGACACTTTTTCAAATGCACACGCCCGGGCTTGAACCTTGAATACCTGATCGCCAGCGCAATATTGTAACCATTACACCAGCGCGGCTCCCGCAGTGAATAAATAAATAACATTTACGACCACATACCGGTGGGAGTTGAAAATCATAAAAAATTAGGTACTAGGATTAACGGGATGGTCGTCATAATTACGAGTGGTCTTAAGTCCCGTAAGTTGAGGACAATCTGTGTGTACATATATATATATAAACCTGACACATGGCGTGATAAGATTGCACGTACAGATCATCATTACAACATGATAAGATTGCACATACAGATCATCATTACAACATGATAAGATTGCACATACAGATCATCATTACAACATGATAAGATTGCACATACAGATCATCATTACAACATGATAAGATTGCACATACAGATCATCATTACAACATGATAAGATTGAACAACCTGAGATGGGAATCATCATCGTCACCACCCTTCACCTCCCCACGGACTATATTCCTTCAATATCTTCCTGTTTCATGCTGTCAGCTCAAGGTCTTCCTGTTTCATGCTGTCAGCTCAAGGTCTTCCTGTTTCATGATGTCAGCTCAAGGTCTTCCTGTTTCATGCTGTCAGCTCAAGGTCTTCCTGTTTCATGATGTCAGCTCAAGGTCTTCCTGTTTCATGCTGTCAGCTCAAGGTCTTCCTGTTTCATGCTGTCAGCTCAAGGTCTTCTTGTTTCATGCTGTCAGCTCAAGGTCTTCCTGTTTCATGATGTCAGCTCAAGGTCTTCCTGTTTCATGATGTCAGCTCAAGGTCTTCCTGTTTCATGCTGTCAGCTCAAGGTCTTCCTGTTTCATGCTGTCAGCTCAAGGTCTTCTTGTTTCATGCTGTCAGCTCAAGGTCTTCCTGTTTCATGATGTCAGCTCAAGGTCTTCCTGTTTCATGCTGTCAGCTCAAGGTCTTCTTGTTTCATGCTGTCAGCTCAAGGTCTTCTTGTTTCATGCTATCAGCTCAAGGTCTTCCTGTTTCATGATGTCAGCTCAAGGTCTTTCCACGTCTTCACTGTTCCCATCATGTCTGTTCCAAAGGTTGTTATTGCCGGGAGTTGTATTGAGGATAAGCTCTCACTGCAGATAAAATACTTCTATGGCACGCGCCTCAAACAGCCTCTGACAACCAAGTCCAGCTCCCGGCCTTCACGTGTGGCTCAATTTGAGCCCGGCGGAACTGTTTCCACTGACGGGAGAAGGGGCAAAGGCGAGCGACTGGTGCCTTAAAACCAGCAGCTTCGGGCAGATAGGGCTCGTGATCCTTGGTTGGTAGCTTATCTAAGAGAAGGAACTCTGAATTCAAACCACCGCTGCCTTGCGGGAATATCCATTTGTGGAATTGGCTTCGGGAGTAAACCCTGAGGATAAATCCGGAGTTGGAGTCCCTAAGGCAGTCTAATGTCGATTCGACATTATTCTGGCAACTCCTGCGACATGGCTGGTACCAAACTGTATCGGCTACTGCCGTTCCTTTGGATCTACCGGCTGTGTGGAGAGGGGGAACATGCTGCATGGGCAACAGCTTGATCTCCATATAACTGTGCCCAAGCTCGCGCCCTGGAGAGGACACTCCAGCTTCACCCTATAGGTGTCGGCAAAACACGGGAAGTAGCAGTTACCGGTTATAAGCATCTTGCCCAATTGGCGTAGGGCATGGCGCCAGGGGCTACTTCCGACAGTGGGAGAGGTTCTAGGATCTCACTGGACAGCTACCGCCCGCTTCAAGCTGGGCAGCCCCCAGTCAATAAGGTGTTGTCCCGCCACTGTCTGCTTTCCCCATTGGGTGCATGGGGATTAGGGTCAAACCCGAACTGTGGACAGAAAATTTTGCACCAAGCAATTATCGAAAAAATAGAAATAAGCAAACTCTCAGATTGGTATGCTGGAACGTCCGGACTATGTTGACTGGACTATCCGAAAACCTACAGGATGTAAACGATGTAAGGAAGACAGCCATAATTAATGATGAGCTTAAACGACTTCAGGTGGATATAGCTGCACTTCAGGAAACGCGCCTGGCGGGCTCTGGAACGGTGAGCGAGAAGGACTACACATTTTATTGGCAAGGGAAAGATCTTAATAAAGCTAGAGAACACGGAGTAGGTTTTGCGGTCAAAAAATCGCTAACTAACATGGTTGAACCAGGCGAGAATGGATCAGAACGCATGTTAACGCTCCGCCTGCAAACTAGCACAGGTCCCATCACCCTTGTCAGTGTGTATGCTCCTACTCTGTACTCTGCCTCAGAAGCTAAAGATGAGTTCTACGAGAATCTAGCAGCAGTAATCAAAAGCATACCTAGGCAAGAACAGCTTGTTCTCCTTGGTGACTTTAACGCTAGAGTGGGTGCCGATAATGTTTCATGGCCTTCATGTCTGGGCAGGTTTGGTATTGGCAAGATGAATGAAAATGGACAACGGCTCTTAGAGTTGTGCGTCCACCATGACCTCTGCGTGACCAACACCTACTTTCAGACAAAACCCCAGCATAAGGTGTCATGGAGACACCCACGATCCAAGCACTGGCACCAACTTGACCTGATTCTCGTCAGAAGGCCACTCCTCAGGTCTGTGCTCTCCACGCGCTCGTACCATAGTGCAGACTGTGACACAGATCACTCCTTGGTTTGCTGCAAAATCAGAGCACAACCAAGAAAACTCTATCGTGTCAGACATGAAGGGAAACCACGCATTGATACCAGCAAGATGTCAGACCCTTTCATGATCGCTCAATTCACTGCGACCTTCAAGAAAGTGCTCAGTAGCCCTCAGCATGGTGATACTATTACAGAGAACTGGGAGCATCTACAGAACACCATTCAAAGTACTGCACTTGCCACCTTTGGTAAGAAAACAGCAAAGTCAAATGACTGGTTTGACGCTTCATCAGATGTGATGGCACCTGTTATTGAAGCTAAGCGCAGTGCTATGAATGAATACAAACGTTCACCGAGTGCCAGAACCCTACAGATCCTGAAGGCTACGAGAAGCAAAGTTCAACAAACTGCTCGACGCTGTGCAAATGACTATTGGCTCCAGCTCATTGAGAGCATCCAGATAGCAGCGCAAACAGGCAACATTAGACAAATGTATGACGGTATAAAGAAAGCACTTGGCCCCCATAAAAGTAAGACGGCACCGCTAAAAACCATCAGCGGAGAGAAGCTAACCGATAAGGGTAAGCAGATGGAGAGGTGGGTCGAGCACTACTCTGAGCTTTACGCTAGAGACAATACCGTTACGCCTGCAGCCCTTGATGCTGTCAATAGTGTGCCAACTATGGAGGAGCTGGATGCCGAACCAACATTAGAGGAACTCAGTAAGGCCATTGATAGCTTGGCCTCTGGCAAAGCACCAGGCAGTGATGGGATTCCTCCTGATTTAATCAAATGCTGTAAGAGCACGCTATTACATCCCCTGCGTAGGATGCTGTGCCAGTGCTGGGAAGAGACAACTATTCCTCAAGACATGCGAGATGCCAAGATTGTAACACTGTATAAAAATAAAGGAGACAGAAGTGATTGCAATAACTACAGAGGCATCTCTCTTCTTAGTATTGTTGGTAAGGTTTTTGCCAAAGTCATCTTAATGCGACTACACAAGTTAGCTGAGCGCATATATCCAGAGTCACAGTGTGGATTCCGAGCTGGCAGATCAACAACAGACATGATCTTCTCTCTCCGCCAGCTTCAGGAAAAATCAAGAGAGCAGAAAAGACCATTATATATCGCCTTTATAGACCTCACAAAAGCATTCGACCTGGTTAGTAGGGATGGACTCTTTAAAATCCTCCTGAAAATAGGCTGCCCTTCTAAAATGCTGGAAATGATAAAGCCATTCCATGACGACATGAAGGGAACAGTCCAATATGCTGGAAGCACGTCACAGCCCTTTGATATACGAAGTGGCGTTAAAACAAGGCTGTGTTCTGGCTCCGACCCTCTTCGGAATCTTCTTTGCCTTACTCTTGAAACATGCATTCAGAGATGCAACTGAAGGAATATGCCTTCACACTAGGTCAGATGGCCGTCTGTTTAATCTTTCAAGGCTGAAGGCAAAAACAAAAATCAGAAGGGTCACTATAAGAGACTTGTTGTTCGCTGATGATGCTGCAGTCGTCACTCAAAGCCAACAGGAGCTTCAGAGCTTGATGAATCGCTTCACTAAAGCATGCAAGGACTTTCATTCATTCATAACCCTCCACTCCCAAAGGAGCATAGGCCTTCAACAAACACATGCCAAGTCCTCCTGTCACGTGCCATCATCTCAAGTTCTTTCCATGTTCTCCTCATCATTTTCACCTCTGTTTCCAACTCTCTTCTCCATGTACTTCTTGGTCTTCCTCTGCCTCTCTTGCCCTGCGGGTTCCAGAACAAGGACTGCCTTGTAATGCTATCAACAGGTTTCCTCAGTGTGTGTCCTATCCATCGCCATCGTCTTCTTCTCATCTCTTGTTCCACTGGCACTTGTCTAGTTCTTGTCATCAGTTCTACGTTGCAAGGACTTTGGCCTCACAATAAGTCTAAAGAAAACGAATGTGCTGAGTCAGGATGTGGGTGCTGCACCAGTTATCACTATCGATAACTATGAATTGGCAGTGGTGCACCACTTCACATACCTAGGGTCTACCATCAATGACAAACTCTCATTGGATACAGAAATCGACAGCCGCATTGGCAAAGCTGCAGCTACCTTTGCCCGCCTCACATCGCGTGTTTGGGGAAACTCTAAACTCACAATGAAGACCAAAGCTGCGGTATATAATGCCTGCGTCACCAGCACACTCCTATATGGCAGCGAGACCTGGACGACCTATGCTAAGCAAGAAAGAAGGCTCAATACCTTCCATTTGCGGTGTCTACGCCGCATCCTCGGCATCTCGTGGAAAGATAAAGTGACAAATGTCGAGGTGTTGTCACGTGCTGGCCTTCAAAGTATGTATACGCTGCTTAGACAGCGCAGACTTCGCTGGCTTGGCCATGTTCGCCGCATGGAAGATGGTCGCATCCCAAAAGATATCTTCTACGGACAATTAGCAGATGGCAAGAGAACAGTTGGGCGACCACAGCTGAGGTTCAAAGATGTGTGCAAGAGAGATATGAGGGCACTGGACATGGATCCAGCAACATGGGAGGATGAAGCTGCCGATCGCAATAAGTGGCGATGCTATTTACGGCACCACCTCAGATTGGGCGAAGAGAGGCTCACACAAGAAGCAGAGGTGAGGAGAAAACGTCGAAAGGAGCACCAGGAAAATAAGCAGCTGAGGGCTGCCACCTCAGGGGCGCATTCCCATAGTCAGTTATGACTGAAGGGGCTATTATTATGTCTCCAATGCTCTTCTCCATGTGCTCCTTGATCACCCTCTACCTCTCTTAGCATATGGATTTCAGAACAAGGACGCCTGTAATGCTATCAACATGTTTTCTTTTTAGTGTACATTGGGGGGGGGGGGGGGGGGGGGGGGGGGGTTTAAATTTCTACAGGATGGCGGAACTGGCTCTCCAAGATGGGAATGGAACAGGACAATAGAATAGAGAGAGATGTATATTGAGCTAATTCAGGGCTCAAATAAAAAATAGACGGACAGAATAAAAATGAACCTGAGATATCTGAGAGTTGTATAGCTGCTGAAGGTGGCCACAATGAATAGAGACAAACGGGAAAAAATCTCGTGTAACACCGAATTATAACAATTGAAGAAGGACAAGCAGGAAGTATCTATAATAGTAATATTCAGTTTATATCTGCCCGCCAAATGCGTAATTAACATTGCACCAGTTAAACTATAATGACACTTTTTGCGGCACTTTTGACATTTACTGAATGTGCCTGCATTATAAATCTGTCATTTCAATTAGAAATTACATAAATTCCAATTATACATGCACACCGTATGACTATAACCAAATCGTAAGACCAGGTTTTGAACTAAATTACTACATTAAAGGTAGAGGAAAGACGTGGAAAAGACCTTGAACAGATGACCTTGACCTTGTATTCTCCTTGGAAAGCTTAAGGGCTATTGTTATTGTTGATGACAATCGACATGATTGCACTCCGGGCAAACCCAACGGTGCTCAGTCTCCCTCGTCAAATGTGGAAGGTATGAATGCTAATTGTTCCTATTGCGTGCTGGATGTGTCCTCTCACAAAGAAATGAACAAGGTCAGCTTAACCTGACTTATCCCTCAAGTTTTAAATTCTGTTAAAGAAATCTTGTATTTAAACAGCAGTTTCACAGTAAAGATAGTTATTTAAGCTGTCATAACTGCAACAAGTGAAAAGATTTACAAGAAACGATTGATATGACAGTGACAGAAATTAAAAATAAAGGCTTTAGCTCATTTAGCCAAAAAGATAAAATTGCTGCTCACGTAGAAGAGAATGTCTTCACAGGAACGCACCATAAAAGTTTTGAAACACCGTCAATAAATTCAATACATTGGCATTGTAATAACATCAGATGGAAGATGCATCTTAGAGATGAACTGTAGAATAGTTCAGGCACCAGCAGCATCCAAAAGAAAAAAAAAATGAAAAGTGTTTTATGCAGCAAACCTGTGGAAGTAGAAAAGGCACTTCTTCAGTGATCTATAGAGCCAATCCTGGCATCTGGATGTGATGATATACATTAATACACCTATAAAATTTGTAGTATTTATAAGTCAAAGTAATGTAGGGATAATAATGGTGAGGTTGTAACGTTTCGTGTTCGCCCACGCCAGCAATCGTATGGATTTTAGCAGGCCGTCTTGTAGAATAAATGGTACTATCGTTTTCTAATGCCTTGGAAAACTATTTATAACAGGAGGAATGCGAGAGAGAGAGAGAGAGAGAGAGAGAGAGAGAGAGAGAGAGAGAGAGAGAGAGAGAGAGAGAGAGAGAGAGAGAGACGGAATAATGATACTTTTGGCACGTGTTGGTTTGAACTACAAAATTGTCAGCGAGCGAGCGATATCGCTAGCGGCAGATTTAAAAATACAACGAGAAGCCAATACTTGTTCATTCTATCGACAGGCAGTTTGACATATATATAACCACACACACAGCGCTGTGTCTGCCAAGTAGCGTAATTTTCTGACGTAACCAACTTGTTGTGTCGGTATGAACAACGGAAAGGAGGGGGAAAGATGGTGGATTTATATAAAAGTAGAAATTGCCAAATAATATGGAAAATATATGGAAATCTTTATTACTAGGATTAGGACCATAAAACTTAGCTGGTTTGATAGAATATGATCTTCTGATTAATAATATGTTTTATTCTCCAAAAACGCCCAATTAATAGTAGAGATATTGACAAAATACTGTATTGGTTCGTACAGACTGACAAGCAGACCCTCGTTTTTGCATTCACTATCGGTGACAATTTTTTTGCACGCGGTGTTGAAAAGAAGCAGAAGAGGGAGGGCCAAAGTCCAAAGGGGGAACTTTAGGAGGGAGAGGCAAATATATTAGGCCAAAAAGCTAGTCTATTTTTAACTAACGCCAAGATCGGGACGGACCGACACACAGAGGTACCCCGAAATTGGGCTGTAATTTTGGCTTTATTTTCAAATTGAAGTCAGAATTGGGAATCGTCCGATCCCATTGGCCAGCTTAGCTAATATTGAGAAAAAAAGTTGAAGGCTCGACGCCATTTGAATTATTACTGTCCATTGAACAGGACGATTGAAAGTCTGTGAAGTGTGACTTGCCTTATTAAATATATATAAAAGTAAAAGGCGTCATAGTCCAGCCAGTAGCACGTCTGAAGTTGTGCCAATTCAACGTACTTGTGTGTTTTCATTGAATTTATGGTAAGACAGAAATTATTAATATTTTATTTAAAAATGTGAGTGTGAGATACTGCCATATGACAAATATT
Organism: Oreohelix idahoensis; assembly: GCA_024509875.1. NCBI lineage: Eukaryota > Metazoa > Mollusca > Gastropoda > Stylommatophora > Oreohelicidae > Oreohelix > Oreohelix idahoensis. The sequence goes on along the minus strand of JAMPIV010003264.1, from coordinate 1,315,205 downwards.
ACGACTGTAAATACATAGACTAGGTCCCTAGCCGACTTCTGCAGGGCCTAGAGATTGATCCCTCGTAAAACAAGCTACAAGAGATGTGGAACTAAAATATTTTATAGGTTGTCACCATGGATCATCTCACCTATCACATTTAATAGAAAAAGATCATTGAGAATGGCAGAGGTGTTGCAGCCATTAGGGGAGAGGAATGTGTACCACCAAGACAAGAGACAGAAGACGTTGGAGATCCATTACAGCCAACCTTCGTTGTGGAGATGGCAACTGATGATGAATGTGAAACTGGTACTACTTGTTACATCATTTATGCGGATGAGCTGGGTTGGTCAGATAGAGCTGACCCATGTCTGTTATTTTAAATATATTATATATTAGTGTTTGTAAAATTGGTGGATTAGATATTATGTTAAGACAGAACATAATTTCATGTTACAGGGTTTTTGTCTGGCACTAGCCCAGTGCCAGATTTCTGAGTGAAGAATTTGAGAAGACTGTGTATTCCAGTAGTGATAGGTGTACCCGCTGTCTACCCTATTACTTTTGGACAAGTACAACAGTGGCCGTTGACCGGAGAGACAACTATCTTCTATCTTCAAGGGCCAGATAAGTACAACAAACCTGGCCCGAGGAAAATTCATCAACTATTCCACCAGATAATAACTGAACTGTATTAGTAATAAAGACTTTTCCACCAATAAACATGTATAAAGAGAAAAGAAACTTTAGGAAGACAGACTGGGTATGATGTGAACACCCCGACCTGTCATCCAGTACAAATTAAGAATTAATATAGGTTTAGTAACATCATTATTCGATTTTAAAGTATGTGCTTGGACAGTTTGTCCTTTTTGTTTGATTGAATTGAATATATATATATATATATATATATATATATATATATATATATATATATATATATATATATATATATATATATTATATATATATATATATATATATATATATATATATATATATATATATATATATATATATATATATATATATATATATATTGATTTCATTTGATTTGACAGTCCTGACCAAAAGAATATTAGGTTCAGGACTAATAAAATTGTAAAAAAGATTTTCTAATACCAAACTTAAAACACTGTGTTAGTCGAGTTGATCATAGAACTTGCTGGAAGGAAGCAATCCGCTTTCTGTGGACACTTGCTGGAAGGCTTGGCATTGAGTTTATTGAGCGCCCATGCTCCTTGTGGAAAGTCAATGTTAAAAATGATAACATTGACTTTGTCCTACTTCTTAGTTTTGTAGAATAAATAAAAAAGGTAATGGTAGTCCCAAAGCAGGTACTGCTGTAGGGTACTAAAGTGTTAGAGACTTCACTATACCAGGCTTGGCATTGCGAGGTGGGGGTGACCAAATATATTTGGTTAAAAAAAAACTCTTGTATTTTGAAGTCAGCCCTTGTTTATAGTTTGAAATGTCAAAACAATCACAAGAACGAAGGCGGTGAATACTGCAGCGGCCAGAGTTACACTTTGGGCACTTAACGCTTCTCTTGAGTTAGGGAAGGCAAAGGCGGAGAGGAAGCGAATTTGTCATCCCACCTCATAAAGCTGATATCTAGTACAGTGAAGTCTCTAGCACTTCACCTCCCAGCGGCGGTATGTGATGTTGGACTACCTTTACTATACTCTAAGCCCCGGGTAGTCCCCGGGGTCTCTGAGGAGACAAAGAAAGTGTAGGACTACCCCTCTGGAATTCGTAAGAGCAGATTTATTTGAGAATGAGCATGGGGCTGGTAAACTCATGATAGTAAACACATTTCTGTAGAAGCCACAACTGCAAGAGATCATTAATGCTTTGGTCCAGGCTTCTTGCAAAGGGGCCAACTAGAGTTATGGCTCCATGCTTCATGGAGAGTGAAAAGAAAGAGAAAAATGATAAAATCCTACACTGTAACTTCACTCGGTTATACTGTTAATGTCTGTCACAAATTGTAAAGGAATAATCAGAGATGTCTTCAAGTCATTCCTCTCAAATCTCCAGTTCAGTCGCACGTCCCTAATAGTAGCTGTCGAATCGAGTCTCACTTTAAAAATCTTAAACTGCTTATAGTCACAATCGCATTTATTCGAAAAATCACATCAATCACTATACATAATAATCTCTATTTTTAGTACCGTATATCTAATGAATGTGATATTTTTACACAAAATTGCTCAGTAACAGTGCCTATGTTTCAGTACTTCATTTTAGAAAAACTATCAGTATGGCGAGCTGGTTCAGCAGAATTGGCAAGTCCCAAGTCGCTGTGGTGACTGAAGTCCGACTCAAGTTAAGAGTCGATCGACTCGAGTCGACAAAACCAGGAATAACCATTTGCTTGTATATATCTTCAAGGTTGCATGTCTATTTAAAAATAGTAATATTTATTTGGATAATTATGTACACTTATTTCTATTATTAAATAAAATGTATTCCTCTGCTATGCTGCATTAATTACACGCCTTCTGAGTCATCTTCTGATAGTATTTCCCGATGTTCTCCCTTCTTGCTTGCTGGCAACAATAGATCGTGGACTGGAAGCTTGGAACTGGTCTCAAAGTTCTTACCTCGGCACCGAAAACAACAGAACAATAAAACGTTGAGGACCACGAGAAATACGAAATGTGCGACACAATGCCAGCTGTAGAGAGAAGGAGGTATTGTGTGTAGAAATAATATGTACACGTTTACAAGAATGAGGTGAAATTAATTCATACGTGTTTGATATTGGGAACACAATGAATTAATAACGATGAGATGATAAGTAAATATTGATTGAGATAATAATGACTGAGCTGACAGTGACATTATAAACCAGATAAAGTGAGCCAAATTATAACCCATAAGGGGTTGTTGTTTAACTTGGGCTGCTGAGCTTCTATCTCTTATGCAGGCAATAACAAGTTGAAGAGTCATTAGTATCTACTCTGTAGATCTTGGCTTTCCTGTGGCTTTTCTGCCATTCCGAAACGTGTTGAGTTGAAAGTCATGAGCTCCAGTTCCTCCAGCTTGGCTTGCATTTAAAGGATCATCACATCTGGTCCCAATCTAGGAGGAAGAAGCGTGTAGCATTCCCCACCATCCACGGGGCTCTCCAAATAGGCAGAGCTAAAATATTGTGCTCTGGTTCTGGGTTCTTCCAAGGAATCGCCACGTCCTACACAGAGCCACTTCTCAGCTCCCCCCTGCCTATCATGGGGTCCATAGTGAGATCCTCCTGCATGCAGGCAACCAGGTAAACGCCAGAGTTACGTCTGGGGCTCAAGTGACTCATCCAAGCTTTGTGTGTAATGCTGGATTCTCAACATGTTTCACCACAGAGGGAATCTCTGGAAGTGTGTTGATGATTTCAAGAGTCGATGAGGGCGTAATTAGCCTGACAGACAGAGGTTCACATCCAGATCTACATACGTACTACAGCATTGTGCATAGCTGGTGGTTATATAAGGATGACTCCATATATGCCTCCACGCATTCATAAACCGTGTATTCTATGCACAGAACAAACGCCAGTGTTTTTTTCCCCAGGGTCTAAAAATCAATCATCAGAACGCATTCAAAATGGCCAAATGTAATGACCTAATCACGGAGTTGGGACAACAGATACATAAACTAATATAAGTAAATAGCAGGCACCCGTAAATAGAAAGACACTAGACAACAGTAAACAAAAGGGGGTTCACAGCAAGAGCCATAGATGTATAATTAGGGGCAAGAGGTCTAGCGGCCGTCTGAGTGTATGATCTAATAAATATATTGGGTCTGAATTGGCAGCGGAGAATAAGAACAAGGCGAAACTGCGGAAAAGGCACTGAGATATCTGTGGAGTAACCGCAAAGGGCTGTGGAATTCAGGAAAGTAATTTATATACAACAAAATTGCAATGCATGAGTGTGGTGCGTGTGGACAAACACTTAACAACTCACGTAAGTTTTTCATTAAAAACTCAACATGATTAAATGATCAGTCAGCACATAAACATATTTACTCTTTTTTAAAAAAAATGAATCGATGGTTGGTTGAGGATGATGTCGATGGAGATGCAATAAAGTTGTAGAATCGAACATATATACAAACATATACAAAGGGGAGGAGCGGCAGTGCACTTTAAGTCAAAGTAGGGCAAACACGAAAATTGGGATTAATCTGTTTTCTGATACTTTATTTTCTCCTCAATCTAAATATGTCAAAATCATTTGTCAGAACACATTCTAAGTTGATGTATTTTTATTTTGCAAATTTTATTTTCTTAAGAAATTGTGTTTCTCCTATGCAGAAAACCATGAATTTCTCAAAATCTTGTTTTATGTTGCTAATTTTCTTATAACTTGCTCAATTATTTTGATAATCAGCATGAGATTTGGAACATATATTTTCCATTGGACGATAACACCTTTCTCAGATCCCATTTCTAATCCATTATCAAATTGTGATTGTTTTATAGATAATGTAACATTTTGAAAAATGTCTTACTATTTTTAGGTACAAACTTTAAAGTTCTCTGTTTCACAATCTACTAAAGTTATGAAAAATCTAATCTAATTTGACAAAAGTTTAAAAATAGATTGATGAACTTCCATTTAAACTTTGGTGCTCATAACTCAAAAATAAAAAAGCTTAACAAATTGAAGTACAGGATTCAAATTTCCATGGCAACCACAGTATTGTACCATCACATGCGTTGATATACATAGCAATTACTGTTCTAAATTAACCCTGTGTATGTGTATGTGTATGGAAATCCTGCAGTTATTTACGAAAATAGTATTTCACCGTAGCTCTTCTTTTTACCTGAATAGATCGAGTATTTCATGACAGGTCCAAGTCCTTATCAGATGTTAGATATTGTTTTTGTTATTGTTAAACAGACTCGACATCACTGCATTCCGGGCAAACCCATAGGTGCTCAGTCTCCTTCAGTATATATCGAAGCGTGTGAATACTAACTGTTCCTATAGGTAAATAATAAATACCAACCACGGCCCCCTAACGAGAAGGCTCGACCCTAAGGCCATCGCACTGAAGTCACTTTATAAGCAAAATAAAAGGTACCTCGATAAATGAAACATTTATATTACTAGGCGTGTCTAAAAGACCCATAAGTAGGGGTGGGCATGAAGCCGGTTACCTCGCCCCGTCAAAACTTAGGTAGCAACAACACCTTCAGTAGATCAAGAAAATATCAAAGGAACAAGCAGAGCAGTGAGGAAAAGAAGTTGGCTAGTAGGACATGTACTGAGGAAACGCATCTACAACGTTTCAAGTCAGTCCTTGTTCTGGAATTGCCTAGGTAGAGAAACAGATGTAGGAAATAACTGGAGACACCTAAGGACAAAGAAAACATGACAGAACATTAACATATGGAGCCTGACATGAGGTCGTGGCATGAACTAACTGAAGGCATGTACTCCACATGGAGTTAAAAGGCACAGCAGATTAAACGCGCATACTTCCTAATTAATCTTCTCGACAAACTCTCTCTCTCTCTCTCTCTCTCTCTCTCTCTCTCTCTCTCTCTCTCTCTCTCTCTCTCTCTCTCTCTCTCTCTCTCTCTCTCTCTCATTCTCTACCACCAGCAGCCCAATCACCACTGCCGCACTCAAATACCTGAAGTAAATGGTAGATTGCATAATACTTTTATGACTGTCAGCGTCCCAGTAATTGTTTGTCTCACCATGTCCATATAGAATGATGCCCACAGCCCAGAACCAGGAGCCCTGTAGCATGAACAGATACGCTCTTGCCATGCCTAGAATGGCTGAGTGATTAAACCTGAAAGGGACACATTTTTGTGCTTTGTTACTTTTCATTGATCTTTATTCTTCATTCATTTGTTTATTTTTGCATTAAAAAAAAAAAAAAAAAACCAAATAAATAAATAATTAGCTGGTGTGTTCATGCGATGCCAAGAATAAGCTTCCTTTGCGCATTGATCTCGTTTGGGATATTGTCATTAGTCATTTGATCTGTCAGTAGTGTTATTAACATTCTTTTGTAAAATTACATTTCTGTCGCCTCTATCGATTTTGTTTGTTCATTGATTGTGTATGACCAGCATCCATGTAACACAGTGGGTTATATGCAACAATATACTTCCACTGACAGAGATTTGTTGCAAAGGATGCTTTTCATTTTCTGGAATGCTGTTTTGTCTTGAACTGTTGTGAACTTTATCTCTGAGGTATATATTCCATCTGATGTTGCTAAGGTGCCCAGATATTTCAATCTATGAACTTGTTTCAAAAATGTCTAACTGTTTTCTGTATAAATCTTTCTTGAACATCCCCAGTATTTCTGTCTTTGTGTGTGTGTGTGTTTTTTTTTCTTTTTAGTTTTTTTTTGGCTTTCGCTATATTTCCATACAGCACGCCTCTTTCAACCAATAATCGTATGCAAGGATCTTTCGATTAAATAAGGATACCTTTTAATCCGGCGTGAATTATTTCCAGATTGTGTATGCTGTATGTAATGTTCTGTATTATTTTAAACGTTCATCACTCTTCAGTTCCCCCAGGAGCATAGGCCTTCAACAAACTTTAGTATTCATGTCTCGTGCTCAAGGTCTTTCCATGGCTTCCTCATCTATCCACGCCCGCCTCCAGCACTCCTTTCCACGTGTTTCCCTGGCCTTCATCCACCTCTCCCATCCCAGGGTCTCCAGAACAAGGCTATCGACAAGTTTCCTCCACGCATGTTCAGTACATCTAAGTATAACACAATTGATCGTTCGCCTTTTCTAATTTTTTTCTCTCTCTGCAACTATCCTTTTATTTCCTCATTTTACGCACATAAACCTGCACCACCGCCGCGCCTTAGATTTGATGACCTCTGTTCATACTGCGATAGTGTTATTTCACGGCTAATGACCATCCTTAGGGATTAATTGTAATCGCTTATGTTGTTAAACCAGATTGACTTCCTACGGTAACCGTGAAAATGTCCGTCTAGGCGCATTGTTCGCTACAAAAGCGTCCAGACACTGTGGTGAAGAATACAAAAGGAAGACCAGATGTTGTCTGCGATATGTTACAGCTTATCCTTCTGGGGACCAGTAAAGTACAGGTGATAATTGCTTAACTCACTTCCGTCCAGACATTGTCTGTGTAATTATTACAGAGAAACCAATTTGTGTAGACCAGTTAGTGAGGACACTATCTGCAGGCGAGGTTACACACAGTAAATTGGAAGGTTATGTAAAAGGGACGGAAGAAGTCGGGCCATAAATGGGAGATGAGGACATGTGTTTAAATTTTAAAATGATATTTTAAAACAAGCGAGAGAAAGTAAAATAACTAACACCCCGACCCACTACATTCTAGCTCATGGATTGAATCATATGAGAGTCAGGAATAAACATTTATTCTTATTGGAAGTTTTGTCAGAAACACCAGGTGGAAGCATGGATAGGAAAACTGCAATATAACCTAGCTAATTCGGAGGCTAAAACACATGGCATTCCAGAATCGTCCAAAGTAGGCAGCTCGAATTGAAGCCAGGAAAAGAATAGAGTTAGGATCATGACTTATAGGACCGAAGAAAACCGATAGGACCGTATCGGAACTCCTTCTGAACACTACAGCAAGGACAATCTACCCTTTAATACGGAAGCCAGACTCCTACTGGACCTACTGACAAAGTCACAGACGGAGTCTAAAGAGAATTAATACGCCAGACGCGTGTTCGAGGCATCTGCATCAAGTTGCCAAGACTATTCAACTGAGGAAGAAGTATAGAGTTCCCAAATGTTACTGAAGTAAGTTGTAACATATATTTTGTACTTTGAATTTGACATGTTTGAACTTGCTGATGGTTATACAGGTTCATACGAGGCTGGAAACCTCAGCAAGTAAAAATTATATATTCATGAACCACCGCAGCAAAGCGCTGGTGATTGCTTCCTGCTAGTTTTCACAGGGAACCAAAAGCAGAGTTAACCCCAGAATCCGAGTGGAGCAGGGAGTGGATGATGATGACATCATATGTATATATTTACTATCATTTGTAATAAGTTGTATGAATACATAAACATGTTCACCCAGGCACACGCTATTGCACTTGCCGCTATCCAGTTGCAATTTTTCAATTAAATTAACTAAAAGAATGGTGATTTTTCATCCCCTGGGTTATATGATGTATGCACAGAGAGATTTAAAAAGTTAAGAGAAAGGAATCGGTTGAAGACCAGCGGGAAAGGCGCCTGATTAATATCAGGAAAGCGAAGGATTAAGCAGAGGTTTTGTTCTTTTATTTCCTTTAAATTTTGTGGTACGAATCGAAGAGACCATTTGAGGGACTACTCTACGATACCAGTTGTACTATTATTCTGTGGCTCAAAGTTTGTGATTGACACTGGAAACCTACGTTCCACGGGTGGTGAAGATACCAGCCTTGACCAGAAGAGGTTACCTCTTGAAATGATCTGGAGACGTGCTCTTGCCACAGAGACGAATTGACGAAACCAGGAGCATCAACACTTCAGCGTTTTGGCAGCTAAGTGACATTTCCAGCAGGCCAAATATAGAAGAACTTGGTTTTTCTTTTCAACATTACGCGTATAAAGCCGACATCTTTTCTAGGAAGACACCTACATTTTATTAATTACCAGCACTTATTTATTTACATTTGTTCAAAAGTAATTGATCATTAAATTTGTTATATGTTGTTTTACAAATTCATAGTTCATTATAGTTATTAAAGAGATAGGTGCACACTCATGATTCAGTATCTTTAATATATATCTTTATAGAGATAATAAGAAGAATTTTACTGTTAATTCTGTTGGGGGCTTGTACGAGCTAAATTAAATTATACAATATCTCTTTATAAAAAGGCAGCGGGCAGATAAACATTAGCATTGCTAAGATACATGCAGCATTGTTCTCGACTTCTTAAATATCATATGAATACTCCCTCAAGGTAGAAGCATCATCATCCTTCATTCTGCATCTCAGCCAAGAGTAATCTTGTGCGAAGGTAGATACCTTTGAAGACCCACATTATATACTTTAGGTTTTGACCATTGTTGGACCATCACTGCGGAGCAAATAGAGGCAACCCGTGACACTAAGTAAACTTTGGCTAATATTATTGTTTAGGTTATTTTGCCTTTTTTGTAGCGCCACAGATGTTCTGATTCAAGGCATCATGTCTGGTAGGGTGTTGTGAGTCTATAGTGTATCTGTGTCACAGAACGTGCTATTATTCCGTCATTTTTTCTGTCCATCCTATGCTTCACTCCCCTATGTCAGTAATTGCCGATAATACTTTTCGTAGGAGGTACGTTTTAGATAAACGCCAGCGTAAACCACTCTTGGTATATTTATCTTTTTAATCGTAGAAAGATTGCTTAGCCAGGCGTTGAACAATAAGGTCAGCGATTAAAACCAACATTGTCAGACTTTTTTCGCGGGACTCTTGTTTACTCAGACGTTAGACCGTGTGTATTGTTATAAGCAGTTAAATTGTCTTACCCAGACATTCGTGTTACGTATTAGTTTCCGGTCAGTGTGGTTGTTGAGGTCCGTTTTTAAAGATAACGAGTTATCTTGAAAGAGTGACCTGCAAAACTTACAACATTTAAGTATGTCCAGATTATTACAATATGGAGGAATTAGGGCAAGGTACATGATATAATTATTTCCGGTGTTGTCAACAATAATTAGTTATACTACCATATATGGCAATGTCAAAAATTATAACGATGCCGAGATGAAAATATCCTAAACTAAGACGCTTATATGGTGGTTGGCTTTAAACTGAAATAAACTAGTTTAAATTGCGATTGGTTTTAACGAGAATAAACTAGCGAAATTAAATTTAGTGTGAGTGAAGTTTTAACTATAAGACATGAGTGTCTGAAGATTCCCCACTGGATTTCCAATTCTCATCAGAGAGATAAGACGACATGTAGAAAAAAGTATAAAACTTCTTTTATAATACTTAGTCACGTCCGAGGAAATCCTCTTCGCGTGTTAAAGTTAAGAGTTGTTAATTTATAATCACCATTAACTCATATAAGAAGATTGCACCTTTACGGCTGCAGTGAAGTGCTACCGGTCATTCTGTACAAAACGTCTGCACCTAATTTAAATTGAAGGGGTAAGTTTTAACATACACATTGTCTTATTTTATATGTACCGTTTACATGTTTGAAATGTTTATTTCTGTAAAGTTGTGTATGCGGC
>JAMPIV010003263.1:0-190139 GCA_024509875.1 Oreohelix idahoensis | reverse complement strand
AGCGGCTTTGAGTTTTTTCCCTCCTTGGTTTTTCTTCCTATTTTCTAGTCTTAGAAGCATCCAGTTTTTGGCATGGCAGAGAGAATTAGGATAAGATCCATTTTGAGACAGGAGGCGAAGGACTCAGGATTAGAAGGAGAAGCCGCGAACCTGTTTGTCAACAGGGAACTTGAAAGGTATGACGCGGAGGAAGAGAGGGCAGAAGCTAGGAAGAAAGAAGCGGACGATCGTCAATTGGAGCAGAAGAAAATTGAGGCAGAGATCGAAGCTCGCAGGGAAAGCGAGAGAGAGAGAGAGGGAAAGACAGCATGAACTGGCGCTTAAGGCTTTAGAGAGTCGGGGCGCCTCTACTTCGAATAACGGAGAGCCGTCTTCGCCCAAGTCTCAGTCAATGGATCACTCCAGCACTCAATCTGCCCAATTAACGGCGATGTCTTTTGCTTTAGAGTCTTTTCCCAGCCCCAATGAAAAAATAGACACCTTCCTAGAGAAATTCGAGAGGCTCGCAAATCTGTATGGGTTAGAGAGTTCCCGCTGGGCACTTAAACTCTCAACTGCGTTGAAAGGTAATGCGTATGACGTGTACACAAAGCTGGGAACCAACCAACATGATTACGACATGCTGAAGAAGGCCTTGCTAGAACGGTTTGAGATGACCGCCCGAAAATTTCTGCAAATGTTCAGAAACAGCCGGAAAGAGAGCACGGAAAGTTTTTCGCAGTTCTCTTCACGTCTCACGGGCTATTTGGCAAAGTGCATTAAATTATCTGACCTACCTCTTACATATGAGGGACTACTTGAACGTGTTCTTGTGGAACAGATAAAGTCTACTTTGTCAAACGAAACCCGTAGATTTTTGGCTGAACATGGCGCAGTCAGGCTTGAGGACAACCTCAATAAGGCAGAACACTATACCAATGCAATGGCCGAACTTCCCAGCACTAAACGTAAACCCACAGATGAGCTATCTCGTAAACAAAATCTAGAGCGGTCATCCTATTCCTCAAATTCCTCTCAGAATTATAACCAACGAGAAAATAATACCCAGAGACCTCCCCAGGAAAAATCGAAATTCTACAAAACCCGATTTTCCCCAAATAATAATTCTGATCAACCCACCAAGCCAACGTGGCAGCGCGGCCACCAATGTCAAGGAAAAGGGAAGACCCCCATACCAGGAACGTCTGATCAGAGCAAACAAACCGGTCCAAACCGCATCGGATGTTTGCATACAGCCTCGAAAGGTAGAGTCAATGTCAGTGATTCTCAACCTGAGGGAGACCGACCCTCAACGCGAGGAACTGTAATTTTAAATGGTACCTCAACTACTTATCTCTTTGACACTGGACTAAGCTTTAGTTGTATTGTCGCTAGGCACCTAGTCAAACCAGGTCAGGAGACAGAGGAAACAGTCAAACTTAGTGGAGTTTTCAGGAGTGATGCACCCAGGACGCTTCCTATCGCACTGGTAGAAATACACTCTGATTTTTTCAGAGGTGTTATTAAAGCGGCCATTATGGATGATCCGATCTACCCAGTTATCCTGGGATGTAGATACTTGTTTAATGGGAGACCTAAGGAGCCGATTGTGGCAGCGGTAACCACAAGAGGGCAAACCAAGAAGGAGAGGGAGCCTGCGCCAAATTTGTTGCTGAATGAACTGAAGGAGGCGCAACAAAAGGACCCTCATCTGGAGCTCTGCTTTAGAAAACTGCCCATGGCTAAGGACCCAAGACACAACGGAGACATCTTTTCTAAGGATGGCGTATTGTATCGTAGAACTGGCAACCCGGACACGGGAAATAACCAGCTCCTAGTACCGACGCACTACAGAAGCCAGATCTTAGAAATGGGGCACTCTCTTCCCTTTAGCGGACATATGGGACAAAACGCCACTATTCAGCGAATAAAAACCCACTATTGGTGGTCAGTAATGAACTCTGACATTATCAGGTATATGAAATCCTGCGCCCAGTACCTACGGGTAGCACCCAAGCACTTGACACCCCCAGTACCTATGGGGCAAATGCCAATTGTGGGTACTCCATTTGAACGGGTTGCTGTCGACATCATTGGACCCCTGGAAAGGACCAAAAGAAGGAACAGGTTCATCCTGACCTTAGTCGACACTTGCACAATGTGGGCCAAAGCTGTACCGCTACCATGCACAGATTCCAAGCATGTCGCAGAAGCCCTCTTGCAAATTTTTACACGGTTGGGATTCCCTCAACAAGTTTTGACGGACAATGGATCCCAATTCTATATCCTGTTAATGTCTTTTAAGATCTTGAGGGCCAAACATATCCACACAAGTCCCTACCATCCGGCCGGAAATGGGCTCGTGGAACGTTTTAATTGCAGCCTCACCACCATGTTACGTAAGCTGGGTCAGAAGAAACCGGAAGACTCGGACCTATATATATCGGCTGCCTTATTCGCCTACCGAGAGGTTCCCCAAGGGTCTACGGGATTCCCGCCTGCTACACTTTTATTTGGCAGACCTATAAAGGGGCCAGTAGAAGCCTTACTTCGGTCCCTGACAGACCAAAAGGCTGACGAGACAGTCGTCTCTGCAAGCAAGTATGTATCTCAGCTCAAGGAAAGGTTAAAACTAGGGTGGGATCTAGCTACTACCAACCTTACAAAAGCCCACGCTAAACATGCTAAAAGATACAATAAAGCTGCAAAAGAGAGAGAAATACAACCAGGGGAGAACGTTTTGTTGCTACTTCCAACCGGAAGCAATAAACTTCGCATCGGATGGCAAGGGCCGTTTACCGTCCTTAAAAAGATCTCACGTACCAATTACAAGATCTCCATCAAAGGAAAGGAGAAGGTCTTCCACATAAATCTGCTTAAGAAATATTTGGAAAGACCGGTTCCATCCTCCGAGCATCTCTTGGCTGTAGCCATAGCAACGGAAGACGAGGAAGATGATGATGGTTGCATGGAGTACCCATTGTAACCCACAGAATCCTTTAAAGATGTCAAGTTCGGTGACAATCTCTCACCAGAACAACAAACAGAAACCAGGGCTCTACTAAAACAGTACACTGCAGTCTTAACGGATGTACCTGGTCGAACAAATCTCATTAAATTCGATATGAAATTAACAAACGAGACCCCTGTTCGAACTAGAGTTTACCCCATACCGTACGCTAAAGGTGATGCACTTCGCGGAGAAATAGACAAGCTGCGTCCGGCAGGAATTATCAGTGAGTCTACATCTCCTTACAGTTCGAGTATAGTGCTGTTGCAGAAGCCCAATAAGGAAGTTCGGCTGTGTATAGATTACCGGCTGCTAAACGCTGTAACGGAATTCCAGCCCGAACCTCTCCAAACTGTTTCTGAGTTGTTCATCAAGCTCAGCAAAGCAAAGATTTTCTCCAAGATTGACCTCAGTAAAGGTTATTATCAAATACCAGTCAAGGAGGAAATTAAACCTTTGTTAGCTTTCAGCACTAGTGAAGGACATTACACATTTAACGTGATGCCGTTCGGATTGCATAACGCACCAGGAGTGTTCACCAGGATGATGAGGAAGCTTCTAGAACCTTTGCAAAGTCCCCATATCCATAATTTCATGGATGACATATTAATTGCATCGGAAACCTACGAAGAACATATTGCTACGATTGCTATGCTCCTCAGGAGACTACAGGAAACTGGTCTCACAGCCAGACCTAGCAAATGTCTCATCGGGTTTGAACAGTTGGACTTCCTGGGGTATACTATTTCTCACGGCTGTAGTTTGCCTATTAAGAAGAACGTGGAGAAATTGCTGCAGCCAAAAGACCCCGAACGAAGAAAGACGTACGTTCCTTCCTATCACTATGTGCATACTATCAGAAATACATCCAGAACTTCAACGGACTGACGGCACCTCTGACTGACCTCACAAAGAAAGGTTGTCCTGATAAGGTCATATGGGATCAAAAGTGTGAACACGCGTACAGCACTTTGAAAGGACAGTTGTCTGCATACCCCATTTTGAGGTTGCCTGACCTCAAGAAACCTTTTGTACTGCGGGTCGACGCGTCAGGTCAGGGCATCGGGTCAATACTGCTTCAAGCCGATGACAGTAACCAGAACATGCTACTTCCAGTTGCCTATGGCAGTCGGAAATTAAATAAAGCTGAACGGATCTACAGCGTTGTTGAAAGAGAATGTCTCGCTCTGATTGACGGTATCAGACGCCATCAAGAGTTTCTCTATGGTACATCTTTCACGGTGCAAACAGACCACGCTCCGTTAGCTTTTCTTGGTGCCAATAAAGAATTTAACGCAAGGATCATGCGAAGGGCCCTTCTTTTAAGCGTTTATTCTTTCAAAGTGGAATACATTCCGGGAAGACAGAATGTCGGGGCGGATTTCCTAAGTAGAAATGGACTACGGAGGAAGAGGAGGAAGTTGAAGATACCAAACATCCAAAAGCTACCGATCAGGGCAGCTTCATTGTCATAAATCAAACATGAAAAGATGTTTTCATGTCTCAAAAGAAGGGACGATTGTGACAGACAACTTAGCCGTCCCTGAATTTGTTAGAATGATGGTAAGAACCCTCTCATAACATCGGTACCCCTGAAGTGTTGGATGATATGGTACGACCCTTCGTAACGACCCCTTCGTATAACATCAGTGCCCCCGAATATTGTGGTAACTCTTCGTCAAGCGGGATTTTTTTTCACCTGGACTCATTAGCTATGCAACCTTTCCACGCAGATGGGCAACACGTTGGCTGATTAATATGTGGACAGTTTATCTACCGTTCATTCTGGTCATCGCATTGATTTAAGGAGAGGTTAAATCACACCCACGAATATCTCTTGAGCAATCATATGCAGTTATTTTCATTAACTTGACCAGTGGGGGGCGTTGCCAACATCAAACGATAGTAGCGACCACGATCAAAGACACGGAAGAGATCTCAGGAAAGACTAGCGGCACGCTATCAAAGAGGCAGTAGTGGTCCCTGAAACGCGATGCAAGTTTCCTGCCGGTATTTCGCTTCTCGGTGTTAATCACAGAACGATCGCAATGGGAGCGCACGGGAAAGCCGTCACGAACGCAACGAGCGGAGATACAGAAGACCAGGGGCGGCATCTCTCTTTAGTCTGGCGGTCAGATCCCCTAAAGTTTCCTGAGATCTAAAAAGGTGTCAATTTTCTCATGTCCCACTCATCTTACATTTTATTTTAGATATATACAGACCATGAAGAAATGCATGTTATCACTCGTTGGCCAGAACTTGACAGAAGCACTAGCTATATTTGAAATCGTGTTAGATTTTCCCTTGGATTTTCATATATATTTGCAGTGAATTCTATTCTGTGCAAAACGGTAAAAAATAATTGTGTAAAGTGATCAGTGGTCTAGTTCATTCATTCTATTTCACTGGATTTTGTGTTAATTTAAATCTATTAAATTAAACTATCTAAATAGTTCCAGTTGTAAATGTAATGATATATCTATTATATTATTTCAAAAGATAATACAGGCTTAAATGCTAGAGTAACTTTTAAAGTCGCGAAGGAATTTATAAGTAATAAATTTAGTTAAGTCCTATATATATATATATATATATATATATATATATATATATATATATATATATATATATATATATATATATATATATATATATATATATATATATATATATATATATGTATATAGATGTGTGTTTTAACCATTAGAACTCGCGCAGTGGTTTATTAAATGCATAATTAAATACGCGAGGGTATATATAGATAGTCTTAACGGGGACTTCATCGCTCTTTAAAATGTTATTTGATTTTTCGGTATATTACATGTCTTTTTCTTTCATACAGAGTGATCGTAATCTTTGCGATCCCAGCAATAAAGAAATCATACATCTTAAAACGTCCAGACATATTGATGAAACATTTTTAAATTTAATCTTGTGGTGGTTCGATGCGGCCTAGCTATCATAATTACATGAAAGAAAGACTACCCAAGAACATTTAAATAAATCAACAAATTAAATTTCTACCTGTAAGATAAACTGGAAGATGAACAGTTGCCAGTAACGATATTTTATTTACTGCTCTGTTGTGAGAGAGTACCTATTTACCTGAACTGTGACTCGGCCTAGGTTTTCCTCACTGGATTTTAAACTTAGCGGACAGTTGCTATCATCACGCCTTGAAGGAATTTTACCACTAGCAGGAAAATTAAAGAGACCACTTCATTTTCACCCCTGTATCGAACTGTGTCAGTGCCATCCCATAGACTCCTTTTTTATACAAGAAAACACAAGAACTCTTAGGCTTCAAGTCCGGCGATAAGTGGGAATATTTGCTATCAGCAATCCTCGCTACATCTGGGGCGGGACATCGAAGTACTAGACATTTTCACATGTCAAGAGTGTAATTGCTGTTTATATAATTCTATGGATTGTCTGATGCTGCAATCGGTAAGTGTGTGTGAGTATATGAGTGTGGATCCTCATGCGCGTGCATGAATGACAGGAGATTTAATTTTTTGAAAACCATTTTGTTAACTTGTCTACCGGGTAATACATTTTCTGTATACCCTGCATTGTTCCTTTAAGTGGCATATTTTGTTAACTCTGTTAAAACCCCTCCCCCTTTTTCATTTTTTTAGTAAAGGGAAGAACCATTGGGAATAACAGGATTTTTGTCTACCACCTATACTTAATATTGTAACACCTATTTCAGAGTAATTAAATTCACTGGTGGGTTACATTACCTATGTTCCTGATAATTATCTATCTTTGGACTGGGTTTATCTTTGTCTAATACAAGCGGGAAGGGCTTAGTCGATACCAATCTTCTTCACCCCCCCCCCACCTTGTTAGTTGTATTTTCTGTACTTATGATAATTTTATGTAACACTTGATATTTATTTGTGATTTGATTTTTAAGGTTAATAAACATCATAAACTTATTTAGTACTGTGTTGGAATACCCAAAGCCCAACAATTTCCCCTATTTGTTTAATATAGTTTGTATCCACGTGCGTCTGTGTGTTTGAACCACCAAATCGGTGTGAGCGCAGGTGTGTGTCTGGAAACTGGCAAATAACTGTTTGACCAGGAGAGTAAGGAGAAGATTGAGAAGAACGATTTGTCGTAAATAAGTCTGTCCTTGCTCTCCCCAGCACTCTGTGAAGCAACTATTTACTCTCTACATTTTCTATCACTGAGCTTTTCACCACCATTCTCCACTCTAAACAGGACCACTATTTCTAAGACTCTTTCTCTCAAAATAAATTTACGACACACTCCTCTTCGGTAGTGTTTATCTTGGTACTACCTTTCATTTTAAACATCCAATGATGACGAATTTCTCTAAAGATCATATATAAAGTATTAACTGTTTTTTTTAAACGTTCTTTTCATTTTCATTCTTTGCCCTTGTTTCAACAGTATTCCATAATAAATGTACGTGTTTATATGTACACACGCAAATATATACATATATCCTTAGTTAGAGTTGATAACTTTGTGGAGTAAATTTGATGTTTGCATCCGTATTACTCATTTTTAAAATACTTATATTCAAAGCTAATAATACAATTAATACTTTGCTGAATTACTTTAGGTTGGGGGTTCATTAAATACAAATCGAATTACATCGTGACACATACATTTTTCTCACAGAAGTAGGCGGTGGATACATAGTTTACAAGAAACTTTGTAAATGCTATTGTTGAACTTGTCGTCACAGAAATCTCTGTGAGACCCCCTGAAATAGTAGCACAATCCGCCTATTTACACAACTGCCAAGAGTAATCTTGAAGGAAAGTTACTACTTACGAAAACCTCATAATTTTACTCCACCTGTCGGACCATACGTAGATCACTACGGCAGATCATGGGGAGACAACCCGCGACATAACCGTACAGTTTACAAAACTATATTGTGGTTAAAAAGCTGTTCAGTAATTAATCAAATTACACTCAATTAACTTTTATTCCCCCCCCCCCCCCCTCTCCAAATCGACGGTTTGCTACATGGTCTCAAAGCCAATGCATCCAGATATGTTTGACTAAACAATCCGCTGAAGGTGAAAGGCTATTAAAAGAAGAAACTTAACACATCACAAACGGTTCCATCCTCAGAACACGAAGCAGACAGAGCACACTGTAGTTGTTTACCGCCATTTTTGACGGCTGACTTCCTAGTAGTATAATAATTGCGTCACCAAAACTTATGATCTGAGCGCCGGTGACGTCTTACTTTGTAAAAGTTGCTTAAATGTTAAACTTTGTTATATACATCTTTGTCACTATGCATTCACTTATTACGTTCCCTTCTGCTCCCTGTGGAATATAGGGCTTCAAGAAATACACAACTAGTCTTCCTGTTCTCTAGCATTCGATAAAGTTATTTCTGTCTTCTTTATCCCGTTCATGTCTGATTCCCTTTTCAGCGTGAAAGAAAGAAAGACAGAACAATGGAAAGAAAGAAAGAAAGAACTGTAATTTATGCCCCTAACACAATGTCAGCTTGACTTACCAATGACCCTTAGCGAATAACATTGTCATCTACTCAGGTCTACTTATTTTGTAAACAGACGTCTTAAAGACAGTGACATATACAACCAAGAAACTGACCAATGTTGGAGGCCATGGTAACTTTTGGCCCCGATCTCAATTTTTAGGTCAATTTACTTCGAGAAGGTGCAGATGAACTCAGCTGTGGGCAAGGCTTATGCATGAGATGTAAGAGTTAGAAACATATTTGCAAGATATATGGAACAGACACTTCTTGCAACTGTGTCTGTAGTGAAATAATTACATCGTGCATAATGAAGTGGTGCACAAGTAACTGCAATAAAATACTGAGACACAAACTGTAGAGACACAACGGTAAGATACAAGACAGACATCTAGAAAGACAGACAGACAGACAGACACATAGAAAGAAAGAAAGAAAGAAAGAAAGAAAGAAAGAAAGAAAGAAAGAAAGAAAGAAAGAAAGAAAGAAAGAAAGAAAGAAAGAAAGAAAGAAAGAAAGAAAGAAAGAAAGAAAGAAAGAAAGAAAGATTCCTTGTCTAAAAGTATTTGAATTTTTTTTTAATTTAAAATAAATTTAATTACAATAAACGACAAAAATGGTGTGGTTATTTTTCTTTACACGCCCTTGTGAGTTTTGTGTAATGTTATGCATTCATCTCCCTGTTAATTAGAGATGGTCGCCTTGCGAGAAACCTGAACGAAAGCATTCATGTGCACTTGAAGATGTTTTATGCAGCAATTTATGTTTGTGATAAAATTAACCGTGATGCAACGTTAAAATATCTCCAAAGATAAAAAGTAGGGATACAAATAATGCGTAAGTTACTCGAGTACATGATCGCCCAGGCCGCGGGTCACTACCCGCCATGGAAATTAATTTGCTAGACGTGACGGCAAAACGTTTACCCTTGGAACGGGATGAGAACGGAGATCAAAAAGAAAAATATGACTGAACACGTGCTTGAAACTAGCAAGAAAAAAAAGACGCAATTTGGGGGGGGGGGGGGGGGGGGAAAGGAAAAAATTCACATCCCCAAGTTGACACAAGGTAAAGAAATCGACAAAAGGGACCTTAGCTATTATACGCAACAGTCATTTCTTGGACGCTTTTGCGATACTTCGTCCTTTATTTGAATTCAGCGGCAAACGCCTTACAGAAGATGCTCGAACATATTTCAAAAAAACAACTAACCTTGAAAAGTAACTTTTTCTTAATAATAATGTTAGGAATATAAAACCTAGCTGGCCGGATGGCCCATCTTGAGCAGAGAAATAATATGCTTTCATTTATACAGACGGATAGATAATAATGAAGATATTGACAAAAGACTGTGTTGTTCATATCAGCGAGCGACTGCATTGAAACAAAAACATGTCACTAATTTTCAAAAAAATTGCAGCCTTGAGACTCAAGTGCTAAAATCTAGTTAGAATGAACGAGAGGGGGTGTTAGGGAAAGTTGTGGCTAAAAATAACTTTAAAGGCAAAATTGTGTAGGGGAAGGCAGAGTTGGTTCAAAAAACAAGTGTGTTTTTTTGTGAAACGCAAGTAGAGACAGACGGACCAACAGACAATAATACATACTTGACTGAGGTATGACTGAACTGACTTTTTTGGAAGGGGGTTTGAATTTGAAAAGGAAAAAAGGCGGTGATTGGCCACAGAAAAACATAATATCGGCGCTCAGACGCGCATCTTTGCCATTCATCATAAGTTGTCCAGTGGTAGACACAGTAATTATTTAGTGGTGTAATTCCCAGAAGCTAATTGAAATATTTAGAGGGACGCCATACTAGAGCCAGCAGCTCAGCTGAGTTTTGCTAGCCTATACTGTGTTCTCTATTCATAATTCTAGTAAGACTGAAAGTATTTCTTTGTATATTTTAATATTGTTTAATATTTCGAGAGATTTGATACTGCCATATCAAAATCTAGCCCTTACAACAAGTAAGGATTCGCTCTAGACCGCCAGCCCCAGTTCAGGGTCTAGAGACAAACAAAATACATAAACGCCAGCAAGGATTATAAAGGGCGGATCAAGTGTTGAGATCAGTGGAACATACCACCTATCCTATTCAATGGCAGGAAGCTAATGAACATATTTCAGAATATGTAGTCTTGGGGAACTTATACTATGTGAAACCAACTTGGTAAGGTGTGCTGTATGGTCAGAGAGATCTGACCCTGTCTATGTGGTGTTGTTGTATAGTGTTGAGTGTAGTAGTGGCTCAGGAGGTAGAGTTCTGACACATGACCCAATACTTTTATTTCAGAACTGTGAGTTTTTTTATTTGGCACCAAAGTGGTGTCAAATGCTATGTTGAGAAATACAAGAGTCGACCCGTGCAGTCGAGAATTTTGGCAGAGCAGCCTATATAGCCCCCAAGCACGGAGAGGTGGGGCCACCAAATTCCAGCACCAGAACTACTCAGTCGAAGATACGTGAGCGTCTGGCTTGCTGGACCTTCACCAACTTATTTTAATAACAAACACCAACTATATTCCCATTTACTAGAACCTACCATGGTGGGAAATAAACTTTGTATTCCTCCCGTCAGTAATGGACAATGTGGGATAGTTATAGACAGGGAGTGATGAAGCCACTCCATCAGCACATCCATTAATCGTTCTCCCAGATAAATTACAAATATAAACAGTATTAATATTAACTAGTCTTGTAAAATTCATATGTACAAACCTTTCATTTATTATGCCATATATTCATGCATTTCATTCATAAATTCAAAACCTTTCATATGTTCTGACCAAAATAAAACCTTGGTTCAGAACAAATAAACTTAAAGAAAATTTAAATATCAAAATTTTACACAGCTTGAGTTAGTTCAGTGTGTTATAAAGTTTATTAATATTTTATTAGACTTATTAAATATATGTGTGTGTGTTTGTATATACTAATACAACACCTTACATTCAGTACCCTAGATTTTTTTAAAGTAGCCACATTCATTAGTAAAAAAGATATGTGTGAGGTCGTAAGTGGTAGCAAGAAGGGCCTTCTGTAAATTCACAGCTACATTTATCTCAGGAGCCTTCACAGCTGACCTCATGCATCACACTAGGTGATATCACAACCATACAGTACCATCAAAAACCACTACATATATTGGGGTCTCTTGTCCAGGGATAATTAGCTAAACTTGTAATATTAGGATCTCCTAGTGGGAGAATAAAATTAGGGGAACACATTGGAAAAATTAAAAGTGTCCCTTAAAATTAAAAGTGAAACAAAAGTTGGTGAATCTTCACAGCCAGTGGTAATTAATTAGTTAACTGGCTAATTAGACTTATTTTAGACTATAGTAATTAGAATTACTTTAGTGGTTAGAGATTTATCTTGCTCATTGCTAAATTGTCTAAAAAGTATGGCGGAGCTGGCAAAGTTCAGATCAGCTGCTGTGCTAACGGCAAAGGATATGGGAATGGATGGTCAGGTTTTAATTCAATATGTAACGGCTGAATGTGATAAGTATATTGAACGGGAAGAAAGAAGATTAGAAAAAGAGGCTGAAAGAAAATTAGAGTCTGAAAGGTTGGCTGAAGAGAAGAGGTTAGAGGCTGAGACTAAGAGGCTGCAGATTGAGGCAGAAGAAAAACGACAGCAAAGGGAAGCAGAAGAAAAAAGATTGACTGCTCAAAGGGAGGCAGAAGATAAAAAGGCCGAAAGGGAGGCAGAAGATAAAAAGGCCGAAAGGGAGGCAGAAGATAGAAGGTTGCAAAGGGAGCACGAATAACGACTAAGGGAGCTGGAGCTACAAGGCCAGGCTCCTGAAAATGGTGCCAGCCCTTTTGCCTCAGATGCTACGCCCAGTCTGGGAGCCTCAACATCAGCTATGGGGTTTCATTTAGACCATTTTGTTGAAAAAAGACGATGACATAGAGGGGTACCTAGGACGTTTTGAGTTATTAGCTACTACATATGGGTTAGAGAGAGAGAGAGGTGGAGTTTAAAGTTATCACAGGGACTGAGAGGTACTTCTTATGAAGTCTTCGCAAAAATGAACAGAGAAGACCAAGACAATTATGACATGTTAAAGCAGGCTTTGTTATTGAGGTACTAAAAAAATGGTGAATTTTATCGTAAGAAATTTAGAAATGCCAAACTGTTGTCTGGGGAGACATACCACCAATTCTCTGCCAGACTGGAAACCTATTTGGAGAAATGGACTGCTCTGGGGAAGACCCAAGATCTTAAAGAAATGATCATGATTGAGCAATTGCGAGAGTCCATGGCTCCAGACATGAGAAAATTTCTCATGGAACAAGGTGCAGAGAAGTTGGGGGAGGTTTTAAATGTCGCTGAGAGGTATCAGGCAGCCCAGGCAGAGGTAAGTGGTGCTAAAAAGAAGCACATAGATACTTTTAAAGCTCCACAGCAATTTAATAAATTTGAAAATAGAGAACAGGGTAATAAAGGTAGGACAAACTTTGAACGGCCAAGAAATGACTATCGAGATAGAAACTCACAGTTCAATGACCAAAAATCCAATGAAAGAAAACCGTTTAATCAAAGAAAAAGATGGTGTAAATGGTGCAAGAAACATAACCATAACACCGAATTTTGTAGAAGGAAACCTTCAAACATTGCTGCAATGAAGTCGGGGACTCAAAGAATAAAGGTTAATCCTAATGGACAGCAGGAACCTTATCACCCCCCAGTTTGTGAGGATGTTATTTGTAATGGGGTCACCATAAGGTGCCTTTATGATACAGGTTTGGATTATGATTCAGTTGTGAAGTCTAGCCTAGTGGACCCAAGTCAGTATACCACAGAAACAGTGGAAATACAAGGGGTGACTAAGGACATACCACTCATGACACTTCCCATCGCAAGGATAACGGTGAAAACTCGCTATGTGGAAGGAGAAATCAGAGCAGCAGTGATAGATGAACCAATCTACCCTCTGATATTGGGGTGTAGATACGTTTTCTTGGGGAATCCCGAGAGACCTGTGATCATGGCGACAGTGCAGACCATGTCACAGAAGAAGGAGGAAGAAGGTGAACCTATAAATGCTCATCCAGAGGAGATGAGGAAGGCGCAGGCTGAGGAAAGGACACTCAAGCCATGTTTTAAAAAATTGCCCAAATGCCACACACCTCCGAGCAAGGGGGAATATTTTATGAAGAACAAACTATTATACAGGAAGGCCGGAACTGGAACAAATGGTCACAACCAGCCGGTTCTTCCCACTTCATATAGGGATAAAGTGATGGAACTCGGGCATGCGATTCCCTTCAGTGGTCACATGGGGATCAGCGCCACAGGACAGCGTATAGCTTGTCATTACTTCTGGCCAGGAATAACGGAGGATATAAAAAGATATGTCAAATCCTGTCCAGAATGTCAAAGGGTAGCTCCAAAGCACTGGACTGCTCCTGCAACTCTAGGGGAAATGCCCATAGTGGGAACACCTTTTGAGAGGGTTGCAGTGGATATTGTGGGACCTCTCACTCGGACCAAGAGGAGGAACAGTTACATCCTTACTCTGGTGGACACTTGTTCTATGTGGGGAGAGGCGGTAGCCCTGCCATCAATTGATTCAAAACATGTAGCAGAGGCACTACTTACAATATTCACCCGATTAGGATTCCCGCATCAAATCTTGACTGATAATGGCTCACAGTTCAAGGGGAAACTAACGGAAGAAGTTTTTAAGCTATTTCAAGCCAGACACTTTCATTGTAGTCCGTACCATCCGCAAGGGAACGGCCAGGTAGAGAGGTTCAACGGGACTCTCATTTCTATCCTGAGGAAGCTGGCACACGAAAAACCGGATCTGTGGGATCAATTCCTGCCCGCCGCATTGTTTGCGTATCGGGAGGTACCACATAGTTCAACCGAGATGGCTCCCGCAACTCTGCTATTTGGGAGGCCAATAAAAGGTCCATTAGAAGCCCTATTAAGGACCTGGACAGATGAGAAGGCGGAAGAGACTGTTACCTCATCTTATCAATACGTGAACGAACTGACCACTCGTTTGAAAGCTGGATGGAAACTGGCAAATGATAATTTGAAACAAGCCAGGAAGAAACATGCAGCGTATTTTAATAGGAAGGCAAAGGACAGAGAACTAGCTGTGGGAGAGAAGGTGCTGCTTCTACTACCCGGTAGCCAGAATAAATTACAAATTGGATGGCAAGGTCCATATACGGTTCTAGAGAAGGTGTCTAGAACAAACTATAAAATTGACAAAAAGGGGAAGGAGAAAGTTTATCATGTAAACCTGTTAAAGAAGTATCTGGACAGACCACTCCAGGAAAGCACCCCCTTACTGACCTTGGCTATCGCAACTCAAATGCAAAAGGAACCACTCACGTCACATGAATACCCATTACATCCTTGTGAAACAGCAGCACAGGTAAAAGTCAGTAAGCACCTGACTAAAAACCAGAGGGAGAGAGTTCAACAGGTTCTGGAGGAACATACAGATGTATTAACAGATAAACCAGGCCATACAAATTTGCTACAGTATGACATGAAACTGGTAGACTCAAACCCAATCTGTATGAGAGCCTATTCTATTCCGTTCGCGAAGGATAAGGCATTGAAAGAAGAAATAGAGTATTTGTTGAAGGAGGGGATTATTTCACACAGTGAATCATCTTTTAGCTCCAGTGTCGTTTTGTTGAGAAAACCGTCTGGGGAACACCGACTGTGCATAGATTACAGGAAACTGAATGCTGTCACAGAAGGACAAGTGGATCCATTACCAGACACAAAACAGTTATTTGCCAGATTAAACAAGGCAAAATACTTTTCAAAGGTGGATCTTAGTAAAGGCTTTTACCAGATTCCAGTGAAGCCTGAAGTGAGACCTTATTTGGCTTTTAGCACTTCGGATGGACATTATGAATTCAACATGCTACCATTCGGACTGAAAAATGCTCCGAGTGTATTTTCAAGGATGATGCGTAAATTGTTGGATCCCCTGAATAACCCATGTATCACGAATTTCATGGATGATATTCTCGTCGCCACAGAGACATTTGAAGAACATATTGACGCTCTAAAAATGTTATTTAATAGGCTTAGGGAGGCGAACTTAACTGCTAGGCCAACAAAATGTTGTATTGGATGCAAAGAGTTGGAATTCTTGGGACACACTGTATATCAGGGTAACATGACCCCTGATCCCAAGAACTTGGAAAAACTGCAGAGAGCACCTAGACCACAAACAAAAAAGGACGTGCGATCATTCGTGTCGTTATGCAGATTTTATCAAAAATACATCAAAGATTTTAACTCTATTTGTGCTCCTCTGACTGATCTGACTCGCAAGGGACTTCCAGATAAAATTATTTGGACTGCGCAAAGTGAATTAGCGTTCCAAGTCTTAAAGGAAAAACTCACTAGCAAGCCTATTCTCAAACTGCCTGATTTGACACAGGACTTTGTTGTCAGAACAGATGCAAATAATGTAGGACTCGGGGCAGCTTTGTTGCAAAGATCATCTTCACCTGATGGGGAACTGAACCCAGTCGCTTATGCAAGCCGCAAATTGAATAAGGCGGAACAAGGATATTCCACAAGCGAAAAAGAATGTTTAGCGTTAATCTGGGCAATAAAGAAGTTTCAAATCTATCTGTATGGTAGGACTTTTGTGGTCCAGACGGATCATCAGCCCCTCGTATTCTTATCTCAGGCTAAGCATGAAAACGCAAGATTGCTGAGGTGGTCTTTATTGCTTCAACCTTATCAGTTCAGTATCCAATATATTCCAGGCAAATTGAATGTCGGTGCAGATTTCCTCAGTCGGCACCCCTGTGATCAAAATTAGAGTAGTGGCAGGCGTGAGGAGTGATTTTATCTATGTGTATCACTGGTTTTGGAACTTGCCGTAGGCATGTTTTCAAGTGGGGAGATGTGTGATAAAATTAACCGTGATGCAACGTTAAAATATCTCCAAAGATAAAAAGTAGGGATACAAATAATGCGTAAGTTACTCGAGTACATGATCGCCCAGGCCGCGGGTCACTACCCGCCATGGAAATTAATTTGCTAGACGTGACGGCAAAACGTTTACCCTTGGAACGGGATGAGAACGGAGATCAAAAAGAAAAATATGACTGAACACGTGCTTGAAACTAGCAAGAAAAAAAAGACGCAATTGGGGGTGGGGGGTGGGGGGGAAGGAAAAAATTCACATCCCCAAGTTGACACAAGGTAAAGAAATCGACAAAAGGGATCTTAGCTATTATACGCAACAGTCATTTCTTGGACGCTTTTGCGATACTTCGTCCTTTATTTGAATTCAGCGGCAAACGCCTTACAGAAGATGCTCGAACATATTTCAAAAAAACAACTAACCTTGAAAAGTAACTTTTTCTTAATAATAATGTTAGGAATATAAAACCTAGCTGGCCGGATGGCCCATCTTGAGCAGAGAAATAATATGCTTTCATTTATACAGACGGATAGATAATAATGAAGATATTGACAAAAGACTGTGTTGTTCATATCAGCGAGCGACTGCATTGAAACAAAAACATGTCACTAATTTTCAAAAAAATTGCAGCCTTGAGACTCAAGTGCTAAAATCTAGTTAGAATGAACGAGAGGGGGTGTTAGGGAAAGTTGTGGCTAAAAATAACTTTAAAGGCAAAATTGTGTAGGGGAAGGCAGAGTTGGTTCAAAAAACAAGTGTGTTTTTTTGTGAAACGCAAGTAGAGACAGACGGACCAACAGACAATAATACATACTTGACTGAGGTATGACTGAACTGACTTTTTGGAAGGGGGTTTGAATTTGAAAAGGAAAAAAGGCGGTGATTGGCCACAGAAAAACATAATATCGGCGCTCAGACGCGCATCTTTGCCATTCATCATAAGTTGTCCAGTGGTAGACACAGTAATTATTTAGTGGTGTAATTCCCAGAAGCTAATTGAAATATTTAGAGGGACGCCATACTAGAGCCAGCAGCTCAGCTGAGTTTTGCTAGCCTATACTGTGTTCTCTATTCATAATTCTAGTAAGACTGAAAGTATTTCTTTGTATATTTTAATATTGTTTAATATTTCGAGAGATTTGATACTGCCATATCAAAATCTAGCCCTTACAACAAGTAAGGATTCGCTCTAGACCGCCAGCCCCAGTTCAGGGTCTAGAGACAAACAAAATACATAAACGCCAGCAAGGATTATGAAGGGCGGATCAAGTGTTGAGATCAGTGGAACATACCACCTATCCTATTCAATGGCAGGAAGCTAATGAACATATTTCAGAATATGTAGCCTTGGGGAACTTATACTATGTGAAACCAACTTGGTAAGGTGTGCTGTATGGTCAGAGAGATCTGACCCTGTCTATGTGGTGTTGTTGTATAGTGTTGAGTGTAGTAGTGGCTCAGGAGGTAGAGTTCTGACACATGACCCAATACTTTTATTTCAGAACTGTGAGTTTTTTTTATTTGGCACCAAAGTGGTGTCAAATGCTATGTTGAGAAATACAAGAGTCGACCCGTGCAGTCGAGAATTTTGGCAGAGCAGCCTATATAGCCCCCAAGCACGGAGAGGTGGGGCCACCAAATTCCAGCACCAGAACTACTCAGTCGAAGATACGTGAGCGTCTGGCTTGCTGGACCTTCACCAACTTATTTTAATAACAAACACCAACTATATTCCCATTTACTAGAACCTACCATGGTGGGAAATAAACTTTGTATTCCTCCCGTCAGTAATGGACAATGTGGGATAGTTATAGACAGGGAGTGATGAAGCCACTCCATCAGCACATCCATTAATCGTTCTCCCAGATAAATTACAAATATAAACAGTATTAATATTAACTAGTCTTGTAAAATTCATATGTACACACCTTTCATTTATTATGCCATATATTCATGCATTTCATTCATAAATTCAAAACCTTTCATATGTTCTGACCAAAATAAAACCTTGGTTCAGAACAAATAAACTTAAAGAAAATTTAAATATCAAAATTTTACACAGCTTGAGTTAGTTCAGTGTGTTATAAAGTTTATTAATATTTCATTAGACTTATTAAATATCTGTGTGTGTGTTTGTATATGCTAATACAACACCTTACATTCAGTACCCTAGATTTTTTTTAACGTAGCCACATTCATTAGTAAAAAAGATATGTGTGAGGTCGTAAGTGGTAGCAAGAAGGGCCTTCTGTAAATTCACAGCTACATTTATCTCAGGAGCCTTCACAGCTGACCTCATGCATCACACTAGGTGATATCACAACCATACAGTACCATCAAAAACCACTACATATATTGGGGTCTCTTGTCCAGGGATAATTAGCTAAACTTGTAATATTAGGATCTCCTAGTGGGAGAATAAAATTAGGGGAACACATTGGAAAAATTAAAAGTGTCCCTTAAAATTAAAAGTGAAACAAAAGTTGGTGAATCTTCACAGCTAGTGGTAATTAATTAGTTAACTGGCTAATTAGACTTATTTTAGACTATAGTAATTAGAATTACTTTAGTGGTTAGAGATTTATCTTGCTCATTGCTAAATTGTCTAAAAAGTATGGCGGAGCTGGCAAAGTTCAGATCAGCTGCTGTGCTAACGGCAAAGGATATGGGAATGGATGGTCAGGTTTTAATTCAATATGTAACGGCTGAATGTGATAAGTATATTGAACGGGAAGAAAGAAGATTAGAAAAAGAGGCTGAAAGAAAATTAGAGTCTGAAAGGTTGGCTGAAGAGAAGAGGTTAGAGGCTGAGACTAAGAGGCTGCAGATTGAGGCAGAAGAAAAACGACAGCAAAGGGAAGCAGAAGAAAAAAGATTGACTGCTCAAAGGGAGGCAGAAGATAAAAAGGCCGAAAGGGAGGCAGAAGATAAAAAGGCCGAAAGGGAGGCAGAAGATAGAAGGTTGCAAAGGGAGCACGAATAACGACTAAGGGAGCTGGAGCTACAAGGCCAGGCTCCTGAAAATGGTGCCAGCCCTTTTGCCTCAGATGCTACGCCCAGTCTGGGAGCCTCAACATCAGCTATGGGGTTTCATTTAGACCATTTTGTTGAAAAAGACGATGACATAGAGGGGTACCTCGGACGTTTTGAGTTATTAGCTACTACATATGGGTTAGAGAGAGAGAGGTGGAGTTTAAAGTTATCACAGGGACTGAGAGGTACTTCTTATGAAGTCTTCGCAAAAATGAACAGAGAAGACCAAGACAATTATGACATGTTAAAGCAGGCTTTGTTATTGAGGTACTAAAAAAATGGTGAATTTTATCGTAAGAAATTTAGAAATGCCAAACTGTTGTCTGGGGAGACATACCACCAATTCTCTGCCAGACTGGAAACCTATTTGGAGAAATGGACTGCTCTGGGGAAGACCCAAGATCTTAAAGAGATGATCATGATTGAGCAATTGCGAGAGTCCATGGCTCCAGACATGAGAAAATTTCTCATGGAACAAGGTGCAGAGAAGTTGGGGGAGGTTTTAAATGTCGCTGAGAGGTATCAGGCAGCCCAGGCAGAGGTAAGTGGTGCTAAAAAGAAGCACATAGATACTTTTAAAGCTCCACAGCAATTTAATAAATTTGAAAATAGAGAACAGGGTAATAAAGGTAGGACAAACTTTGAACGGCCAAGAAATGACTATCGAGATAGAAACTCACAGTTCAATGACCAAAAATCCAATGAAAGAAAACCGTTTAATCAAAGAAAAAGATGGTGTAAATGGTGCAAGAAACATAACCATAACACCGAATTTTGTAGAAGGAAACCTTCAAACATTGCTGCAATGAAGTCGGGGACTCAAAGAATAAAGGTTAATCCTAATGGACAGCAGGAACCTTATCACCCCCCAGTTTGTGAGGATGTTATTTGTAATGGGGTCACCATAAGGTGCCTTTATGATACAGGTTTGGATTATGATTCAGTTGTGAAGTCTAGCCTAGTGGACCCAAGTCAGTATACCACAGAAACAGTGGAAATACAAGGGGCGACTAAGGACATACCACTCATGACACTTCCCATCGCAAGGATAACGGTGAAAACTCGCTATGTGGAAGGAGAAATCAGAGCAGCAGTGATAGATGAACCAATCTACCCTCTGATATTGGGGTGTAGATACGTTTTCTTGGGGAATCCCGAGAGACCTGTGATCATGGCGACAGTGCAGACCATGTCACAGAAGAAGGAGGAAGAAGGTGAACCTATAAATGCTCATCCAGAGGAGATGAGGAAAGCGCAGGCTGAGGATAGGACACTCAAGCCATGTTTTAAAAAATTGCCCAAATGCCACACACCTCCGAGCAAGGGGGAATATTTCATGAAGAACAAACTCTTATACAGGAAGGCCGGAACTGGAACAAATGGTCACAACCAGCCGGTTCTTCCCACTTCATATAGGGATAAAGTGATGGAACTCGGGCATGCGATTCCCTTCAGTGGTCACATGGGGATCAGCGCCACAGGACAGCGTATAGCTTGTCATTACTTCTGGCCAGGAATAACGGAGGATATAAAAAGATATGTCAAATCCTGTCCAGAATGTCAAAGGGTAGCTCCAAAGCACTGGACTGCTCCTGCAACTCTAGGGGAAATGCCCATAGTGGGAACACCTTTTGAGAGGGTTGCAGTGGATATTGTGGGACCTCTCACTCGGACCAAGAGGAGGAACAGTTACATCCTTACTCTGGTGGACACTTGTTCTATGTGGGGAGAGGCGGTAGCCCTGCCATCAATTGATTCAAAACATGTAGCAGAGGCACTACTTACAATATTCACCCGATTAGGATTCCCGCATCAAATCTTGACTGATAATGGCTCACAGTTCAAGGGGAAACTAACGGAAGAAGTTTTTAAGCTATTTCAAGCCAGACACTTTCATTGTAGTCCGTACCATCCGCAAGGGAACGGCCAGATAGAGAGGTTCAATGGGACTCTCATTTCTATCCTGAGGAAGCTGGCACACGAAAAACCGGATCTGTGGGATCAATTCCTGCCCGCCGCATTGTTTGCGTATCGGGAGGTACCACATAGTTCAACCGAGATGGCTCCCGCAACTCTGCTATTTGGGAGGCCAATAAAAGGTCCATTAGAAGCCCTATTAAGGACCTGGACAGATGAGAAGGCGGAAGAGACTGTTACCTCATCTTATCAATACGTGAACGAACTGACCACTCGTTTGAAAGCTGGATGGAAACTGGCAAATGATAATTTGAAACAAGCCAGGAAGAAACATGCAGCGTATTTTAATAGGAAGGCAAAGGACAGAGAACTAGCTGTGGGAGAGAAGGTGCTGCTTCTACTACCCGGTAGCCAGAATAAATTACAAATTGGATGGCAAGGTCCATATACGGTTCTAGAGAAGGTGTCTAGAACAAACTATAAAATTGACAAAAAGGGGAAGGAGAAAGTTTATCATGTAAACCTGTTAAAGAAGTATCTGGACAGACCACTCCAGGAAAGCACCCCCTTACTGACCTTGGCTATCGCAACTCAAATGCAAAAGGAACCACTCACCTCACATGAATACCCATTACATCCTTGTGAAACAGCAGCACAGGTAAAAGTCAGTAAGCACCTGACTAAAAACCAGAGGGAGAGAGTTCAACAGGTTCTGGAGGAACATACAGATGTATTAACAGATAAACCAGGCCATACAAATTTGCTACAGTATGACATGAAACTGGTAGACTCAAACCCAATCTGTATGAGAGCCTATTCTATTCCGTTCGCGAAGGATAAGGCATTGAAAGAAGAAATAGAGTATTTGTTGAAGGAGGGGATTATTTCACACAGTGAATCATCTTTTAGCTCCAGTGTCGTTTTGTTGAGAAAACCGTCTGGGGAACACCGACTGTGCATAGATTACAGGAAACTGAATGCTGTCACAGAAGGACAAGTGGATCCATTACCAGACACAAAACAGTTATTTGCCAGATTAAACAAGGCAAAATACTTTTCAAAGGTGGATCTTAGTAAAGGCTTTTACCAGATTCCAGTGAAGCCTGAAGTGAGACCTTATTTGGCTTTTAGCACTTCGGATGGACATTATGAATTCAACATGCTACCATTCGGACTGAAAAATGCTCCGAGTGTATTTTCAAGGATGATGCGTAAATTGTTGGATCCCCTGAATAACCCATGTATCACGAATTTCATGGATGATATTCTCGTCGCCACAGAGACATTTGAAGAACATATTGACGCTCTAAAAATGTTATTTAATAGGCTTAGGGAGGCGAACTTAACTGCTAGGCCAACAAAATGTTGTATTGGATGCAAAGAGTTGGAATTCTTGGGACACACTGTATATCAGGGTAACATGACCCCTGATCCCAAGAACTTGGAAAAACTGCAGAGAGCACCTAGACCACAAACAAAAAAGGACGTGCGATCATTCGTGTCGTTATGCAGATTTTATCAAAAATACATCAAAGATTTTAACTCTATTTGTGCTCCTCTGACTGATCTGACTCGCAAGGGACTTCTAGATAAAATTATTTGGACTGCGCAAAGTGAATTAGCGTTCCAAGTCTTAAAGGAAAAAAACTCACTAGCAAGCCTATTCTCAAACTGCCTGATTTGACACAGGACTTTGTTGTCAGAACAGATGCAAATAATGTAGGACTCGGGGCGGCTTTGTTGCAAAGATCATCTTCACCTGATGGGGAACTGAACCCAGTCGCTTATGCAAGCCGCAAATTGAATAAGGCGGAACAAGGATATTCCACAAGCGAAAAAGAATGTTTAGCGTTAATCTGGGCAATAAAGAAGTTTCAAATCTATCTGTATGGTAGGACTTTTGTGGTCCAGACGGATCATCAGCCCCTCGTATTCTTATCTCAGGCTAAGCATGAAAACGCAAGATTGCTGAGGTGGTCTTTATTGCTTCAACCTTATCAGTTCAGTATCCAATATATTCCAGGCAAATTGAATGTCGGTGCAGATTTCCTCAGTCGGCACCCCTGTGATCAAAATTAGAGTAGTGGCAGGCGTGAGGAGTGATTTTATCTATGTGTATCACTGGTTTTGGAACTTGCCGTAGGCATGTTTTCAAGTGGGGAGATGTGTGATAAAATTAACCGTGATGCAACGTTAAAATATCTCCAAAGATAAAAAGTAGGGATACAAATAATGCGTAAGTTACTCGAGTACATGATCGCCCAGGCCGCGGGTCACTACCCGCCATGGAAATTAATTTGCTAGACGTGACGGCAAAACGTTTACCCTTGGAACGGGATGAGAACGGAGATCAAAAAGAAAAATATGACTGAACACGTGCTTGAAACTAGCAAGAAAAAAAAGACGCAATTGGGGGTGAGGGGGGTGGGTGGTGGGGGGGGGGGGGAAGGAAAAAAATTCACATCCCTAAGTTGACACAAGGTAAAGAAATCGACAAAAGGGATCTTAGCTATTATACGCAACAGTCATTTCTTGGACGCTTTTGCGATACTTCGTCCTTTATTTGAATTCAGCGGCAAACGCCTTACAGAAGATGCTCGAACATATTTCAAAAAAACAACTAACCTTGAAAAGTAACTTTTTCTTAATAATAATGTTAGGAATATAAAACCTAGCTGGCCGGATGGCCCATCTTGAGCAGAGAAATAATATGCTTTCATTTATACAGACGGATAGATAATAATGAAGATATTGACAAAAGACTGTGTTGTTCATATCAGCGAGCGACTGCATTGAAACAAAAACATGTCACTAATTTTCAAAAAAATTGCAGCCTTGAGACTCAAGTGCTAAAATCTAGTTAGAATGAACGAGAGGGGGTGTTAGGGAAAGTTGTGGCTAAAAATAACTTTAAAGGCAAAATTGTGTAGGGGAAGGCAGAGTTGGTTCAAAAAACAAGTGTGTTTTTTTGTGAAACGCAAGTAGAGACAGACGGACCAACAGACAATAATACATACTTGACTGAGGTATGACTGAACTGACTTTTTGGAAGGGGGTTTGAATTTGAAAAGGAAAAAAGGCGGTGATTGGCCACAGAAAAACATAATATCGGCGCTCAGACGCGCATCTTTGCCATTCATCATAAGTTGTCCAGTGGTAGACACAGTAATTATTTAGTGGTGTAATTCCCAGAAGCTAATTGAAATATTTAGAGGGACGCCATACTAGAGCCAGCAGCTCAGCTGAGTTTTGCTAGCCTATACTGTGTTCTCTATTCATAATTCTAGTAAGACTGAAAGTATTTCTTTGTATATTTTAATATTGTTTAATATTTCGAGAGATTTGATACTGCCATATCAAAATCTAGCCCTTACAACAAGTAAGGATTCGCTCTAGACCGCCAGCCCCAGTTCAGGGTCTAGAGACAAACAAAATACATAAACGCCAGCAAGGATTATGAAGGGCGGATCAAGTGTTGAGATCAGTGGAACATACCACCTATCCTATTCAATGGCAGGAAGCTAATGAACATATTTCAGAATATGTAGCCTTGGGGAACTTATACTATGTGAAACCAACTTGGTAAGGTGTGCTGTATGGTCAGAGAGATCTGACCCTGTCTATGTGGTGTTGTTGTATAGTGTTGAGTGTAGTAGTGGCTCAGGAGGTAGAGTTCTGACACATGACCCAATACTTTTATTTCAGAACTGTGAGTTTTTTTATTTGGCACCAAAGTGGTGTCAAATGCTATGTTGAGAAATACAAGAGTCGACCCGTGCAGTCGAGAATTTTGGCAGAGCAGCCTATATAGCCCCCAAGCACGGAGAGGTGGGGCCACCAAATTCCAGCACCAGAACTACTCAGTCGAAGATACGTGAGCGTCTGGCTTGCTGGACCTTCACCAACTTATTTTAATAACAAACACCAACTATATTCCCATTTACTAGAACCTACCATGGTGGGAAATAAACTTTGTATTCCTCCCGTCAGTAATGGACAATGTGGGATAGTTATAGACAGGGAGTGATGAAGCCACTCCATCAGCACATCCATTAATCGTTCTCCCAGATAAATTACAAATATAAACAGTATTAATATTAACTAGTCTTGTAAAATTCATATGTACACACCTTTCATTTATTATGCCATATATTCATGCATTTCATTCATAAATTCAAAACCTTTCATATGTTCTGACCAAAATAAAACCTTGGTTCAGAACAAATAAACTTAAAGAAAATTTAAATATCAAAATTTTACACAGCTTGAGTTAGTTCAGTGTGTTATAAAGTTTATTAATATTTCATTAGACTTATTAAATATCTGTGTGTGTGTTTGTATATGCTAATACAACACCTTACATTCAGTACCCTAGATTTTTTTTAACGTAGCCACATTCATTAGTAAAAAAGATATGTGTGAGGTCGTAAGTGGTAGCAAGAAGGGCCTTCTGTAAATTCACAGCTACATTTATCTCAGGAGCCTTCACAGCTGACCTCATGCATCACACTAGGTGATATCACAACCATACAGTACCATCAAAAACCACTACATATATTGGGGTCTCTTGTCCAGGGATAATTAGCTAAACTTGTAATATTAGGATCTCCTAGTGGGAGAATAAAATTAGGGGAACACATTGGAAAAATTAAAAGTGTCCCTTAAAATTAAAAGTGAAACAAAAGTTGGTGAATCTTCACAGCTAGTGGTAATTAATTAGTTAACTGGCTAATTAGACTTATTTTAGACTATAGTAATTAGAATTACTTTAGTGGTTAGAGATTTATCTTGCTCATTGCTAAATTGTCTAAAAAGTATGGCGGAGCTGGCAAAGTTCAGATCAGCTGCTGTGCTAACGGCAAAGGATATGGGAATGGATGGTCAGGTTTTAATTCAATATGTAACGGCTGAATGTGATAAGTATATTGAACGGGAAGAAAGAAGATTAGAAAAAGAGGCTGAAAGAAAATTAGAGTCTGAAAGGTTGGCTGAAGAGAAGAGGTTAGAGGCTGAGACTAAGAGGCTGCAGATTGAGGCAGAAGAAAAACGACAGCAAAGGGAAGCAGAAGAAAAAAGATTGACTGCTCAAAGGGAGGCAGAAGATAAAAAGGCCGAAAGGGAGGCAGAAGATAAAAAGGTCGAAAGGGAGGCAGAAGATAGAAGGTTGCAAAGGGAGCACGAATAACGACTAAGGGAGCTGGAGCTACAAGGCCAGGCTCCTGAAAATGGTGCCAGCCCTTTTGCCTCAGATGCTACGCCCAGTCTGGGAGCCTCAACATCAGCTATGGGGTTTCATTTAGACCATTTTGTTGAAAAAGACGATGACATAGAGGGGTACCTCGGACGTTTTGAGTTATTAGCTACTACATATGGGTTAGAGAGAGAGAGGTGGAGTTTAAAGTTATCACAGGGACTGAGAGGTACTTCTTATGAAGTCTTCGCAAAAATGAACAGAGAAGACCAAGACAATTATGACATGTTAAAGCAGGCTTTGTTATTGAGGTACTAAAAAAATGGTGAATTTTATCGTAAGAAATTTAGAAATGCCAAACTGTTGTCTGGGGAGACATACCACCAATTCTCTGCCAGACTGGAAACCTATTTGGAGAAATGGACTGCTCTGGGGAAGACCCAAGATCTTAAAGAGATGATCATGATTGAGCAATTGCGAGAGTCCATGGCTCCAGACATGAGAAAATTTCTCATGGAACAAGGTGCAGAGAAGTTGGGGGAGGTTTTAAATGTCGCTGAGAGGTATCAGGCAGCCCAGGCAGAGGTAAGTGGTGCTAAAAAGAAGCACATAGATACTTTTAAAGCTCCACAGCAATTTAATAAATTTGAAAATAGAGAACAGGGTAATAAAGGTAGGACAAACTTTGAACGGCCAAGAAATGACTATCGAGATAGAAACTCACAGTTCAATGACCAAAAATCCAATGAAAGAAAACCGTTTAATCAAAGAAAAAGATGGTGTAAATGGTGCAAGAAACATAACCATAACACCGAATTTTGTAGAAGGAAACCTTCAAACATTGCTGCAATGAAGTCGGGGACTCAAAGAATAAAGGTTAATCCTAATGGACAGCAGGAACCTTATCACCCCCCAGTTTGTGAGGATGTTATTTGTAATGGGGTCACCATAAGGTGCCTTTATGATACAGGTTTGGATTATGATTCAGTTGTGAAGTCTAGCCTAGTGGACCCAAGTCAGTATACCACAGAAACAGTGGAAATACAAGGGGTGACTAAGGACATACCACTCATGACACTTCCCATCGCAAGGATAACGGTGAAAACTCGCTATGTGGAAGGAGAAATCAGAGCAGCAGTGATAGATGAACCAATCTACCCTCTGATATTGGGGTGTAGATACGTTTTCTTGGGGAATCCCGAGAGACCTGTGATCATGGCGACAGTGCAGACCATGTCACAGAAGAAGGAGGAAGAAGGTGAACCTATAAATGCTCATCCAGAGGAGATGAGGAAAGCGCAGGCTGAGGATAGGACACTCAAGCCATGTTTTAAAAAATTGCCCAAATGCCACACACCTCCGAGCAAGGGGGAATATTTTATGAAGAACAAACTATTATACAGGAAGGCCGGAACTGGAACAAATGGTCACAACCAGCCGGTTCTTCCCACTTCATATAGGGATAAAGTGATGGAACTCGGGCATGCGATTCCCTTCAGTGGTCACATGGGGATCAGCGCCACAGGACAGCGTATAGCTTGTCATTACTTCTGGCCAGGAATAACGGAGGATATAAAAAGATATGTCAAATCCTGTCCAGAATGTCAAAGGGTAGCTCCAAAGCACTGGACTGCTCCTGCAACTCTAGGGGAAATGCCCATAGTGGGAACACCTTTTGAGAGGGTTGCAGTGGATATTGTGGGACCTCTCACTCGGACCAAGAGGAGGAACAGTTACATCCTTACTCTGGTGGACACTTGTTCTATGTGGGGAGAGGCGGTAGCCCTGCCATCAATTGATTCAAAACATGTAGCAGAGGCACTACTTACAATATTCACCCGATTAGGATTCCCGCATCAAATCTTGACTGATAATGGCTCACAGTTCAAGGGGAAACTAACGGAAGAAGTTTTTAAGCTATTTCAAGCCAGACACTTTCATTGTAGTCCGTACCATCCGCAAGGGAACGGCCAGATAGAGAGGTTCAATGGGACTCTCATTTCTATCCTGAGGAAGCTGGCACACGAAAAACCGGATCTGTGGGATCAATTCCTGCCCGCCGCATTGTTTGCGTATCGGGAGGTACCACATAGTTCAACCGAGATGGCTCCCGCAACTCTGCTATTTGGGAGGCCAATAAAAGGTCCATTAGAAGCCCTATTAAGGACCTGGACAGATGAGAAGGCGGAAGAGACTGTTACCTCATCTTATCAATACGTGAACGAACTGACCACTCGTTTGAAAGCTGGATGGAAACTGGCAAATGATAATTTGAAACAAGCCAGGAAGAAACATACAGCGTATTTTAATAGGAAGGCAAAGGACAGAGAACTAGCTGTGGGAGAGAAGGTGCTGCTTCTACTACCCGGTAGCCAGAATAAATTACAAATTGGATGGCAAGGTCCATATACGGTTCTAGAGAAGGTGTCTAGAACAAACTATAAATTTGACAAAAAGGGGAAGGAGAAAGTTTATCATGTAAACCTGTTAAAGAAGTATCTGGACAGACCACTCCAGGAAAGCACCCCCTTACTGACCTTGGCTATCGCAACTCAAATGCAAAAGGAACCACTCACCTCACATGAATACCCATTACATCCTTGTGAAACAGCAGCACAGGTAAAAGTCAGTAAGCACCTGACTAAAAACCAGAGGGAGAGAGTTCAACAGGTTCTGGAGGAACATACAGATGTATTAACAGATAAACCAGGCCATACAAATTTGCTACAGTATGACATGAAACTGGTAGACTCAAACCCAATCTGTATGAGAGCCTATTCTATTCCGTTCGCGAAGGATAAGGCATTGAAAGAAGAAATAGATTATTTGTTGAAGGTGGGGATTATTTCACACAGTGAATCATCTTTTAGCTCCAGTGTCGTTTTGTTGAGAAAACCGTCTGGGGAACACCGACTGTGCATAGATTACAGGAAACTGAATGCTGTCACAGAAGGACAAGTGGATCCATTACCAGACACAAAACAGTTATTTGCCAGATTAAACAAGGCAAAATACTTTTCAAAGGTGGATCTTAGTAAAGGCTTTTACCAGATTCCAGTGAAGCCTGAAGTGAGACCTTATTTGGCTTTTAGCACTTCGGATGGACATTATGAATTCAACATGCTACCATTCGGACTGAAAAATGCTCCGAGTGTATTTTCAAGGATGATGCGTAAATTGTTGGATCCCCTGAATAACCCATGTATCACGAATTTCATGGATGATATTCTCGTCGCCACAGAGACATTTGAAGAACATATTGACGCTCTAAAAATGTTATTTAATAGGCTTAGGGAGGCGAACTTAACTGCTAGGCCAACAAAATGTTGTATTGAATGCAAAGAGTTGGAATTCTTGGGACACACTGTATATCAGGGTAACATGACCCCTGATCCCAAGAACTTGGAAAAACTGCAGAGAGCACCTAGACCACAAACAAAAAAGGACGTGCGATCATTCGTGTCGTTATGCAGATTTTATCAAAAATACATCAAAGATTTTAACTCTATTTGTGCTCCTCTGACTGATCTGACTCGCAAGGGACTTCTAGATAAAATTATTTGGACTGCGCAAAGTGAATTAGCGTTCCAAGTCTTAAAGGAAAAACTCACTAGCAAGCCTATTCTCAAACTGCCTGATTTGACACAGGACTTTGTTGTCAGAACAGATGCAAATAATGTAGGACTCGGGGCGGCTTTGTTGCAAAGATCATCTTCACCTGATGGGGAACTGAACCCAGTCGCTTATGCAAGCCGCAAATTGAATAAGGCGGAACAAGGATATTCCACAAGCGAAAAAGAATGTTTAGCGTTAATCTGGGCAATAAAGAAGTTTCAAATCTATCTGTATGGTAGGACTTTTGTGGTCCAGACGGATCATCAGCCCCTCGTATTCTTATCTCAGGCTAAGCATGAAAACGCAAGATTGCTGAGGTGGTCTTTATTGCTTCAACCTTATCAGTTCAGTATCCAATATATTCCAGGCAAATTGAATGTCGGTGCAGATTTCCTCAGTCGGCACCCCTGTGATCAAAATTAGAGTAGTGGCAGGCGTGAGGAGTGATTTTATCTATGTGTATCACTGGTTTTGGAACTTGCCGTAGGCATGTTTTCAAGTGGGGAGATGTGTGATAAAATTAACCGTGATGCAACGTTAAAATATCTCCAAAGATAAAAAGTAGGGATACAAATAATGCGTAAGTTACTCGAGTACATGATCGCCCAGGCCGCGGGTCACTACCCGCCATGGAAATTAATTTGCTAGACGTGACGGCAAAACGTTTACCCTTGGAACGGGATGAGAACGGAGATCAAAAAGAAAAATATGACTGAACACGTGCTTGAAACTAGCAAGAAAAAAAAGACGCAATTGGGGGTGGGGGGGGGTGGGTGGTGGGGGGGGGGGAAGGAAAAAAAATTCACATCCCCAAGTTGACACAAGGTAAAGAAATCGACAAAAGGGATCTTAGCTATTATACGCAACAGTCATTTCTTGGACGCTTTTGCGATACTTCGTCCTTTATTTGAATTCAGCGGCAAACGCCTTACAGAAGATGCTCGAACATATTTCAAAAAAACAACTAACCTTGAAAAGTAACTTTTTCTTAATAATAATGTTAGGAATATAAAACCTAGCTGGCCGGATGGCCCATCTTGAGCAGAGAAATAATATGCTTTCATTTATACAGACGGATAGATAATAATGAAGATATTGACAAAAGACTGTGTTGTTCATATCAGCGAGCGACTGCATTGAAACAAAAACATGTCACTAATTTTCAAAAAAATTGCAGCCTTGAGACTCAAGTGCTAAAATCTAGTTAGAATGAACGAGAGGGGGTGTTAGGGAAAGTTGTGGCTAAAAATAACTTTAAAGGCAAAATTGTGTAGGGGAAGGCAGAGTTGGTTCAAAAAAACAAGTGTGTTTTTTTGTGAAACGCAAGTAGAGACAGACGGACCAACAGACAATAATACATACTTGACTGAGGTATGACTGAACTGACTTTTTGGAAGGGGGTTTGAATTTGAAAAGGAAAAAAAGGCGGTGATTGGCCACAGAAAAACATAATATCGGCGCTCAGACGCGCATCTTTGCCATTCATCATAAGTTGTCCAGTGGTAGACACAGTAATTATTTAGTGGTGTAATTCCCAGAAGCTAATTGAAATATTTAGAGGGACGCCATACTAGAGCCAGCAGCTCAGCTGAGTTTTGCTAGCCTATACTGTGTTCTCTATTCATAATTCTAGTAAGACTGAAAGTATTTCTTTGTATATTTTAATATTGTTTAATATTTCGAGAGATTTGATACTGCCATATATCAAAATCTAGCCCTTACA
Source organism: Oreohelix idahoensis (assembly GCA_024509875.1). Taxonomy (NCBI): domain Eukaryota; kingdom Metazoa; phylum Mollusca; class Gastropoda; order Stylommatophora; family Oreohelicidae; genus Oreohelix; species Oreohelix idahoensis. The sequence goes on along the minus strand of JAMPIV010003263.1, from coordinate 158,247 downwards.
ACAAGTAAGGATTCGCTCTAGACCGCCAGCCCCAGTTCAGGGTCTAGAGACAAACAAAATACATAAACGCCAGCAAGGATTATGAAGGGCGGATCATGTGTTGAGATCAGTGGAACATACCACCTATCCTATTCAATGGCAGGAAGCTAATGAACATATTTCAGAATATGTAGCCTTGGGGAACTTATACTATGTGAAACCAACTTGGTAAGGTGTGCTGTATGGTCAGAGAGATCTGACCCTGTCTATGTGGTGTTGTTGTATAGTGTTGAGTGTAGTAGTGGCTCAGGAGGTAGAGTTCTGACACATGACCCAATACTTTTATTTCAGAACTGTGAGTTTTTTTATTTGGCACCAAAGTGGTGTCAAATGCTATGTTGAGAAATACAAGAGTCGACCCGTGCAGTCGAGAATTTTGGCAGAGCAGCCTATATAGCCCCCAAGCACGGAGAGGTGGGGCCACCAAATTCCAGCACCAGAACTACTCAGTCGAAGATACGTGAGCGTCTGGCTTGCTGGACCTTCACCAACTTATTTTAATAACAAACACCAACTATATTCCCATTTACTAGAACCTACCATGGTGGGAAATAAACTTTGTATTCCTCCCGTCAGTAATGGACAATGTGGGATAGTTATAGACAGGGAGTGATGAAGCCACTCCATCAGCACATCCATTAATCGTTCTCCCAGATAAATTACAAATATAAACAGTATTAATATTAACTAGTCTTGTAAAATTCATATGTACACACCTTTCATTTATTATGCCATATATTCATGCATTTCATTCATAAATTCAAAACCTTTCATATGTTCTGACCAAAATAAAACCTTGGTTCAGAACAAATAAACTTAAAGAAAATTTAAATATCAAAATTTTACACAGCTTGAGTTAGTTCAGTGTGTTATAAAGTTTATTAATATTTCATTAGACTTATTAAATATCTGTGTGTGTGTTTGTATATGCTAATACAACACCTTACATTCAGTACCCTAGATTTTTTTTAACGTAGCCACATTCATTAGTAAAAAAGATATGTGTGAGGTCGTAAGTGGTAGCAAGAAGGGCCTTCTGTAAATTCACAGCTACATTTATCTCAGGAGCCTTCACAGCTGACCTCATGCATCACACTAGGTGATATCACAACCATACAGTACCATCAAAAACCACTACAATGTTACATGATGAGATTGCCAGCCCTAGGCACAAACTCATATTGGTCAATTCTTGCCACATACATCACGGAGCAGTTGCCCTATTTCTGTTTCCTCGGAGTCCCATGATATCTACAATGGGCACACATTTTATAGAATCCATATTCTTTTCACATTTTCCATGGCATGCTTCTGTGAATGCTGTTATACCTTTCTGATGTCAAATAAGACATGACGTACACTGTAGTCTCGGCATAATGCGGTTCTATTATGACACGGTGAAATGCATAACTTTCGGAGGCACGGTAGAGATATATCCTATGGCCGACGTAACAATAACCACGCCATTTTTTTTTACTGGGAAAGTTCGTGTTTGTAGCCTCGATCAGCCTTGCTGTGACGTGATCTTGGGAAACATAAATGGCGTAAAAGAGTGTTCTCCTGGTGATATTTCTGCATGGGAGAGAGAATATCTTTCTTTATCCAATGCTGTGAAAACTAGAGCACAACTGGTTGCAGAAACTAATGAACTTGATGATAGAAATAATATCCCACACGTGACAACAAGTCATTACATAGATAAAAATTCATTCATTAACCAACAAAAAGAGGACTCTTCTTTAGGACATTTATTCTCTTTAGCTACAGCTAAAACTATTACACATACAAATAATGCCAGATATTGGTATCGATTTCATGACAATATTTTGATACGTTATTTTTACAATTATTCTTCAGTACTGAGACAAATTGTAGTACCTACGTCATTTCGATCACTAGTTTTGTCTAATGCACATGATGTTCCTTTTGCGGGTAATATGGGGATTTCCCGCACAGCTTATAGATTGATGGCGCATTTTTTTTAAGCCAGGGGTTCATAAGGACGTCGCAACTTTTTGTAAATCATGCACTGTTTGTCAGGGGGTTGCACGTAAGGGTGCGCATCAGTTGGCACCCCTACAGACCACAAATATCTCTGTGCGACCTTTTTATAAGATGGTTGTCGACGTCATCGGGCCTCTTCCGGTGTTATCATCCAGAGGATTCTGCTTCATCTTAACTTGTATCGACCTCTGCACCAGATGGCCTGAAGCCATACTTATTAAGACAATTTCATCGATGTCAGTGACCGATGCGCTATTATCGATATTTTCACGCATCAGATTTCCTGAAGAGCTTTTGTCGGATTATGGCACGCAATTCACTTCAGGTATGTTCTCATAAATTTGTGATGTGCTTCACATCCGTCATACATTGAGTGCCAGATTAAATCCGCAATCAAACGGGGTTGTAGAGTGCTGGAATTCTACACTAAAACAGACGTTAGGCAAAGTAACAACGATGTTTCCCCATGATTGGGACCGACTGTTACTAGCGGTTCTGTTTGCTTAAAGAGAAGTTCCTAATCGTCAAACCGGTTCTCGCCGTTTCAATTAGTTTTTGGGGCTAATCCAAGAGGACCGATATCTGTCTTGCATGATTTGGTGATAGAAAATGATGCTAAAACGGTTACGAAATCTAGTAACCAATATGTCACAGATCTACGCCAATGCATTGTGGACGCGTGTGAGATCGCGACTGAAGCATCAGAATTAGCAAAATATAAGACTCGGTCACGTACTAATCGTGATAGACAATTAACAGCATTATCGATTAACGATGAACTTTTTGTTCTCTTGCCACTCAAAGGAGATCATTTGTTGGTTACGTGGCAAGGTCTTTTTAAAGTTGTGGATAAGAAAACCGACGTGGATTACATCATCGACATTAGGGGAAATAGAAAAACATTCCACACTAACATGTTACAACCTTACATTTCTCGACCTATTCAACTCAAACATATTTGTGAATCTATCACAAATCAATCTCCGCATCTAGCATCTGTTGCTTTAGTTGATGAAGTATCAACCAGTTTCGCGGATGTACCGCTTGATTTTCCTGTGGTACCTATCTAAGCTTCTGAAACTTGGAAGGATGTAATAATTTGTAACGATTTACCGTCAGTTCAGAAGAATCAGATTCTCAATCTATTGAAATCGTTTGAAGATGTGTTGTCTGATCTGCCTGGACGAACAAACATTATTTCTCACGAAATAAAATTATCGGATCCCACTACTATTAAGTTACGACCGTGTGCAATTCTTTTGCATATCAGAGAGCAGGTTGATAGCGAGGTTGACAATATGTTGGAAATGGGTATAATCTCTCCATCATATTCTCCATTTTGTTTTCCGATGGTAGCAGTACGGAAGAAAGACAAATCCATTAGAATATGCATTGATTTCCGTCGACTAAATAAATTCACGATATCGGATTCTGAACCGATGCCTTAGTTGGAGGACTTGCTACCTCGTTTAGCTTCCGCTACTTTCTTTAGCAAATTCGATTTGTCAAAAGGGTATTGGCAGATCCCTTTGACCGAAGAATGTAAACCGTTGACGGCGTTTGCAACATCTAAGGGTTTGTTCTATTACAATGTCATGTGTTTTGGGCTAAAAAATGCGCCTGCAACTTTTGTACGGATGATGCGTCGTGTATTTGGGAGCCGTACTGATCTTATATAGATGACATTTGCATGTTTCATGACACGTGGGGAGAGCATGTGGATGGTGTACAATCTTTACTACAGACGTTTAGAATACACAATCTCACAGCCTGTCCATCCAAAAAGGAAATTGGGTTCAATGAAATTTCATTTCTAGGACACAAAATTGGCAAACATGTAATACTACCTGATAAATATAATTTAAAACGCATACTTGATCTTACAATTTCAACTACAAAGAAGCAAGTACGGAGTTTATTTGGATTGGTGAATTTTTACCACAGGTTTATTCCAAGGTTCTCGTCTTTGACTGCTTCTTATCTGATCTAACTAAAAGAGATATGCCTAACAAAGTAATCTGGACAGAACAATGTAACCAGGTATTACAAAACATAAAAACGCATTTTTCACAGTATCCTATATTACGACTGCCAGATTTAAAACGATCGTTTACTGTTGTAACAGATGCTTTGATCCACGCAGTAGACGGGTGTTTGGGACAAAGTTTGATGGCAAGTTTCATCTGATCTACTAATTGAGTAGGAAACTGTCGGAAGCCGAATCCAAATACTGTATTTTTGATAGAGAACTATTGGGTATGTTATGGACTTTGAATAAACTTCAAAAATTTGTGGTAGGTACGCATTTTACTATAATGACAGATCAGAGAGCGTTAACGTATCTCCAAACCTGTAAATCACCTAGTTCAAGACTTACGAAGATTGCGTTGCAGTTGCAAGCTTATGACTTCGATATCGTCCATATAGAAGGACATAATAATGTAATTGCGGATACACTTTCGAGAGTAATACATTGAACAATGTAGCAGAGACTTTCCTGGGTATGGGAAGTGATGACAAACATTATTTCTATTTATAATCGAGGGTTATGTAGATGATATAGTGATATTTCCTTAGCGTTCACATTTTGTTGACACATATTTTCACTTCATGTCACTTATCGTATACGATATTATCGCTTGTCGAAAATAAATTTCCATTTTATCATTATAATTCTCATGGTTAGATATTTACGATTATGAAATATTCCCGAGCATGTGAAATACGAATGTATGCATGGTGTATACATGAATATATGGTAATCGATTAATCGTAGTGGTGTTACCAAAAGTAAGCAATTTATTTTGGATGATGGCCTGGAAACCTGCAGTTTCCAGTAGCGCAGAGAGAAAGGGGGGGAGGGGGGGGAGAGAGAGAGAGAAATAATATGTGGTGTCTGCCCATGCACACCACATGTTAGATTTATTGAGCAGTGCTGATAAATGCGGCACTATTTGCAATATTGAAAGTGGGATGCACCAGGGAAATGACGTTATGTGTAGGACCAAGGTGTTGACGAAAACCCTTGAGCAGTGTGGCAGCTGGATTTTGGTGTATTTTCACTTGCGTTCCATTGGGAACCCATTATGAAGTGTTCCCCTTTCTTAAGGGATGTGGATTGTACAATAGAAGGGATACTCTTGGAACAGGGTTAATCCTGTCATGATGATGTTCTGTAAATATGGATCAATCTTTACGAACGGATATGTATGCTACAAGGGATATAAGTTTATTAAAGGAAATTGACTTCGTTTATGAAGGAAAACTGTCTTATTTCCTTATCGTTGATTGGGTCAGTCAAAGAGCCCGTATTTATGTTGTGGATTTCGGAAGAAAACATATAATCGTTAGGAGATTTCACCCTAGACGTAACATAGCAACGAACATTAATATGTAACAACAGAAGGAGCAATCAAATACAAATTAACGTAATGAGTATAGGTTTCGAGTGTGGACAGGGGAAGCTATTTACCTGAAATAATAATAAAACGAACACGCAAAATGAGGAGACAGCGCCCCACCACAGTGTTCAACCTCTGATCTCGGTATAACGCGGTTCTATTATTATGACACGGTCTCTATTATGACACGGTCTCGCTTATACCGAGATCAGAGGTTGAACCCTAGTTTTGGTGATTGCTCCATTTGCATGCAAATAAATTTTTTGTCGTTTAGCGATAAAAAAAAAACGCAAAGTATTTGAGTGAAATCTTTCTTGTCAGCATGCTAATAACAGATGTACATGATAAACATATCTTTTCCTTGTTTTCACTAATTCACATGTCATGTGGCAATAGTTCTTTGTCCTTACGCTAGAAGTCCTTCATGTTTCTGTCGATAAATTTACGTTAAAACACGGGCATTAGATAACAACACCGGCTCACTTATAACGCATTGCCCAAATTATATCGTGTTTATAGTGTACTTAAGGACAGCTAAAATGAGTAATGAGGATGTCTTGAGAGAGGCCAAAGCGCAAAGGAAGCGTTTTTTGTCAGCTTAGATAGAAGCAATCAACTTTATTTTGGCATGCTATAAGAAGAAGGGAGCTGGGGTATATCGTAACAACAGAAAATAGAAAGAAAAATAGATAGAGGACAACAAAGAGAAGCGATTCTGGACCGTTTGACATCATGGCATGAAAAGAAGTCAACTAAAGAATTGATTAATAGTGCTGTAGACAAGAAGCTGTGCAGAGACATTATCACCTGCGCCACCAGACATGGTACTTGAAGATGTGTACTTGGTATTCATTTATTTATTTTTTGTTTCAGCTTTACCTGGAAGTGCTACTAACGACACTCATATATCTCAACCACCTATTGTTTACTCGACCCCTCAAAGCTGTAAGTCACCACTTCAACTCTTTGTTAACATTAGATGAAACGTGTACATCGTGAAGATAAAAAATAGAAGTTACACCTTTAACAAAATTCATTGCGACCTGGGATCACACATGCTGCTACACAAACCTATAAATGCATGTCCATATAGCGTTGTGTAAAAGCAAAATTCTTAATAAATTGGCTCATTCTTCGAAAATATCCGGTAAAGACGTCCAGTCAACTTGTATCCCACAAAAACGTGCCAAGATAAACTTACCGTATTAAAACGCAGAATTGAGCTATGTGTATGGTTTTGAGTTAAGGGACAATAAATTTTGATGTAACTTTTCGTGACATGTCGGTAAGTGTTGACAATTTGAACTTTGATGAAGTGTAACTTCTGGTAGTTTGTTTTTTAAACATCTTTTACTCAGAGCTCAGTGATACTGAAAGTGGATGAACATTTTTCACTACAATTGAAAAGTTTTTTTAAGTCACAGCATGGGTGAGTGTTTATGTGTCACAACAGGAAGAAAATTAGTTTGTCACAGCAAAGAAGAAAGTTTATGTGTCACAACAGAGGAGAAAGTTCATTTGTCACAGCAGATGAGAAAGTTTATTTGCCACAACAGAGGAGAAAGTTTATTTATCACAGCAGAGGAGAAACATTATTTATCACAGCAGCGGTGAAAATTTATTTGTCACAACAGAGGAGAAAGCTCATTTGTCACAACAGAGGAGAAAGTTTATTTATGACACCATAGGAGAAAGATTATTTATCTCAACAAAGATTATTTATCACAACAGAGGAGAAAGATTATTTATCACAACAGAGGAGAAAGATTATTTATCACAACAGAGGAGAAAGATTATTTATCACAGCCGAGGAGAAAGATTATTTATCACAGCAGTGAAGAACGTTTATATGTCACAACAGAGGAGAAAGTTCATTTGTCACAACAGAGGAGAAAGTATTTTGTCACAACAGAGGAGAAAGTTTATTTATCACAGCAAAGGAGAATGTTTATTTATCACAGTAGAGGAGAAAGTTTATTTGTCACAGCAGAGGAGAAAGTTTATTTATCACAGCAGAGCAGAAAGTTTATTCGTCACAGCTGTGGAGAGAGTTTAGTTGTCACAGGTTTAGAGAGAGTTTATTTGTCACAGCTGTGTAGAGTTCATTTGTCACAGCTGTGTATTAGTCACAGCAGGGGGGAAAGTATATGTGTCACTGGGGTGAAGAAAGTGTATCATTTACAACAGCAGGATGGAAAGTGTATGTCTCACAGCTGTGGAGAAAGTTTATTTGTCACTCCGGTGGAGAAAGTGTGTCTTTAACAGCTGTGTCTTTAAAAGTCAAAAGTTAAACCCTTCTGTCACAGAAACAAACATGAATGGATTTTTGTTGATTACAGCTGTATATCACATTAAGCGCGGAAAAATAGTACAAAACCATTCAAAGTATTATAAGTTAAGAATATTTAGCGGTAGTTTATTGCTGCAATTTATCAACCTACAAAACAAAATTTATTACACATAAGGTCGCAATTATCGATTTGAAATATGAACAAAGCAGTTAAAACAATTATCTTTGGAAAATTATCTTCAAGGTTAATATTTTATGAAGATATACACATGTATAGATTAGATTCGTGTGTTTTAATTTACGGAAAATAAGATGTCATCATGTTACAGGAATAACTCGAGGGTTTTCTCAGTTATTTTTAAAGAACTATCATATTCATTTCTTAGATTAATACAAATACCGTTGTTTATCTATAATTTCTGAAACTGACGAAAGTTCGTGAATTTAATTTTAGTCTAGTCGGACTGAGTTTTCTTTGAATGGTTCTTGGTCACAATGGTACTGTTAATGATGGACTTTCCAATAGTGTTAGTGGCTTTTTGCACGAGTCAAAGCTTAAAGATACTATCTCAAGAATACGTAAGACTCTTTTGATGAAGTTTCTTCTTTCCATCTATACGTGGGTTAGTTACCTCCATACGCTATCACCACAGACCTATCTGGCTAAAATCTTCCTGGAATGGTTTTTCTCTGGTTTTATTACCAGAGCTAGTGGTCCTACTGTTAAAATAGCTGTACTACAGTTATACACGTTTTCTAGCTATGAGGGCATGAGGTAAATAACTGATGTTTAGTAAGTACTGCTAAGAGCTTGAGTATTATCCTCACCCACACACACAAAAAGAAAAGAATAACGACTATTCTAGATTACCGCTGGTCTTGGTACATCTGTGCATCTGTGCATCTGTGCATCTGTGCATCTGTGCATCTGTGCATCTGTGCATCTGAAGGCGCTGACTGATTATTTTAAGATTGCTGAATGTTGGGTGACCGCTAATCTGTATGCTTCTTTCAGGTTTGAGCAAATCCCGCCTCTTGTCTGTTAATTTTTAAAACTCCTGTCGTGGCCGGTTCCCGCGGATTTCGAGGTTTGGCTTAACACATTGATTACTACCATTTCTGCACTCAAAGTTCTACCTCAGGTTGCCATCCCGACGAGGATAACTTCGAGTAATAAACTGCGCCGACCATCGAGCCATAACTGTCACTGCACCCAGTTTCCTCGCTGCAGGCGTGAATCTATATGCACTACCAGATAAGCTAGTTATTCTGGGCGATATAAGAGAAGTACTGTCGTTTTCTGGGGGCACTGGCCAGCTCTGTTAAGTAATAAACGTCAGGGCCTGTCCCGTACTAAGCGCGCTTATTGCCTGCCAGATTCACTCTAGCCAGTGAATGTTATCTCTTACTCATGAAGAAATAAATAATAATTGACTGCATTTATTTGTGTACAATTTAACTTTCTACACCCCTACTCCTGTTTTTACTGCTTCGAATCATCCTCTCAGATACAGGATATACCTCAAGTATTGAGCTCACAGGAAAGAATTAATCGCATCGGGAGTAACAACGAAGACCATGACAATGCACCAACAACAGACAACATCAGGCATTCAGTACAAGGCCCTAATGGAGAATATTATCAACCTCTTCCGCTGTAAGATTCCACTAACATTGTTATCAGAATAGTAGTAGCATTGTTGTTAGTTATTCATTTAACAGAAGAAAATAGATATTATCATGATCAACATTCTTATCCTTCAGATTCACGTGGAGCATACCTTCAAGTCCTCGTGTCATGTGCCATCCACGCAAATTCTGTTTATGTCCTCTTTATCCCTTGCATCTCTGTGACGGTATTGCCTCCCCTGTTTTGCAGTAGTGGTCCAACAATGGTCAAAACTCAAGAGTATCTAATATAGGCTTCAATGGAGTCTATTTGTACACAAGATTACTCTTGGCAGAAATGTAGATAGAAGAGTAGTAAAGCTTCTATCACATGGGGGTCTTCACAAGAAATTCAGGTAAGCGAAAACTATGCTGGCTGTCGTGAGCACGTTAATTCTGTAACCTGCAGACCACTTTTGTGAAGAATTCAAGCACTTATTTATCAGCTCGTTTAAGCACCCACCCCTGATTTACTCAGTGAAATTCTATTATTCAAGTATAGCTCTGTTTAGAATGTTTGTAGTAATTGACTGAGTCAAACATGCAGTGACTTTAAAATGATCAAATCGAAGTTAAATTTGTAACATTACAAATAACAAAATTTAATAATCACTTTAGTTTTTAACAGTTTGAAAATAATTTGAATAGTTATGGATAAAGAAAAGCTATCATCCTCGTATTTGGGGATTGTGAAAAAGGGTAAAAAGTTCAGATGGCAGCATATGTTTTAACATAGCTGCCAATGACGGTTCTGTCTTTTCACACTGATCACTCGTCTCTGGTCAAGGGTGTCGGGTGTAGCTCGTCTCTAAGAAACTTCAAGGAAAGTCTACACAGTGCGTCCTTCGTCTTAAAGCATAGGCCACACTGATTCTGTCTTGTTCCAGAAAAAGTACGTTCTGCTGGTACTACCAATAACTGTGATAGAAGAATAGAAAACAACGCTCTTCTCAATATGGCGTTCTCCAACACATAGTTATGTGTCCCCCTCTTCTATTTCACCCTCCCACTTAACTCAGAGTTTACCCTCGATGAGATTTAAATTTAATCCTTAGAGATAAAATTTCCTTTACATTTAAACAGAATAGCTTTAGCTTTACATTGCATTTAAAAGGAAAGGTTAAACGTACATATATAATATGTTTTATATTTACATCTCCACTGTTTGAAAAGTGTTCACAATATAAATTCATTTATGTTTCATTTACATTTACACTTGTGGAAAAGTTTGAAACGTCTATTAATTAAAATGAATGTTTTCACATACATTTATGTTGGTTTAAAGCGTGAAACCTTATATTAATTTTAAAGTGAATATGTTTATAGGGACATTTACACTGCTTTGAAAATGTAAGTCTTATGCTTAGAATGTACATCATTTCTTTTCATCTTTCCCTCCCTGCTCCATAGGGAACTTGGAACTAATTTATGTTTTTAGTTCTCTTTACGAAACTATCAATAAAGCAATCACCAGCCCATGCAGTGGTGGTTCATGAATCATCATTCTATACGCTGAGGTTGCCAGCCTCAAATGACTTTGACATCCAATAGCGAGTTTTATACACAAAAATTCACATAGTAATATATACATATATATGTTAGTTCATATGTTAGTAATAAAATATGAAATGTAAATCTCAACATACGCCAATCCTGGCTACAGACTTGTTGCACAGATGAATAAAAGAGACGAATCTTCTCTTACACGTGTATGGGATTTCTTTTAATTTTGCAATAGATTGCCCCTTCTGACTCCGTGTTTCTTCAGTTTTCCTAGTTCGGGTTTTCCTTAATAAAATTTGAAAGAGATTTCCTGTGCTTTATAAGTCTTATCTGGTTCTCCAATAAAAGGTCTGGATAACAATTAGGAATTATGAATCTAGTTTTTCACTCTGGCGAGATCTGATGTCTTGGCGAGCGTGCAAATCACAGAGAAATAAAACTGAAATTGTCAGCCTATATTCCCTCCAATGATGTTATGAATCTAATCAGAAAGATCCAATCATTTCAAATTATGCAGATAGGATGTGAAATTTCAAAATATTCCCACGTGAAATAATGTGCGTGCCCGCAAAGGTCACGTATTATCATATATGGACATCTGATGCCTTGCATACGTTCTCACAAACACATTTGTGGACTCATATAGTCTAAAATGTACTAAATCCATGATTACTTTTTTAACAAGTGACCGGAAGCGGTTATATCACTCTTGTCTACCCACAGGTGTCACGCAGACGGTAACGTTGTCTTATCGGCGGTTCAATCTAAACACGCCGGCGACTATCTTATCTCAGATCCTCGTAGGCTGGGATGACCGGGTATCAAACCGGTGACATGTGCAAGGAGAGTCATAAATGTGATATGTATCACCTACCGGGTGATTTGATAAAATCACATATCTGCTACCTGGCAGAAAAAGAAAGAAAGAAAGAAAAGTGCAATAATTGACAGCACCTAATAGAAATCAGTACCACAAATGTACCGATACTGCCGGAGAGACCCAAAGATCGATAGAGGTAGCCCGTTTCGTGACAATCTCCTTTTCCAGTTTCATTCTTCTTGTTTTTTTAAGCTGCTGACTTTGCTATTGCGTTAGGAAGACAAAGGCAGCGAAAAAGGGATGTGGTCGACTCACCTCATAAAGCTAGGACCTAGTGCAGGTGATGTTTGTACCACTTCACTCGTCTACGATAGTATTTGCTATGGCATTGTCTCTACTTTTGTTTGATGAGGCTGGTTTGAACAGTAGACATTAGCTCCACAACTTCTTCCTGGATCAGAATACTAGTCTCCAGCTCTAAACGGCAACTGCTTAGTCGTCATGTCATTAATAAAATAAATGCCGTATTACCTCTAATGGGTATTTGTACATCTTTGCAAGTATAACCCACGGTCACAATTTCTCCACGATTGTCTCTCTTTTGATAAATTATTTGCCTCATTCCAGCATTTCTGATATCTTTATCTGTCATGTTGTTCCAGGTATTTTAGACTGTCTTCCGTTTCTACGTTTTAATTGGAAATGCACTTGCTATATTATACTCTTGTGTTTTTCTTATATTCTCTTTGATGCATCGCAGTCATCATAATTTACGCTTCTCTGTAAAAACAAACAGCAGCATCGCCGTACACTTACACACAGACACGCTATAAAACACACATTTACATGATTTACACATAGAAAAATTTTCACTGGCATCAAATGTAACGATGAAGACAAAAAAAAAAAAAAACCTATCTTTTATTTCACGACGAAGAAACAAAACAAAACCTATCTTTTATTTCACCCTGAAAAAGCAAAACAAAACCTATCTACTCTGAGGAAACAAAACAAAACCAATTTTTTTTTTTTTTTTATTTCAAGCAAACTGACGTCACTGAACGACAAGGGAGAAGAGCAAGCAGGACTTGCAGACGATGTTTATGAGCGAGGAGTGTGCGGGATTGGCGTCTGCCAACCAAGATGGATCCAGTGTGAGTTACACCTCAAGTTCTAGTGATGAATAAACAGAACGGATAAAGTCAAATCATTTTGACTACGACATGCCTGAAGGTGCAGAAGGCCTATTCTTACCGGGAAAGTTTTATTTACCCAAGTTATAATGAAGGTAGTCTTGACTATGGTTGTAGTCGTACTAGTGAATGAGATAGTGTTGGGACTGTGGGTAGTATATGGAACGTGGTCAATGGTTAATGGCGCTAGCAATAGTTTTGGTAGATTGGTAGTCGGACAAGCAGATTTGTATCCATGTGGGGAGGACAATGAAACAGGAGAATATGTACTCTAAAACTGTCGGCTCCATGAGAGGAGAAGGATGGCACCATGGCTACCTAGTTGAGGGAGAAAATTTATGGTGACGAGAGAAGCCTGAGACGGACTTGATAGGAGACAAAAAGGTCAAGGGAGTCCCATAGCCGATACTGCCGTAGTGTAGTGAAGTGTTCGAGCCTTCTCTATGCTAGGTCCAGTTTCGAAAGGTAGGATACTTCCCTAACTCACGAGCACAGTCAGGTACCCACTCACAGTTAGGTACACTGAAGCATGACGGAACGGTGTTTTGAACACAGTACTGGAGCCGCGGTAGCATAGTGGTTAGTGCACTGGCTTCCTAGCTCAGTGGTCTATGGTTCGATCCCCCGATGAGGTGGGATTTTTTTAGGCCGCAAACGGCTCCTGGGTCGACCCAGCCCCAACTGGGTACCAGAGCAAATCTGGGAAAGTTAAGGCGACCGGCGTGATGCTGACCACATCACCTCTAGTGTGCCGATGGTCAAGAAAATATGAGCCTAACACCATATTCCCAATATGCCTCAATGGGCGTGTAACGGGATCCTTTACCTTTTTTTTTTTTTACCTTCGCCGCTAGAGACCAGCGCTATAACCACTTGCCAGTCAGACGCTCATAAGAGAAAGACGAGTTTATTTAAGAGCAAACAATGAAGAAGAAGAAAGAAGTTGAGAGAAAGGTAACCGTTTAGATGATAATAGGACGTAACAAAAACATTATTGTGTGGCTGACGCTGTGGTAATGGCAGCTGCTTAACAATAACATTATCGTGTGTGGCTGACGCTGTGGTAATGGCAGCTGCTTAACAATAACATTATCGTGTGTGGCTGACGCTGTGATAATGGCAGCTGCTTAACAATAACATTATTCTGTGTAGCTGATACTGCAGTAAAGATAGTAACTTAATAATGACAGTGCTGTATAGTTCTAAAACGTAGAGAACAACAAAAACAACAACCAAAAAGACGCAGACTTTCATACATGGGTGTTAGCTTTGAATTTAGAAAGGTTGAGGTGGTATGACATAGATCACTAATGTGGAACTGATGACCAGACCCAGACAAGCGCCAGTGGAACAAGAGATGAGAAGAAGACCCTGGAGATGGTGTGGTAAAGTGGGATGATATAACTATTTATATGGGACTTAGTGTACTGACTGAGATCAGCTGTGAAGGTATCTGTATCTAATAAGTGTAGTGTATTACAGATAACCTTACTTGCTACCACATATTACCTCAGTCAGAATTATTCTGGAATATTGTGATGACTACGTTAAATGTCTAGGGTTATGTAAATGATGAAGTGTAAGTCACAACAACAACAGACAGATAAACAATTTAATTTATTTCACAACACTTTACAACACTGTGACAATCACACACATGTAACACTCTATAAGACCATCTTAACTAAGTCAGTTTTAAAAAAGTCAATTATATATATATATATATGTATTGATTTCTTTACATAGAGATATCCTGATTCAGCTACACAGTGAACCAGGAATCACAATCCAATATAATTACAAATAGTATGAACACAGTTTATCAATATAATCTTGGTATTGACATAGCTTATATTTCTTATCTTATGTGTGTAAGTTGTGAAGTAGTAATATGAGTTAATACTGGTTTTGTTTTTCAAGCTAGAGTGTTGTTTGTCATCATGACTTCAAGTGTTTGATCATTGGGAAAAGTTCACAGTTCCTGTCAATTTAAACAGTTTTTAGTCCCTCTTTATTTACTGTCAATTTTAGAGGGGGGGGGGGGGGGGACATAATGTTGAGCTCCTTGGGCCAACGAATCTTAACTTTCGTGATGACTGCAGGAAAAGACTCCTCTGCTCGATAGCCTCCCTGGGTTCTGGAGACACCTCACTGGTCGATATCTGGACCAAGGAGTATGCTGTCAGCCTCAGGATTCAGCACAACTCAGGCCAAATGCTGCCTCAATGATTTAGGACCACCGTCCCTGAAACAAGAAGGTTGTACCTCCTATTTCAAAACTAAGTTATAAACTATTTCCACAATGAGCACAATACATAACAAACACTTGTGTTCAGTGCTGTAGGCCACTGCTAGCTTCATCTGGAACAAATTACACCAGTATACTCCTCCCTAATGGTTACTACGCCTCTGCAATTCCAGCATTATTTCCTTCTAGTCCATAAGATAGGTGTCAGTGTACTGTTTGGCAATCCCATGCAGTTTTACTTTTTTCCGACACCTCCTAGTCAGGTTGGAACAATATTTAGGCTTTTTTCAAGTTGGCCACTGAACCACACACATAGACAGACATAAATCATCAATTCACATACAATTTTCATTAAAAGATATCAAATATTTCAAGCTTACCACAATTCATTGGAAATAATAAACAGTTTCGTTGACTGGCAATGAATAGGCACAAATTCCGATCTGCCTCGTGTCCCAGGCTTATATTTTAGAAAAAAATATGCACTGGTGCTCAACGCACTGTTCTTAGTAGGTTTATTACAAGATGTGGCCCGGAACAGACGCCCTGAATTGAGTATATTGGCAGATCTAACCAATCATGCCATGTTTACCCATCTTTTCAAAAAAGTACCCCTTCTATTCGTTTCCCATAACAACAAAACTAGTATTTGCAGTCCAACTAATCGTGTTTAGTCTTACATCTCATTCCCGCCAATCAAATAGGAGTTAACATGGTAGGCTATTTCCGTAACGTAATGTTTTTCAAAACATGTTATAAAAAAAATTTTATGAGCAGAAATGATTCCATGCTGTCAGGCACCCTCACTATTTTATTTTGGCCATAATTATTTTATTAATAGACTAAAGGCATAACACATAACATATTCTTGGTTAGCAAGTCCTGCCGTACAATAATATATAAGTTAAAGCGAGCTACATGGCGGCGTTCAAAATATGTGTTTTCCAAAGATAGTCGTATATTTGTTTTTTACCACGCGTTCACTTCTTTGTCATAGGGTGTCTTCTGTACTTTCAGGAGCTTAGATGTAATTCAGTAGAATTTCATATTTCCTAATAAGCATTTTTCATGTTTTTAAACCTGATTCTTATAGTAGTAGTGTTTTTTATCACTGACTATTTGAAAAAAAAGCTAGTGCTTGTGGCCTTACACGCGGGATGGTAGTAATTGTGTATCGCGCGACTGTGGTAGTATTGCCTGCATTCCGGCTTTCAGCCCCTCCCTTCTTTCTATCTTTAGTCCATCTGTCTTGTTTTTTGGTAACGTAGTGTATAAAATGACATGAATGGAATTTTAAATCTAGGTCAGCTGCGTATCTCAAGGTTTTTCTTAGAACTGCAGTACCCGTTTTATCGTAGAAAACGTGTATGCTGCAGTAGGCTTTTACTATCAACGTGAAACGTTACAATTTGCAGACGCAGGAGAAAACAAGGGGGATTTCGAGTACAGTCATTGTGACAGCACTGTTCTTTACCATTCTTCTTTCCTTTTATTAAATTTATTTGTTAGGCTTTACATTTACGTTTTAATTTATATATGTGGATTAGAATTTCTCACGACAAATCCTCCCCACTTAATACAGACGTTATATGTCAGTCTATAATTCTATATACACATAGAGAAATTTCTTATTCTTCCTGGGGTTTAGGGTGATTCTCATCACACGGATGGCGGCTTAAAAAATCCGCTCCCAGATTTGTTTTTCCACTTATATACTCTATGCTAAACTCAAATGGCTGCATCAATAAAGACCAACGGAGTAATCTAGAGTTCTCATGTCTAGCCTGTGCTAGAAACGACAAAGGTTTGTGATCCGTTTGCAACTTAAATGCCTTACCATACAGATAAATATTGAATTTCTTTATCGCCCATATTACTGCAAGACATTCTTTTTTCGCTAGTTGAGTAATTGGTTTCAGCTTTATTCAACTTTCTGCTAGCATATGCCACTGGGCTTAATTCCCCATCCAATGCATCTGATCTCTGTAGCAGAGTTGCACCTAACCCAATATTACTGGCATCCGTTCTTACTATGAATTCTTGACTTAAGTCAGGTAATTTCAAAATAGGTTTACTTGTGAGCTTTTCCTTCAATTCCTGGTATGCCAATTCACATTGTGGTGTCCATGTAATTCGATCTGGATTTCCTTTACGTGTCAAATCAGTTAACGGTGCACATATGGAATTAAAGTTTTTGATATACTTTTGGTAAAAACCACATAATGAGACAAAGGATCTCACGTCTTTCTTGGTTTGTGGTCTCGGGGCTTTCTTTAGTTTCTCTAAATTCTTTGGGTCAGGGGTCATGTTTCCCTGATAAACTGTGTGTCCCAAGAATTCCAATTCTTTACATCCAACGCAACATTTGGTTGGTCGGGCTGTTAAATTCGCTTCCCTAAGTCGATTAAATAGCATGTTCAGAGAGTCAATGTGCTCCTCAAATTTTTCTGTTGCTATAAGGATATCATCCATAAAATTTGTGATACCTGGATTATTCAGAGGGTCCAATAATTTTCTCATCATTCTAGAGAAAACACTAGGCGCATTCTTCAATCCAAATGGCAATCTATTAAACTCATAGTGTCCTTCTGAGGTACTAAAAGCTAGGTATGGTCTAACCTCAGGCTTTACTGGAATCTGATAGTATCCTTTACTCAGATCCACTTTTGAGAAATATTTAGCTTTATTTAGTCTGGCAAACAACTGATTTGTATCCGGCAATGGATCCACCTGTCCTTCTGTAATAGCATTCAGTCTCCGGCAATCTATACAGAGTCTATGTTCTCCAGAGGGTTTCCTTAGGAGTACCACACTGGAACTATACGAAGATTCACTGTGTGAAATAATTCCTTCCTTCAACAAATAGTCTATCTCTTCCTTCAAAGCTTTCTCCTTAGCAAAAGGAATCGAATAGGGTTTCATACAGACAGGTGTGGGGTCTATCAGTTTCATATCATATTCCAATAGGTTTGTATGCCCTGGTCGGTCTGTTAACACCTCTGCATGATTATCTAGAACCTGTTGCACTCTCTCTTTCTGAGTTTTCGTTAAATGTGTACTGATTTTCACCTGTGCCGCTGTCTCACAGGGATGTAATGGATATTCATATGATGAAAGTGGTTCCTTTTTCATCTCCATGGCGATGGACAAGGTCAACAAGTGTGTCTCTTTCTGATTTTCTCTTTCCAAATATTTCTTCAGGAGATTCACATGATAGATTTTTTCTTTCCCCTTCTTATCTATCTTATAATTGGTTCTAGACACCTTCTCTAGAACTGTATATGGACCTTGCCATCCAATTTGTAACTTATTCTGACTACCGGGCAGAAGAAGCAGTACCTTCTCTCCCACAGCCAAATCTCTGTCTTTAGCTTTCCTGTTATAATAGGCAGCATGTTTCTTCCTGGCTTGTTTCAAATTTTCGTTGGCAAGTTTCCAGCCAGTTTTTAAACGAGTGGTCAGCTCATTTACATATTGGTATGAGGATGTAATATTTTCCTCTGCCTTTTCATCAGTCCACGTTCTTAACAGCGCTACATATGGACCTTTAATTTTGTGGACCTCTTTGTCCATGCACCGGTATGGTCTCTTCCACTGGAAGCGCTATAGTGATGATTTTTCTTCCCAGAATTATCAGTCACAAAACGACCGCTACCAATTTTCCTCTTGGGGCTTTCTCCCCACTTAAAATTCTTGATGAGAGATTTCCTCTCTACATCTTCTTCCTCCAGTTTACATAAGTCCGATTGAGGGATTTTCGGCTTATCCTGGGGTAAGACATCTTTTTGCACTCTCTGCATAGTGGCCATTGTAAAACAGTTAAGTGAAGCTTGTCCGTGAAAAGGGGCTTCCCATTTCATTTGGTCCACTTTATCAAATTTATATTTCTTTTTATTGTCAGGCCTAATTTTGCCCCGTGGCATGTCCAGGTCCTGATCAATGTTCCCACTTGTGGGTGTTCCCTCATGTGCTATGCTACACCTTTCTACAAAATTCTCAATGTCCCATCTTGCCTTTGGCCAATAATAATTGTGAGCCACCTTTTGGATGATGGTACCAATTTTCTCATGGTCCCCATCTGGTTTCACATGTAGGCTCCTTATTAATTCTGCCCTTAATCTTTTTGGAAGTACCAGCTGTCCCTGACCTTTGGATCTAGCTCCAGTCTTCCTATACATCAACTTGTTTTTCATGTAAAAATCTCCCTTGCCTGGAGTTGTATGACAAGTTGACAATTTCCTAAAACAAGGCTTGAGGGTCTTATCCCCAGCCTGTGCCTTCCTCATCTCTTCTGGAGTGGTATCTAACAGAATATCCTCCTCCTTTCTTGAGGTCGACCTGACCTGAAGTGTGGCCATATACACAGGTTTCCTTTGCAATGGTCAGTGTCATGATTGTCCATCTGACAATTTTTACACCACCTTTTCCTTTGGTTGAAAGATTTTCTTTCATCATATTTCCTTTCATCGAATTGTGGGGTTTTATTTTTATTGTCATACCGTGGCCTATCAAATTGGTGCTTACCTTTGTTTTGATCTCTAGGATCAAATTTATTAAAGTTCTGTGGTGCCCTAAAATATCCACCTGTTTCTTTTTATTATCTGATACCTCTGCCTGAGCTGCTTGATACCTTTCTGCAACATTTAGCAACTCACCCAGCCTCTCTGCACCTTGTTCCATGAGAAACTTTCTCAGGTCTGGAGCCATGGACTCTCTTAATTGTTCTATAAGGACCATTTCCTTAAGATCTTGGGTTTTCCCCAGAGAAGTCCATTTCTCCAAGTATGTCTCTATCCGTGCAGAGAACTGGTGATAGGTTTCACCTGACAGTAGTTTAGCATTCCTAAATTTCTTCCTATAAAATTCTGCGTTCTTTTCATATCTTAACAAAAGAGCCTGCTTTAGCATGTCATAATTTTCCTGATCACCTCTGCTCATTTTGGCAAAAACTTCATAAGCTGCCCCACGAAGCCCTTGAGATAACTTTAAGCTCCACCTTTCTCTCTCTAACCCATATGTGGTAGCTAATAGTTCATATCTATTTAGATAGCTCTCAATATCATCGTCTTTCTCAACAAAATGATCTAAATGAAAGTTCATAGCTGAGGTTGAGGCTCCCTGACTAGCAGTGGCATCAGAGGCAAAGGGACTGGCACCATTTTCAGGAGCATGGCCTTGAAACTCAAACTCCCTTAGTCGTAACTCATGTTCCCTTTGTAATCTCTTTTCCTCCTTTTCTGCTTCCCTCTCTGCAGTCAATCTTCTTTCTTCTGCTTCCCTTTCTGCAGCTAATTTCTTCTCTTCTCTTTCTGCAGCTAATTTCTTCTCTTCTCTTTCTGCAGCCTGTCTTCTTTCCTCGGCTTCCAATGCTTTAGCCTCTTTGTCAGCCTCAATCTGCAACCTCTTAATTTCTTTTTCAGCCTCTATTCTCTTATCTTCGGCCAATCTTTCAGATTCTAATTTTCTTTCGGCCTCTTTTTCTAATCTTCTTTCTTCCCGTTCAATATATTTGTCACATTCAGCAGTGACATAAGCAATCATAATTTGCCCGTCCATTCCTAACTCTTTCGCAGTCTGTACAGCAGCAGATCGAAATTTGGCCAGGTCGGCCATTGTCTAACATTCAATTGTAAACAATTCAATCTTTCAATAATTATCTAAAGACACTACAGGCACTGAGAGCTCAACCTTATTTATTTCCACCCAAGGATACCTTTTAATTCTTATATTTCCCAATATATATACTAGGAGAAAGTTCAATATCCCGGACCGGACCATAATATATGTGGTAAAGTGGGATGATATAACTATTTATATGGGACTTAGTGTACTGACTGAGATCAGCTGTGAAGGTATCTGTATCTAATAAGTGTAGTGTATTACAGATAACCTTACTTGCTACCACATATTACCTCAGTCAGAATTATTCTGGAATATTGTGATGACTACGTTAAATGTCTAGGGTTATGTAAATGATGAAGTGTAAGTCACAACAACAACAGACAGATAAACAATTTAATTTATTTTACAACACTTTACAACACTGTGACAATCGCACACATGTAACACTCTATAAGACCATCTTAACTAAGTCAGTTTTTAAAAAGTCAATTATATATATATGTATTGATTTCTTTACATAGAGATATCCTGATTCAGCTACACAGTGAACCAGGAATCACAATCCAATATAATTACAAATAGTATGTACACAGTTTATCAATATAATCTTGGTATTGACATAGCTTATATTTCTTATCTTATGTGTGTAAGTTGTGAAGTAGTAATATGAGTTAATACTGGTTTTGTTTTTCAAGCTAGAGTGTTGTTTGTCATCATGACTTCAAGTGTTTGATCATTGGGAAAAGTTCACAGTTCCTGTCAATTTAAACAGTTTTTAGTCCCTCTTTATTTACTGTCAATTTTAGAGGGGGGGCACATAATGTTGAGCTCCTTGGGCCAACGAATCTTAACTTTCGTGATGACTGCAGGAAAAGACTCCTCTGCTCGATAGCCTCCCTGGGTTCTGGAGACACCTCACTGGTCGATATCTGGACCAAGGAGTATGCTGTCAGCCTCAGGATTCAGCACAACTCAGGCCAAATGCTGCCTCAATGATTTAGGACCACCGTCCCTGAAACAAGAAGGTTGTACCTCCTATTTCAAAACTGAGTTATAAACTATTTCCACAATGAGCACAATACATAACAAACACTTGCGTTCAGTGCTGTAGGCCACTGCTAGCTTCATCTGGAACAAATTACACCAGTATACTCCTCCCTAATGGTTACTACGCCTCTGCAATTCCAACATTATTTCCTTCTAGTCCATAAGATAGGTGTCAGTGTACTGTTTGGCAATCCCATGCAGTTTTACTTTTTTCCGACACCTCCTAGTCAGGTTGGAGCAATATTTAGGCTTTTTTCAAGTTGGCCACTGAACCACACACATAGACAGACATAAATCATCAATTCACATACAATTTTCATTAAAAGATATCAAATATTTCAAGCTTACCACAATTCATTGGAAATAATAAACAGTTTCGTTGACTGGCAATGAATAGGCACAAATTCCGATCTGCCTCGTGTCCCAGGCTTATATTTTAGAAAAAAATATGCACTGGTGCTCAACGCACTGTTCTTAGTAGGTTTATTACAAGATGTGGCCCGGAACAGACGCCCTGAATTGAGTATATTGGCAGATCTAACCAATCATGCCATGTTTACCCATCTTTTCAAAAAAGTACCCCTTCTATTCGTTTCCCATAACAACAAAAACTAGTATTTGCAGTCCAACTAATCGTGTTTAGTCTTACATCTCATTCCCGCCAATCAAATAGGAGTTAACATGGTAGGCTATTTCCGTAACGTAATGTTTTTCAAACACGTTATAAAAAAATTTTATGAGCAGAAATGATTCCATGCTGTCAGGCACCCTCACTATTTTATTTTGGCCATAATTATTTTATTAATAGACTAAAGGCATAACACATAACATATTCGTGGTTAGCAAGTCCTGCCGTACAATAATATATAAGTTAAAGCGAGCTACATGGCGGCGTTCAAAATATGTGTTTTCCAAAGATAGTCGTATATTTGTTTTTTTACCACGCGTTCACTTCTTTGTCATAGGGTGTCTTCTGTACTTTCAGGAGCTTAGATGTAATTCAGTAGAATTTCATATTTCCTAATAAGCATTTTTCATGTTTTTAAACCTGATTCTTATAGTAGTAGTGTTTTTTATCACTGACTATTTGAAAAAAAAGCTAGTGCTTGTGGCCTTACACGCGGGATGGTAGTAATTGTGTATCGCGCGACTGTGGTAGTATTGCCTGCATTCCGGCTTTCAGCCCCTCCCTTCTTTCTATCTTTAGTCCATCTGTCTTGTTTTTTGGTAACGTAGTGTATAAAATGACATGAATGGAATTTTAAATCTAGGTCAGCTGCGTATCTCAAGGTTTTTCTTAGAACTGCAGTACCCGTTTTATCGTAGAAAACGTGTATGCTGCAGTAGGCTTTTACTATCAACGTGAAACGTTACAATTTGCAGACGCAGGAGAAAACAAGGGGGATTTCGAGTACAGTCATTGTGACAGCACTGTTCTTTACCATTCTTCTTTCCTTTTATTAATTTTATTTGTTAGGCTTTACATTTACGTTTTAATTTATATATGTGGATTAGAATTTCTCACGACAGATGGGTAGGACACACATTGATGAAACCTGTTGATAGCATTACAAGACAATCTTTGTTCTGGAAACCCCAGGGTGACAGAGGTAGAGGGAGACAAAGAACACACGGAGAAGCGAACTGGAGACACACATGAAGAGGTGAAGAAGACATGTAAAGACCTTGAACAGATAGCACAGGACACGAAGACTTGGCATATGTTTGTTGAAGGCTTATGCTCCTTAGGGAGCTGAAGGGTCATGATGATGATAATGATGATGATGAAGATGATGATGATGAAGATGAAGATGATGATGATGAAGATTATGTAAGGCTAAAGTGGTGGTAATGAGGTAACGCAATACATTGTTTGTGTGTGTAGTTGCGATATTGTTGTCAATAATGGTAATGAGGTAACACAATATATTGTTTGTGTGTGTAGTTGCAGTATTGTTGTCAATAATGTTAATGATGTCTACATGTACTTCTTATTATCGATGAAGATTATAAAAATAATAATTTATTCCCTCTCTATCTGCCTTATCCTTGTGTAGGTCTGGCCAATATAAACGTGTTTGTTATAGCGTACGGGATTTCCGGGATTTGGATGATAACTCTCTACGCTTTCCTAGGATCTCAGGTCACGTCTATAGAACGGCATCTTGGCATCTCCAGTAGCAAAATTGGTTTGTCATTTTCCCTCGGAATTTACTTTTCTAACAATGACAGGCTAAGAGAAATTAGAATAAACAAATAGATTGACTGGTAGACAGACAGATAGGCTGATGGACGAACTGATAGACAGATGGACTGATGGACGGACTGATAGAAAGTTAGGTAGACTAAATGGACGTTTTATAGGCATGCAATAGAACTGACCTGAAATAGGAATTAAAGACTGATTTTTTTTAAATTTGGGCTTGATATGTGTTGATTTCAGTTTATTATTGAAAAGCTCTACTTGCCTTGTGTATTCTTTATCTCACATCACTCGTGTGTTACCGGCGCCCGAAAAGGGAGCAAAGAATCGTAACACTGTAACGTACCAAGCACGTCCAAAAAGGCTATCAAGGAGGGTTGAAGATGGGGCCAGCTACCCTCTAACCTGCAAACTTTAAACCACAAAAGCGTCGACAAGTATAATGAAAGTGATGAAGTGTTATTTTCTTGTGGCCACTTCAAGTTGAAACAAACTAGAATAAAGGAGTGTCAACATTTGTTACAATAATTTATGCTTTGACATTTTCCTTCCAAACAGGACTTGTGCTGAGTTGCAACGAAATCGGCTACCTGATGTTCGTGGTCCTTGGCAGCCATCTAGGCAAATACATGCACATTCCGCGCTGTCTGTCGGTATCAGGTATCGTCTTTGGTCTGTCTGCAATAGCCATGTCCTTTGGACGACTGGTGGAGCCTAGGGCGTGGCAGGATATAGCAGGTATGTGATTGACTGTTTAAGATCGTGTTTACACTTGTGATTGTCCTTCTTTTTTTGTTTATTGTGCAGGAGGTGTAGGGTTGTCTTTATGAGGCTTAGCTAATGGTGGATGTATATCCTCATGTTGTGAGCTAGCTGTCTTTGTTGTGTAGTTGATGGATATCATGATGATGTGGGCTGGTTGTCTTAGTTGTGCCATATGTGGATAAGTTCATGGTGTAGGCTGGTTTTCTGTGTTGTTTAGTAGATGTATATGTTCAGCGTGTTTGCTGGCTGTCCTAGTTGTGCCATATGTGGATACGTTCATGGTGTACGCTATTTGTCTTTGTTGTTTAGAAGATGTAAATAATCAGGGTGTTGGCTGGTTGTCTTAGCTGTGTAGAACATTTATATCTTCATGGTATAGTCTGGTTGTCTTTGTTGCATTGTACATTCATAGCTGCGTGTTATGGGATGGTTATATTTGTTGCATTGTACATTGATATCTGTGTGTTATGTGATGGTTATTTTTATTGTGCAATATTTGGATATTTTCATGGCGTGAGCTGGTATTCGTTTGACTACACAATCCCAGTGACGTTGAAATGGAATGGACGGAATGAAATGACAACGACAGAATTAGTGCTTTCAAAACTACATACAGCAAATAGAATACAATTCAATTATTTCCATCACGTTGGTGGGTTGCTGCTAGTTTATGATAAAAAAATCTGTATTAATTGCTTACCTGAAACATCGCACGTGGACAAAAATTAGAAAATGTTTCTGGTGCCCTTAGTAAACCTTAATACTACATGGGACAATATGAGCTAAAAAAAAAAAAACTATTCACTAACAACTTAGCGGGCTTTTTGTTTCTCTTTCGTTTTTTTATTAAGTTTCAAAATGTGTTCATATATATATATATATATATATATATATATATATATATATATATATATATATATATATATATATATATATATATATATATATACACACACACATCAAATTCACTCTGGTAACTGATACCATACAGAGCGACAACAAATGCTTGTTTTTAGTATCAAATGTCCGGATCAGATGACCTCCGCTTCCCTCCGCCATTTCATCTTCCTCAGAATTTTATTCGACGATCATGAGTGCTAAATATCAACCTATCAAGTCAAATGAAATGTGTTAGGATAGCGGAAAAAGTCAAATGCATAATTTTCATCTATATAAATACATACTAAATCATAATTAGAAATGCTGGCATAACAATTAGATGTACCGTTATGTTATTATCATCCACTCCCTGTTCACTATGGAGCCTGAGGCTACCTCTGCTATTGGTTCCTTGTGAGGAAACCAGCACGAAGCAGTCACCAGCTCTTTGGTAGTGGTTTATGTGGAATGTTCTTTTAAATGATGTGGTTGCCAGCCCCATATTTCACTGTAGATCAATAAATAATTCATACATGTTAAATGCAAATAAAAATTAAAACATTTTCATGTCACAACTTACCCCAAGATATTTGGGTTATTATATCCAGACTGTGTTGCACAAGACGGCTGTAGTAAGTACTGCAACTGTTTAAGATGCAGTCGTCCTTCTGTGAGTTAGTTTCCTAACTGTTTACAATTGAGGAAGGTACCTCGGACTTGAGGTGCTAAGTACTAACAATGAAGTTTCACACGTTTTTGAATTTTAAAAGAGACTCCAAGTTATTTTAGCCTGTCATGTACTGGAATCCTTAGTATTACTCCTTATTCTACCTGTGTGTGATCTGACGAAGCTAAGGAACACAGTGGGAAATCTTTGAAACGAGTTTAGTTTTAAAGTTGCATTTTTTGCCCAAGCACAAGTGTCACCTTGTATCACAATTTTAGTTTATTTTAGTTTCTAATTTCAAACCAACCGCAAGTAAGGAGTTTTATTTTAGAAAATGTAACTCCCACCGCTCATTCTGAACATTATTGACCTGACCATATAAGGTTCTGCCGGTTAAGTCTTATTTTTACGAGAACAATTATTTGACTCGACCTACCCATCGTATTACCTCTGATGATCTCTTCCTATGTTGTACTCTCTTCCCATATTGCTAATTACAACAAGACGATCGTATTTTTTTCTCGTCGCTCCCACAGAAGACAGTTTAGCAACAACAATGCCAAGCAGAAAACCTACAGTGAAACGATTAAAGGTCTAATTTCTTGAATTTAGGATAGTGACAGAATGACCTTGAAGTGTTGTTGGCGCTGGAAAGATTACCATGGAATAAGAAGAAGACGCAGCATCTGGCACCAGTCAGCAAACAACAGCCAAGCAGAAAACCTACAGTGCCTTATGATCTATGAACAAGATTATCCCAACTGGCACATGCGTTTTAAAGTCAGGAAGAAAATTATGGAATGTTCTGCTCCCTGCCAAGAAATCCTCCGTGATCAGAGAAAGCCACACAGTCAACGATGGACACTTTCTTCGTTAAACAATTCATTGCAGCATCGCCTGCTTCTCATTCAGATGATTCAACACCCATCTCTCGTTGAATTAAAAGTTGATAAAGATGAAGAAGTTAATGGTCCTGCCCCTGTCAATGTTGAATAATTTGTCAATGTTGTATTCTGCACAAATACCTATACTTAATACGAATAGTATATATTAGATTAAACTGTTTATTCTTACATGTATTTATTTTTTTTACTAATGTGTACGACATTGGTGGAACGCATCCCTCCTAATTCAAATGTTTTTTAATGAGAAGTTCCTGTTCCATTTACGCGATTTATGATTACGGGAGCGCACGCGTAAACAAAGAACTACCTGTTTATATCAATAGATTTATTAAAAATCAATACAGATGTTGAAAAATATTTTACATTTAAAACGGTTTTAATACTTCTTTCACAATTACTGTACACCCTACTGCCAAAATACTGCCACGCATCTTCAGAAGATCTTAAGGTCTCATCGTTTGCACACGTATCAATCGTCCTGTAGAGAACAGATGGAATACATTGATGATATGCATGAAAGTGCTTACATCTACTGTCTTGGTTGTGTCAGACTTTGTTCTTTACTGTGGCAGACTTTGTTCTTTGTTGTGACAGACTGTATTCTTTGTTATGGCAGATTTAGTTCTTTGTTGTGACAGACTGTGCTCTTTATTATGTCAGAATAAGCTTCTTGTTATGTCACACTGGGTTCTCTGTTATGTCACACTGGGCTCTCTGTTATGTCACACTGGGCTCTCTGTTATGTCACACTGGGTTCTCTGTTATATCAGACTGGGCTCTCTGTTATGTCACACTGGGCTCTCTGTTGTATCAGACTGGGCTCTCTGTTGTGTCACACTGGGCTCTCTGTTGTGTTAGAATGTGCTCTTTATTGTGTCAGAATAAGCTTCTTGTTATGTCACACTGGGCTCTCTGTTATGTCACACTGGGCTCTCTGTTATGTCACACTGGGCTCTCTGTTGTGTCAGACTGGGCTCTTTATTGTGTCACACTGGGCTCTCTGTTATATCAGACTGGGCTCTCTGTTGTGTCACACTGGGCTTTCTGTTGTGTCAGTCTGGGCTCTTTATTATGTCAGAATAAGCTTCTTGTTATGTCACACTGGGCTCTCTGTTATATCAGACTGGGCTCTCTGTTATGTCACACTGGGCTCTCTGTTGTGTCAGACTGGGCTCTTTATTGTGTCACACTGGGCTCTCTGTTATGTCACACTGGGCTCTCTGTTATATCAGACTGGGCTCTCTGTTGTGTCACACTGGGCTCTCTGTTATATCAGACTGGGCTCTCTGTTATGTCACACTGGGCTCTCTGTTATATCAGACTGGGCTCTCTGTTGTGTCACACTGGGCTCTCTGTTATATCAGACTGGGCTCTCTGTTGTGTCAGACTGGGCTCTCTGTTATATCAGACTGGGCTCTCTGTTGTGTCACACTGGGCTCTCTGTTATATCAGACTGGGCTCTCTGTTGTGTCAGACTGGGCTCTCTGTTATATCAGACTGGGCTCTCTGTTATATCAGACTGGGCTCTCTGTTGTGTCACACTGGGCTCTCTGTTATATCAGACTGGGCTCTCTGTTATATCAGACTGGGCTCTCTGTTGTGTCACACTGGGCTCTCTGTTATATCAGACTGGGCTCTCTGTTGTGTCACACTGGGCTCTCTGTTATATCAGACTGGGCTCTCTGTTGTGTCACACTGGGCTCTCTGTTACATCAGACTGGGCTCTCTGTTGTGTCACACTGGGCTCTCTGTTATATCAGACTGGGCTCTCTGTTGTGTCACACTGGGCTCTCTGTTATATCAGACTGGGCTCTCTGTTGTGTCACACTGGGCTCTCTGTTATATCAGACTGGGCTCTCTGTTGTGTCAGACTGGGCTCTCTGTTATATCAGACTGGGCTCTCTGTTATATCAGACTGGGCTCTCTGTTGTGTCACACTGGGCTCTCTGTTATATCAGACTGGGCTCTCTGTTATATCAGACTGGGCTCTCTGTTGTGTCACACTGGGCTCTCTGTTATATCAGACTGGGCTCTCTGTTGTGTCACACTGGGCTCTCTGTTATATCAGACTGGGCTCTCTGTTGTGTCACACTGGGCTCTCTGTTATATCAGACTGGGCTCTCTGTTATATCAGACTGGGCTCTCTGTTGTGTCACACTGGGCTCTCTGTTATATCAGACTGGGCTCTCTGTTGTGTCACACTGGGCTCTCTGTTATATCAGACTGGGCTCTCTGTTGTGTCAGACTGTGCTCTTTATTGTGTTAGAATGTGCTCTGTGTTGTGTGAGAATCTGTGTTTTATTGTGTCAGAATCTGCTCTGTGTTGTGTCAGAATCTGTGTTTTATTGTGTCAGAATCTGCTCTGTGTTGTGTCAGAATCTGTGTTTTATTGTGTCAGAATCTGCTCTGTGTTGTGTCAGAATCTGTGTTTTATTGTGTCAGAATCTGCTCTTAGTTGCGGCATAGTGTGCTCTTTGTTGTGCTGTGGCTGGATGATTTTTCTAAAATATGGGTGATGTGAAAGGTTTGTAAGACGTGGATGGATTGTTTGTGTTGTCATGATGCAATATTCTGATCTGTATTATACTGGCCTACGTAGTGTTTGTAGAAGATAACATTATGTTATATTTTTGCGTTAGGATGGTTGGACTTGTTGGACCTGGTGGGGGTTCTCAGCTACCAAAGTTCTATTATTTTAGACAAATGTAGTGAAAGGTAGTCCCATAGCAGATACTGCCGTTAGGGCGTGAAGTGTTACAGACTTCACTATACTAGGTCCAGTTTTGTGAAACGGAGTGTTGGTTCCCTTCCTCGCAGTCTTTTGACTTCCCTAACTCATAAGAAGAGTCATTTATCCATTTACAGCTGGGTAAACTGGAGCATGATACTACCTGGTTTGGATCTTGGACGCTAGTAACTTTGCTACCAGTGGCAAGCGCTCTATCCGCTATGACAGATAAGGGAACGAATAATGAAAATCAGATATAGGAAAGTCTAGATAGAGTAGAAAAAGGGGATGTGCAAATAAGAATGTGCATGAGACGGGGATCGAAAAAAAGTTGAACAAAAATCCGGTTAGGCACGCTTTTTAGCGGACATTCAGAAGCGTGAGTTAGTTAGTGCAGGTCGCACATACCCGACATAGACGAGGGTAGCCATGTTGAAGGCAATATTCAAGTAGAATGTGTTGTGAAAATTCTCTGACAAGGAGACAATATTGGGTGGTAATTAACCCAACATTTTAACAGTATAAATTCTTGACTAGGACGGAAGAACGATGGAGCGAGTTAGGCTCCACACAATATATAAAAAGGTACTAGAGTGAAATTATTTACATCTATAAAGTAGTCCTATTCCTCGTCTCAAATAGTGGCCATCTATCAAAAAGGGAAAGGAACAACCCCGGAGAAGCCCGGTGTCACATAGATAACCTGAACCCAAAGCGACATATATCAATAAACAAGGATTTGTTAGGAAAGAGAAAACAGAGGTAGATACTGATAGCACCTGAACAACCACAGACGGTTAGATATTATAATATTGAATGTGTAGTTTCAATGCTGAAAGAGAGTTGAAGAAGAAAGGGTGACGGACAAAGATTGTAGAGGTCCAAGTTGCAGCAGTGGTCCACACATTGTAAATAAACTACTTCAGCTGACTGTGGCGTTGTGTCATCGCTCACTGTGTGTGCGACTGTTGTAATCATTCATCATGTCATCGCTAGCTACTGAGGCAAAGAACATTGGCATGCAAATGGCCAAGTGAGGTAACCATCTCTTAGCGCAGGCGGCCACACCGCTTAGCCAACCGAACTCTCTAACGGTTTTAATTTTACAACTCGTCTGCTAAATGTTCACCACGGTATATGTCCTTGTTTCAGCTTCTCACCAACACACAAACACATCTGGCAACCAAGACACTTCTGCTAAGTACCTCTGCGATCCTGACTTTACAATATCGACGAATTCAGTAACCGTTTCCACAAATGGCTCCTCAGTCTCAGCACCTGACCTGACGTCAGGTGAGTGGCACGAGTCGACCTCTGCTGTTTCCTGGACCTTTTTGGTGCTTATCCTGGCTGCGGTGGTACAGGGCTCTGTCAAGTCCTACAGGATTCCGCTTCTTACATATTACATTGAAAGTAACATTGCCAACAGAAATCGGTCTGGTCTCCTGCTGGGTAAGGCTATCCCTAGGGATCAAGCATTCCTAAATGGCTTAAATATTCTTTACATGTATATCGGTCTCTGTCTGTCTGTCTGTCTGCCTGCCTATCTATCTATCTATCTATCTATCTATCTATCTATCTATCTATCTATCTATCTATCTATCTATCTATCTATCTATCTATCTATCTATCTATCTATCTATCTATCTATCTATCTATCTATCTATCTATCTATCTACTTATCTATCTATCTACTTATCTATCTATCTATCTATCTATTTAATGTGTCTATTCATCTTTCTTTTAATATTTATTGAAACTCCGCCTAGGACGGTCCCAAACCCGGCTGAACAGACAAGAAGGGATTATGATTGACATGAGTTAAAGGAAGTAGCGGGTAAAACCGTCAATCATTTAGACGGCATGCAAGGACGCCGAAAATAAGCATCCCCTCCACCTTGCAAAAGCATAACAGCTAAATCACCTGTTTGCCTTATATGACTACAAGAAACGACAGAGAGAAAACCGAACTGATCTTAAAGGCAACGAATTGGCACGGACTACAGACTACGACATATGGATCACGTCTTCTCTCGTCTCACCGCATGTCCATATAACTTGAACTGTTAAAATATACTGCTCAAAAAAAGTTAAAAGCCACTTTCAATTTTTAGGTCATTTCAACTAAGCTGTTTTAAAACCTGAACACTCAGTCAAAAAAGTTTTGCTGCATTCTGTTGCATGCTTAAACAATGTTTGTTAATCTGACAATAAATCAAATCTGTGTTACGTGTGTGTACTTTCAAGGTCAATCAAATGTACGTGGTGGAAAGGGAAATAATGCATGTTTGAAAATGCTTCCTATGGCAAAGCCTGTTGATAACATTGCTGAAATTTGCTTTTCACGTGCAAGTCGTGACTATAGTGAACACATGTCACCCACTTTTCGGAAGTAACGGGCAACGGGCATGTTTGTAACATTTACCATTTTAGCCATAGCTCAGCGTGTCTTGCCGTCTTGTGGTAGACCTTGGACGTCCTGACCTGCGTTGTTCTGCGACACTGCCGGTTGCATTATAACGATCACGCAGAGTTTGTATGACAGAGTGGGCAACTCCTAATCTCCTAGCAACTTCTCGCAGCCCTACATCATCCTGCAGCCATGCCATCGCTCTCCATCTGTCAACATTGGTCAAGCGTCTTCGCTGAGCCATGGCTAAAATGGTAAATGCTACAAACATACCCATTGCCCGTTCCTTCCGAAAAGTGAGTGACATGTGTTCACTATAGTCACGACTTGCACATGAAAAGCAAATTTCAGCAATGTTATCAACAGGGTTTGCCATAGGAAGCATTTTCAAACATGCATTATTTCCCTTTCCACCACGTACATTTGATTGACCTTGAAGGTACACACACGTAACACAGATTTGATTTATTGTCAGATTAACAAACATTGTTTAAGCATGCAACAAAATGCAGCAAAACGTTTTTGACTGAGTGTTCAGGTTTAAAAAAAACAGCTTAGTTGAAATGACCTAAAAATTGAAAGTGGTCTTTAACTTTTTTTTGAGCAGTATATTTTAACACTTTTGGCTAGGTGCGCTCATTCAACCTAGACACTAGGCAACTACGTCGATTATATTAGGGCGCATGTTCAAATATAAAATACCTTGTGGCTTACAGTGTATGGTAACATGAAATGTTTGCATCTAATGTAAGAAGCATGTATTTTAAGTAATGTATCCTTGCTATGTGTGTATCTTTAAGAAATTTTCGTTTATCTCTTGTTCATATTAAATGAAATGCAAAATTCTGCTTCCATGTTTCTGATCATAGGTACCTCGTTCACGGCTATGATATTTGGACCGCCCATAGCTTTATTTCTGGGAGCTTATATTAGCTCTCTACCAGTGGATCTAAAAGGTTAGCTCTACTGTCTTAAAGCCTTATCTTGTCGCAGGTATTCTATTGGCATATACACCATTGTTTCTCTGTAGACCTGCGTGAAAGTTAACTAAAACACAAGAAAATAATAAAGAACATTTCTTACTAAATTGTTAGAAATATGAACAACAGAGAATACCAGTATTAGATAATTTACAGGCATGCAGTAGAACCGTTGTTGAGAATCGACAGACCTTTTTTTTTTTTTTAAAGGAATATTTTGCCTTCTTTGTGACGAGGCGCGCTCAGTTCAAACTACACAGGATCCGTCGTTTATGTTAGGGCACATGTCCAACTATAAAAGACCTTGTGGTGTGGTTATTTTTTTTAACTACAGACCTAGAACAATAAATTATAACAGTAAATAACAAGAACACACATTAATATACTCGTATAAGGATAAGTGATGTTGTGACGGGAAAGTGGGGACCTGGTGAGATTCTCGCAATCAATACTTATAATGAGAGATTATTAGTGAATTGGGTGTTATCCCACATAGGCAGGGCTTGGAGGGCACACACATACGAGTAAATTCATACATTTTTACACTTTTTATTTACTCTGGACTGAGTGCAGGGTTGAAATGATGCCATATTGAGATATCGAAAGTCAGTGTTATAATCTTGAATTAGCTGCACTGCATTTCCTATTATAATCCGTCAGAGATTGAATGTGATACTTTTTCTTCCAAACAAAACAAAACAAAACAAAAATAAAGTAAATATAACGCTAAATTTGAAGAAGAAAAAAATGCTACAATTTGCCTTTTTAATAAACATTTTAAAATAAACGGCCCCGGTGTGGTTCCAAGGGTTCTCTAAGGAAACATAGAAAGAATGTGTCTACTGTTCCCGCTGGCATGTCGTAACAGGCGACAGATATAGGTTTGTCTATGGGACTGGTAACTTAATCATGTAAAACACATTGCTACAGAAACCACGGCTGCAGGAATATATGTTGTCATGGAGACGTCTTACAAGGAGACCAGTCGCTAGTGATGCATGCAGACGTATTACAAGGAGACCAATCACTAATGGTGCATGCAGACGTCATACAAGGAGACCAGTCGCTAGTGGTGCATGCAGACGTATTACAAGGAGACCAATCACTAGTGGTGCATGCAGACGTCATACAAGGAGAAAAGTCGCTAGTGGTGCATGCAGACGTATTACAAGGAGACCAATCACTAGTGGTGCATGCAGACGTCATACACGGAGACCAATCACTAGTGGTGCATGCAGACGTCATTCAAGGAGGCCAGTCGCTAGTGGTGCATGCAGACGTCATACAAGGAGACCAGTCACTAGTGGTGCATGCAGATGTCATTCAAGGAGGCCAGTCGCTAGTGGTGCATGCAGACGTCATACAAGGAGACCAGTCACTGGTGGTGCATGTAGGCATCTTACAAGGAGACCAGTCACTGGTGGTGCATGCAGACGTCATACAAGTAGACCAGTCACTAGTGGTGCATGCAGACGTCATACAAGGAGACCAGTTGCCAGTGGTGCATGCAGGCGTCTTACAAGGAGACCAGTCGCTAGTGGTGCATGCAGACGTCATACAAGGAGACCAGTCGCCAGTGGTGCATGCAGGCGTCTTACAAGGAGACCAGTCGCTAGTGGTGCATGCAGACGTCATACAAGGAGACCAGTCACTGGTGGTGCATGCAGGCATCTTACAAAGAGACCAGTCACTGGTGGTGCATGCAGACGTCATACAAGGAGACCAGTCACTGGTGGTGCATGCAGGCATCTTACAAGGAGACCAGTCGCTAGTGGTACATGCAGGCGTCTTACAAGGAGACCAGTCACTAGTGGTACATGCAGGCGTCTTACAAGGAGACCAGTCACTAATTGTACATGCAGACGTCATACAAAGAGACCAGTCACTGGTGGTGCATGCAGGCATCTTACAAGGAGACCAGTCACTGGTGGTGCATGCAGTCGTCTTACAAGGAGACCAGTCGCTAGTGGTACATGCAAGCGTCTTACAAGGAGACCAGTCACTAGTGGTGCATGCAGACGTCATACAAGGAGACCAGTCACTAGTGGTGCATGCAGACGTCATACAAGGAGACCAGTCTCCAGTGGTGCATGCAGGCGTCTTACAAGGAGACCAGTCGCTAGTGGTGCATGCAGACGTCATACAAGGAGACCAGTCGCTAGTGGTGCATGCAGGCACCTTATAAGGAGACCAGTCACTGGTGGTGCATGCAAGAATCTTACAAGGAGACCAGTCACTGGTCGTGCATGCAGGCATCTTACAAGGAGACCAGTCACTGGTGGTGCATGCAGGCATCTTACAAGGAGACCAGTCACTGGTGGTGCATGCAGACGTCATACAAGGAGACCAGTCACTGGTGGTGCATGCAGGCATCGTACAAGGAGACCAGTCACTAGTGGTGCATGCAGACGTCATACAAGGAGACCAGTCACTAGTGGTGCATGCAGACGTCATACACGGAGACCAGTCGCCAGTGGTGCATGCAGGCATCTTACAAGGAGACCAGTCTCTAGTGGTGCATGCAGACGTCATACAAGGAGACCAGTCACTGGTGGTGCATGCAGGCATCGTACAAGGAGACCAGTCACTGGTGGTGCATGCAGGCGTCTTACAAGGAGACCAGTCGCTAGTTGTACATGCAGGCGTCTTACAAGGAGACCAGTCAATAGTGGTACATGCAGGCGTGTTACAAGGAGACCAGTCACTAGTGGTGCATGCAGACGTCATACAAGGAGACCAGTCACTGGTGGTACATGCAGGCGTCTTACAAGGAGACCAGTCACTGGTGGTGCATGCAGGCATCTTACAAGGAGACCAGTCACTGGTGGTGCATGCAGGAGTCTTACATGGAGACCAGTCACTAGTGATGCATGGAGGCACCTTACAAGGAGACCAGTCACTGGTGGTGCATGCAGGCATCTTACAAGGAGACCAGTCACTGGTCGTGCATGCAGGCATCTTACAAGGAGACCAGTCACTGGTGGTGCATGCAGTCGTCTTACAAGGAGACCAGTCGCTAGTGGTACATGCAAGCGTCTTACAAGGAGACCAGTCACTAGTGGTGCATGCAGACGTCATACAAGGAGACCAGTCACTAGTGGTGCATGCAGACGTCATACAAGGAGACCAGTCTCCAGTGGTGCATGCAGGCGTCTTACAAGGAGACCAGTCGCTAGTGGTGCATGCAGACGTCATACAAGGAGACCAGTCGCTAGTGGTGCATGCAGGCACCTTATAAGGAGACCAGTCACTGGTGGTGCATGCAAGCATCTTAAAAGGAGACCAGTCACTGGTCGTGCATGCAGGCATCTTACAAGGAGACCAGTCTCTAGTGGTGCATGCAGACGTCATACAAGGAGACCAGTCACTGGTGGTGCATGCAGGCATCGTACAAGGAGACCAGTCACTGGTGGTGCATGCAGGCGTTTTACAAGGAGACCAGTCGCTAGTGGTGCATGCAGACGTCATACAAGGAGACCAGTCACTAGTGGTGCATGCAGACGTCATACAAGGAGACCAGTCGCCAGTGGTACATGCAGGCATCTTACAAGGAGACCAGTCTCTAGTGGTGCATGCAGACGTCATACAAGGAGACCAGTCACTGGTGGTGCATGCAGGCATCGTACAAGGAGACCAGTCACTGGTGGTGCATGCAGGCGTCTTACAAGGAGACCAGTCGCTAGTTGTACATGCAGGCGTCTTACAAGGAGACCAGTCACTAGTGGTACATGCAGGCGTCTTACAAGGAGACCAGTCGCTAGTGGTACATGCAGGCGTCTTACAAGGAGACCAGTCACTAGTGGTACATGCAGGCGTCTTACAAGGAGACCAGTCACTAGTGGTGCATGCAGACGTCATACAAGGAGACCAGTCACTGGTGGTACATGCAGGCGTCTTACAAGGAGACCAGTCACTGGTGGTGCATGCAGGCATCTTACAAGGAGACCAGTCACTGGTGGTGCATGCAGGCGTCTTACATGGAGACCAGTCACTAGTGATGCATGGAGGCACCTTACAAGGAGACCAGTCACTGGTGGTGCATGCAGGCATCTTACAAGGAGACCAGTCACTGGTCGTGCATGCAGGCATCTTACAAGGAGACCAGTCACTGGTGGTGCATGCAGGCATCTTACAAGGAGACCAGTCTCTAGTGGTGCATGCAGACGTCATACAAGGAGACCAGTCACTGGTGGTGCATGCAGGCATCGTACAAGGAGACCAGTCACTGGTGGTGCATGCAGGCGTTTTACAAGGAGACCAGTCGCTAGTGGTGCATGCAGACGTCATACAAGGAGACCAGTCACTAGTGGTGCATGCAGACGTCATACAAGAAGACCAGTCGCCAGTGGTGCATGCAGGCGTCTTACATGGAGACCAGTCGCTAGTGATGCATGCAGACGTCATACAAGGAGACCAGTCACTGGTGGTGCATGCAGGCATCTTACAAAGAGACGAGTCACTGGTGGTGCATGCAGACGTCATACAAGGAGACCAGTCACTAGTGATACATGCAGGCGTCTTACAAGGAGACCAGTCGCTAGTGGAACATGCAGACGTCATACAAGGAGACCAGTCACTGGTGGTGCATGCATGCGTCTTACATGGAGACCAGTCACTAGTGGTGCATTCAGGCATCTTACAAGGAGACCAGTCACTGGTGGTGCATGCAGGCATCTTACAAGGAGACCAGTCACTGGTCGTGCATGCAGGCATCTTACAAGGAGACCAGTCACTGGTGGTGCATGCAGGCATCTTACAAGGAGACCAGTCTCTAGTGGTGCATGCAGACGTCATACAAGGAGACCAGTCACTGGTGGTGCATGCAGGCATCGTACAAGGAGACCAGTCACTGGTGGTGCATGCAGGCATTTTACAAGGAGACCAGTCGCTAGTGGTACATGCAGGCGTCTTACAAGGAGACCAGTCACTAGTGGTACATGCAGGCGTCTTACAAGGAGACCAGTCACTAGTGGTGCATGCAGACGTCATACAAGGAGACCAGTCACTGGTGGTACATGCAGGCGTCTTACAAGGAGACCAGACACTGGTGGTACATGCAGGTGTCTTACAAGGAGACCAGTCGCTATTGGTGCATGCAGATGTCATACAAGGAGACCAGTCACTAGTGGTACATGCAGGCGTCTTACAAGGAGACCAGTCACTAGTGGTGCATGCAGACGTCATACAAGGAGACCAGTCACTAGTGGTGCATGCAGACGTCATACAAGGAGACCAGTCACTAGTGGTGCATGTTTGATGAGGATTGAAACAAGAGATGAATTAATGAATGAACTAATAATTCTATTATTTTGGCTCATTGTGGAGATTTCAAATACTGTTCCATGTTCCACTATTGTCAGGAACATTTTATAGTCCTCTTCCAAACATATTCGGATCAGGTTACCAGCCCCCCCCCCCCCACAGCTCAACCTCAAGTTAGTCGTCATCTATGACACGCCTGAATGAAACAGTAGTCCTATTATTTCTTTGTCTATTCAGAGACCACTGGGACCTACGCATACTTGCTATTATTATTATTACTTCAGTTCAAAATCTTTATTATGATTACCTTTCATCCAGAGACCTCCATGACACCTTATGACCAGAGATGGGTCGGAGCCTGGTGGCTGGGATTTATCATTATAGGACTGGCCAGCGTTATCAGCTCCTTTCCAATCATGTTCTTTCCCAGACATATTCTAAAGAAGAAGAACCAGGACGTTAAAGAACAGGTGAACGAAACATCGCTTCGTAAGAAGTTGCTTGGTACGTACTTAAGCGCACTGTTGAGTATTTGTTTCGCGCTTATTTTGGCTTGTAGCTTTTGCACGATTGTTTTACAAGTATCCAAAATTCATATGAAGTTAATGTCCAGGGTTCTTCCTTTAAGTGCCTGGCAAACAAGTATTAGTTTACTTCTGTGCACACATCTCTTTCTCCAACGAAAGTAACAACTGCTGGGTGACGGTTTATAACTTTAATAAACATGACGAACTTTACAATAGACCCATTGATGTGGTCAGGCAATTAGAACACACTCAAGATTAATAATAATAATAGTCACTCATTTGTATGAAACAATCCTTTCAATAGTGAAATATGAAATACAGTTGTATACTTCCATCTACTGCCTATTGTATACATGAATATATCTGATTGGCCATATATACTCACCCATATACACATCTCCACAGCCAAAAACAGCTGGTCACTGAATGCCATCTTTTTCTCACCTCCTTCGCTGCTAAAACTCCCTCTCTCTCTTTGCACACGCTTCGTTAGCAATCCTTTCTCTGCCAGTCTCATCACGTGACATAGAGTGTCTAGATGACCTGGTAGCGAAGCGTGTTATGGGCATTCAAACTAACTGCATTTTCTAACTCCCAACATTGCCCCCCTGTTCCCGAGCGGAAACCAGGGGTTTTCGCGTGAGAACAGTGGATAGTTAGCCCAACAACTATTAATCCATTAGGAGTAGGAAAGAAAAATCATTCTGTTCAGACTAA
Source organism: Oreohelix idahoensis (assembly GCA_024509875.1). NCBI lineage: Eukaryota > Metazoa > Mollusca > Gastropoda > Stylommatophora > Oreohelicidae > Oreohelix > Oreohelix idahoensis. The sequence continues at coordinate 118,369 of JAMPIV010003263.1, read as the reverse complement.
TATATCATCATATCATAACCCGCCACTCCCAAAGGAGCATAGGCCTTCAACAAACACATGCCAAGTCCTCCTGCCACGTGCCATCATCTCATGTTCTTTCCACGTTCTCCTCATCATTTTCACCTCTGTTTCTAGCTCCCTTCTTCATGTGCTTCTTCGTCTATCTCTGCCTTTCTTGCCCTGGGGATTCCAGAACAAGGACTGCCTTGTAATGCTATCAACAGGTTTCCTCAGCGTATGTCCTATCCATCGCCATCGTCGTCTTTTCATCTCTTGTTCCACTGGCACTTGTCTAGTTCTTGTCATCAGTTCCACGTTGGTAACCTTATCATACCATTTTAATCCCTCTATTCTACGCAAGCACCCATTTATGAAAGTCTGTAGCTTTTTGGTTGTTGTCTTTGTTGTTCTCCATGTCTCAGAGCCATACAGTAGGACTGACTTCACTTTTGAGTTGAAGATTCTTATTTTCGAGTTGGATCCGATTTCTCTTGATTTCCATATATTTCCCAATGCAATGAAAGCTCCTCTTGCTTTTTGTATTCTTATTTTGATATCACTGTCTGTCCCTCCAACTTTGTCTATATTGCTGCCAAGATATGTGTACGATTCTGCATCTTGTATTGGTGCTTCTTCAAGTTTAACCCTGTTATCATTACCTGCATTTATTCTCAATATCTTTGTCTTTTCCCTGTGTATTTTCAGACCCAGTTGCTGTGACCTCTCATCGAGTGTTTTCAATTTGTCTTGCATCTGATTATGGTTATGGGACAGAAGAGCCAAGTCATCAGCAAAATCCAGATCATCCAACTGCTTAGTCAGAGTCCACTGGATTCCATTAATGTTCTGTGTTGTCGATGTTCTCATAACCCAGTCTATTGCTAGTAAGAAAAGAAATGGAGACAAGAGGCATCCCTGTCGCACTCTTGTTCTTATCCCAAACGGTTCTGTAAGCTGTCCTTCATGAAGAACTCTGCATGTCATGTCTTTATATGTATTCTTTATTAAATTAATGATCTTCAGGGGAACTCTATAATGCCTCATCAATTTCCAAAGTGATTCTCTGTCCACACTGTCAAATGCCTTTTCGTAGTCCACAAATCCGATGTATAGTGGTGAATTCCATTCCAGACTTTTTTCAACTATTATTCTCAAAGTGGCTATCTGGTCTGTACAGGATCTGTTTTGTCGAAAACCTGCTTGTTCATCTCTTAGTTTCTTGTCTATGGACTCTTTTAATCTCTCGAGGATAATCCTGTTTAATACTTTTCCTGGTACTGATAGTAACATTATTCCTCTATAACTTGTGCACTCTTGTAAATTTCCCTTCTTAGGCAACTTGACCAGATAACCTTCCTTCCATTCTGTTGGTATTTCAAAATAAAGTTAGTTCGTTCGTTCGTTCTCTCTCTCAGACTTTGCCAAAAAGTTTGTATAATATCTCTGAAGAGGCATCAATATCTGTTTTGATGGCGTAAGCTGGAATGCCATCTGGACCAGTTGCTTTTCCATCTTTCAGAAGCTTTATGGCTTTCTTTATTTCTTCTCTGCTTGGTCGTTCCCAGTTGATTTGTAGCTCCTCTTCAGCTGGCTGGATGTCTTGTCTGGGGGATTAGTTGGAGATGGTCTATTGAGAAGTTCCTCAAAATGTTCTGTCCATCTCTTCATTTGTTTTTGTATATTACTAAGCAATTTTCCATTCTTATCTTTTATGAGGCCATTTGCTTGCTTATATCTCCTTGTTAGCTTCTTTGTGTTGTTGTCCAGTTCCCTCATATTTCTTTTGACTGCAGCTTCTTCTGCTTCCCTAGCCAACTCTTCAATATACTTCCTCTTGTCTCTTTTGATGTTTCTTTTTACTTCTTTGTTTGCTTCTATGTACACTTCATGAGCCTTTGCTTTGTAGCTTCTGGTTTTGCTTCTGTATAAATCTGCTTTCTTCTTTTTCCTGTCTTCTATCTTGCTAATGGTTTCTGTTGTTATCCATGCTTTGTGCCGATGTTATCTTTTTCTCAGTACTTCTTCACATTTCGTTCCATATATTGTTTACTTGTTGCCAGTGGTCTTCCGTATCTGCTTCATCTACAAGCTGTTGGAGTACTTGGTATTTGTTTCGATACTGCGAAAGAAAACTTTTCTCTTATTTCCTGATTCCTTAGATATCCCACATTGTACTGTCGTCTATAGCTATATACTGCTGTAAATTTCTTGAGTTTTAATTTTGTTTTAGTCAACAGAAATGGTGGTCTGTACACCACATCATCTCCTCTACATACCTTTACATCATGCAATGATGACCTAAACTTCTTACTTATGCATATGTGATCAATCCTATTCTCAGTTCTGTGATCTGGTGATATCCATGTTGCTTTATGTATTCTTTTATGTGGAAATACGCTTCCTCCTATAGCTAGTTGATTTGAAGCACAGAAGTTAGCTAATAGTTCCCCATTCTCGTTCATCATACCTAATTCATGCTTCCCCATGATTTCTTCAAAGCCGCTGTTGTCTGTACCTATTTTCGCGTTTAGGTCCCCCATCAAAATTGTGATGTCCTTTCTTTTCTTTTTGTCCAAGACATTTTGTAGTCTGGTGTAAAAGTCTTCTTTCTCAGATTCTTCTTTATCATTTGTTGGTGCATAAAATTGGGTGATGTTTTTATTTACTTTCTTTTTGGCTGATTTAAACCTTGCTGGGCCTTCTGTGCTTCCCTAGACAGCATTATAGCCACCCCTTCACTGTGGTGGGCTCTTTCCTCCTCATGTCCTGAGGACAACACCATTTTTCCTGTGCTCAATCTCCTCCTCTCTATACCCTTCGACCGTGTCTCGCAGAGACTAAGGATATCAATCCTGTAATTTTTCGTTTCTGCTGCTACGTGAAAACTGAACTGAATCCGCATTAAAAGAGACGCAACACTTACAATTTATAAGATAGATAGATAGATAGATAGATAGATAGATAGATAGATAGATAGATAGATAGATAGATAGATAGATACACAGATAAATAGATAGATAAATAGATAGATAGATAGATAGATAGATAGATAGATAGATAGATAGATAGATAGATAGATAGATAGATAGATAGATAGATAGATAGATAGATAGATAGATAGATAGATACACAGATAAATAGATAGATACACAGATAAATAGATAGATAGATAGATAGATAGATAGATAGATAGATAGATAGATAGATAGATAGATACACAGATAAATAGATAGATAGATAGACAGATAGACAGATAGATAGATAGATAGATAGATAGATAGATAGATAGATAGATAGATAGATAGATAGATAGATAGATAGATAGATAGATAGATAGATAGATAGATAGATAGATAGATAGATAGATAGATAGATAGATAGATAGAGCACGTTTCACTAGCTTTGCCCTCAAACAAATGTAATTATCTGATTAACCGTCTAACGTATTAATGCCATTTTTTGCATACGATGTTATATTGGGTTAGACCCAACAAATATATACTTTATATCTGTGCATCTTGTCCAGTTCCCATAAACGGATGAAATCCTTTGATCTTTGTCGGCATACTAATTATTGTGTATCGAGAAAAGAAATTTTACCACTTCATGCACAGATTCTGTGAATTGATTAGGCATAGGCGTGTCTACTATTACAATAATGTGGCCATCACGTTTGCAATTGAATACGTGTTGAAGATGATTTCTTAAATGATCTGCATGCGAAATACTCGTGACATTGTTTGTCATTGACATTTAATGCGCTACCAAACTGGACCTTCCTTGATCTAATTATTTCAATGGGTATCATCTCTTTGCGGTTCATAAATATCATAATGGAACGTTGCTCCTCTAATGTGATTGTAAATAACGGTAAGGTCATCTTTAAAGAAATTAAACTTCATCCGAATCATAATCAGATGTCTCAGAAATTGAAAATCAATCTCGGCTGAATGAAGGACAAACCATCATTCTTCCAATATTCCTCTTCCTCTTGTAACACATGGTTCTCACTTTTCTTCCAATAATCCCTGGCTATATTGGAGATGGCGGCTTTTATAAGTATTTCAACATCTTTTAATTTGAACGTTCTATTTTCTGTTGCTACCTGTTCCTTAATTTTAGCCCATACTAATTCTATTGGGTTTAAGTGAGAATGGTAAGGAGGCAATCTTAAACATCTGTGACCATGTTCATGGATTGCCTTGTCTATGTGAAATATCTTTGTATGCTGTGTCTTTTTTTACAATTCCAAGTAATTCAGGTTCATGGACATTTCGTTGAATGGAATGTTGTTTATGGTCAGCCAAATCTTTATTACATCTTTAATACTTGGTGAATTAGAAACTTTATCTTCTGGTGCCACAACGTTGTGATATGAGGCATTGTCCATTATCAAACACGACGGTCTATCCAAGGAAGGAAGTACATGATTCACAATCCAATCTTGAAATATCTTGCCATTCATCTCTGCATGGTAATCCCTATTATCTGTGGATTTTGAAACAAATATGAGTTCAGTATTATTTAGAAGCCCATGATGGCTGCTTCCTGGATGTGCAATTATTAGGCGCTGTCCTTTGCTGCTTGGTACTAGTCTCTTAGTTGTTCCATCAGATGATTGCCATTCTCGTTCATTACTGTGGTGCGCATTGATCCAAGTTTCATCTAAATACACAAAATCATAACAATCTCTTCTCATTTCTCTGACCTCGCGTAAATATTTGCTTCTCATTGCAACTATATGAGGCTTCTCACAAATAAGGTTTCTACCACAAACATATTTTCTAAAAGTGAATCCCAAACTCCTAATAGTCCTCCATAGCGTAGATTTGGAAATATCAATGTCATTATTCTTTCTTAACCAAATTTTCAATTTCCTTTAAGTCACTGCCTCATTATTGTGAAACATATTGCAAATTTCTCTGCGGATCAATTCTCTGTCAAAATTATCCACCACTCTTGGCCTAATTTTCGTGTGTAAAACACTGGAATTAGACATTTCAGATGTCGCTATCCAGCGGTGCAATGATCGTTTGCTTATCCCCAAGGCGTGAATAGTCCTCTTTTGTGGGTTTGAAATAGAATGATATAGTTTTCCTCGAGTAGCTTCATTGCAGAAATACTTAAAAATCCTATTTGTGATTTGCTGTAATGTCATAAAATGTACTCGCATACTCATTTTTCCTTCTTAACCACACAATAATTTTTGTAGACACACCTCTGATTGACAATGTGTGCGTTGCACCGGGTATAAACTGTTTTATGTTCAAGAAGTGCGATTTCACGCAATTTCACGCAAAAATCATGCAAATTTCTTGATAAACCAAAAATGTGCAAATGAGGTCGTATAATTTACTGTAGACATTTCAATATGTGTGTGTGTGATGTGTGCTGGCAAGTAGGATTTTATATTATATCGCAAAGAAACGAAAATTGAAACCAATCGCCGCATTTTAATGAAAAATTTAATTCATAGGGTCTATACCATTTCAAATTTACACACAAAATTTCACTTATATGCGTTATATATTCGCTGAGATATAGCATTTTGAAGTTGGGCAAAGCTAGTGAAACGTGCTATAGATAGATAGATAGATAGATAGATAGATAGATAGATAGATAGATAGATAGATAGATAGATAGATAGATAGATAGATAGATAGATAGATAGATAGATAGATAGATAGATAGATAGATAGATAGATAGATAGATAGATAGATAGATAGATAGATAGATAGATAGATAGATAGATAGATAGATAGATAGATAGATAGATAGATAGATAGATAGATAGATAGATAGTGATGGTCAAAGGGACACGATCATGAGAAATAGTGGTGACTAGAATAGGAGAGTAAATTCCGATTGAGAAGTTTTCGGCAAAAGAAATCAAATAATGAAAATAGGTCACATGATTATTAGAAGTAGAGAGTATAAATAGGAACGTGAGACACAACATTCCATCTTTTGGATGCAGTGATTATCGCGGGACATATTGCAATAAATCCTCAGACCTATGGGTCTTTTATATTTGGACATGCACCCTAATATAACCGACTAGGTTGAACGGGACGCAGGATGCAGTGTCACACTAACATGGGTACCAGCACATGTTGGGATAGCAGGAAATGAGCTTGCAGACAAAGAAGCCAAAGGGGGAGAACTAGTTATAACCAAACTGAAGTAGGCTTAGGGAAGTATGAAATTAAGAGCTTAATTGCTCAAGCAATAACTAAAGAGTGGATAATAGCTTGGGACTAACGTAAAAAAGCAAGACACTCATATAAAATCATTAAAAAAAAACAAGCACAAATGTCAAATACAAGAAAAACTAAAAATATCAATTATTTAAAAAAAATTGCTGAGGCTCAAGCTTGGAACTGGATATTTCAGGATTGAGGAACCCACATGCGAAGAGTGTTAAGAACCCAACACAAATAGGCACTTTCTGGTGAACTGCAAAATATATGAAGCAAAACATTAAGACATACTGTAGTAACCACACGGTAGAAATGAGTGTAGAAAATCTCATAGCCACTAAGACTGTAGTGATATCCTCAATACAATCGATAAATTAGATAAAACATTATAGACCATAAAGTCAAAATAAGGTAGAAATAAAATATTGGGTTGCGATTAGCTTCTTCGCCCCGCCTGCAAACATATCGCTTTCAATCCTCGAGGCGTAAATTTTTGGTTCTAGACGGAAGGAGAGACACGAAAGGAGGGGAAAGGAGCGACAGAAGACCGCCATCGACACGCGTTGTTTGGAATCAAAAAATGTAACGTACGCGCGATATTGCTAGTGGCAGATTTGAAAATACGACGCAAGGCCAATACTTGTATCGTCCTATAGTCACGCAGTGGAAATATATAAACACACATACCGCTCTCATTTCCTGTAGGGTAGCGTAAATTCTGACGAAACATAGACACTGTCGTTTTAGTTTGAAAAAAGCGTTGGAGAGAGGGAAAAAGATGGTGGTTTTCTAGATTTAAATAATATTGACGACTAACGTGGAAAAAATATGGAATTACAAAACTAAAGGGAATCGGGTCATAAAACTTAGATATATTAATGGCATATGATCTCCTGATCAATATTATGATTCAAATTACAAAATAGTCCAATTAATAACCGAGATATTGCAATAATACTATATATGTTAGAACAGACTGACGAACGGATTATCATCCTTGCTTATCTTATCGGTAACATTTGGGGTCGCAATTTTGAAAAAAGAGGCATAAGAGGGTAAGACAAAGCCAAGAGGGGAAATCTAGGAGTAAGTGAGAGGTGGAATTGAATATTTGTTAGCCCAAAAAATCAAGCCTATTTCAAGCGGAACACCAAATTGTTTGGAGTTTTGTTTTTCTTTTTTAACTTTGAATTCAAAATTTGATAGACGCCGATTTCTATTGGCCAGCGTAGGGGATATTATTGAGAAAAAAAAATGGAAGGCTGGACGGCATTTGTAGAAAAACGTTCCCTTCAACAGGTCGATTGATAGACCAGAAGTTTGACTTGCTTCACCATATAATGAAGACATAACTAAAGAAAAGCAGTCATAGTCTAGCAGCGGCTCAGCTAAATTTGTGCCAAATCATCGTACCTGTGTGTATTTCATTGAATTTGTTGTAAGAACGAAATTATTAATATTTTATTTTAAAATTTGAGTGTGAGATACTGCCATATGAAAAATATTTTACAGCTGTAAGTACCTAGGTCCCTAGCAGACTTATGCAGGGCCTAGATGTTGATCCATCATATAACAAACTACCAGAGAGGTAGATCCAGAAGATTATATAGGTTGTCATCAAGGATCATATCACCCATCATATCTTATGGAAAAAGATCAATGATAATGGCAGAGGTGTTGCAGCCATTAGGGGAGAGGAAAAAGAAAACTGGTACAAACTGTAACATCAATCTATGTGGATAAGCTGGGTTGGTCAGAGAGATCTGACCATGTTCTTTTATTTTGAATGTGTTGTTTGTGGAAATGGTAGGAAGAATCTGTATGATTGTGGAAGTTTCTCTAGTGGTACAAGCTCTCTACCACTGGAGGAGTAATATCGGTACAAGCTCTCTACCATATTACCTCAGGACAAGTGAGACAGTGGCCGTTGGCCGGAAAGACAACTGTATTCCAACTACCCGTGCCAGATAAGTGAATATGATCTGGCACGAGACAATTCATCAACAGAATATATTATAAACTAATTGTATTACTAAAACACCATTTCCACCCCATAAAGTGAAAAGAAGATTTGTGAATAAGGACATGGGAATGATGTAAACACCCCAACCCGCCATCTAGTACCATTAATAAGTAGATAGATATTTAACAACACCCTTATTATATTTCATATTATGCTCTTGGACAGATTTGTTTTGCCTATACATTTATATATATATATATATTATATATAATATATATATATATATATATATATATATATATAAATTGATTCCATTTGATTTTGATAGTCCTGACCAAAATAATATTAGGTTCAGGACAAAATAAATTGTAAAAAAAATGGTTAAATATTAATTTAAAACACAGTGTTAGTTGAGTTGATCATAGAATTTAATATCTGTCTGTGTGTGTGTGTGTGTGTATTGGGTTACCATCACACCACACTTACATTACCCTAGACATTTAGACGTAGTCATCATTTATTCTAAGAGTAAAATATAACTCTGAGTGAGATCTTAGGGTGGTAGCAGAAAGGTTCCCTGAGAACACACCCCATCAATTATTAGACTCAGGGGCCTTCACAGCTTGACCTCACTCAGTTACAAATTAAATACAACACCAACATTCCTAACATCTAAACCCACCACAAAGACCCCCATCAGAAATACAAAAGTTAAAAACACTATATTACAAAAACAAAAGTTAACAAAATAAAAATTAAATAAATAAGGATGCGAGCCAGTAGTCTACACTGGTGAAAGACTCCCCCCGGATAAATACGGATTGACCAAATAACCCTCCAGTGAAAATTAAAAACAAACATTTAGACAATATCATTTTTTGGATAATGAAACCATATTGAACTATAACTACAAAAGGAAAAATACCTACTAGAGATAATATAGTTTAAAATAAATACAAATAAAAACATATTACTATAAATGAAACACGTCCTGATATAACCAACAGCTCCATGTATATGGTAGATCGTTGAAAGGGCGTGCTACAAAGAAAAAGTAGCAAACACCTTAATAACCCACACAAAAAAATTCGTTATCTTCCGCACATAGCTCGTCTCAAGTTGTACTTGCCACGATGTAGTCGTGCAAGATTCTACGCCGTGCGTAGAAAGACGTAGACTCGAGACATCTTTCTTCACAGCCTATGTTGAGGTTGTTATTGTGCGATGGTGAGAAGAAAACATCAGAAAGCTTGAACTTTTCAAGAAATTTAGCAGCATTAGAAACAACAGGGTGACAATCGACAGTGTGGAAACCATAGAGGCATATCCCTTCTCAGTGTCCCTGGAAAAATCTACTCTAGAATCCTAGAGCAGAGACTCAGACGCCTAGCTGAGCCACAATTGGATGAGGTCCAGTGCGGATTCCGAGCAAACCGAAGTACTCAAGACCTAATCTTCACACTCAGACAGCTGAGTGAAAAGGCCCTTGAGTATAAGAGTGAGATCCATCTTTGTTTCATAGATCTGGAAAAGGCGTTTGACAGGGTCCCTTGGAGCAAACTTTGGGACTGTTTGGCAAGGAAGAATATTCCAGCACCTCTGATTCATGCTATACAGAGCTTCTACAAGTCTTGCAGAAATTATGTGAGGACAGCAAACCATAAGTCAGAAGAGTTCAGGACCACCACTGGTGTAAGACAAGGTGATATCCTATCACCTTACCTCTTCATACTCCTTATGGACGATGTCATCAAGGCATGTAAGGAGAGAACAAGAAAGTATTCAGTGGGGTACTGGAAGATGAGACAGGTCTATATTTCAGAGCTGGCATTTGCTGATGATGTTGCCCTGATTGCTAAATCAGAGGCACATCTCCAATCCAACCTGCAAGTCTGGAAGGAAGAGCTGGAGAAGAGAGGGATGGTCATAAGCAGCTCCAAAACAAAATCCATGGTGATATCACGAGAAGAAAGAAGACATCAGATTAAGCTGGGAGAACAGGTCCTGGAGCAGGTCGACCACTTTAAATACCTCGGAGCTATTATAGACCGAAAGGGAGGCATGAAAGAAGAGTTGGCCACTCGAAAAGCAGCAGCTGTGAGACTTTTTCAGGCCATAAATCGAGGATTCCTCAGCAAGAGAGAGGTTGGTAAGAAAACGAAGATGGCTGTATACCGCTCCACCTATGTCCCAGTCCTGACATATGGATGCGAGTCATGGGCAATGACTACAACCCATAAAAGCCAGATCCAAAACTCAGAAATGAGGTATCTGAGGAAAGTGGTTGAAGTAACAAGAAGAGACATGGTCCGCAACCAGACGATCCGTCAAGGCCTAAAATGCCACCCCCTGCAGACCCAAGTAGAACAGTCCCAACTAAGATGGTTTGGCCATGTCTGCAGAATGGGAAAAGATCGGCTACCACGACAAGCATGGGAAACAAAGAGCCAAGGATCCAGACCCCGAGGACGACCCAGAGTCCGCTGGGAGGACAACATTAGACAATCTTTGAAGGACCGAGGACTAGAATGGAACCAGGCCAGGAGGAAGACAGCCGATAGAATAGTCTGGCGCTTTCTCTTCCAAACCTCTACACCTCACGGTAGAAGGGGAACGACTAAGTAAGTAAGTAAGTAAGTAAGAAACAACAGGCAGCAGGAATCGTCAGTTTTACTGACATGTAAAGTTTTCGAATAAGTTTGAAGAAACACGACAACGGGAAATTTGCACATGGACTTGCAAGTGGACTAAGTGTAACATGGAGACCACGTGTTTGTGGGCCAATGACTTTTACAGAAGAATAAGTGACATTATAGATTGACAGTGTTAGTCGTTGGCAAATCTCTACACCCTAGTACTTAGTGCGAATAACCAAAGCCGCTGCAACGAGTTTTTCGAGAAGAAGAAAAATGGACTGGAAAAAAGTCTGCAGATTACAGATCTTCCATGACCAACAGTAAACAACATGAATCTTTGTTAGAAGGAGAAATGTTTGGAACAATGAAGTATCTGAAAATACAAGATGTCTGTCAGGCTGTAATGCCTAATGTTGAGAAGTGTTTTATAGATTGCTACAAATTACATTGAATGTACATTGTTATTGTTAATCAGAATCGACCTCACTGCACTCCAGGCAAACCCATAGGTGCTCAGTCTCCCTTAGCAAATATCGAAGAGTATAAATGTTAATTGTACCTGTAGCACTGTGGTTGTACATACGACGGATGCATCCTCTCTCACTTCCATTTCTGCTAGTCCCACGTTTGATGCCAAACTCCAACAGTCTCCGCTTTGTTGATTCATCCATTGCAGTGTCATTATCTAGCAGGCGATCATTAATTGCCCTTAGTATCTCTCCTTTATCCATGTCCAATGTCCCCACTATGGGTGCTCTCGAAGCCAGTCTGTCAGTTCTCTCATCGCCACGTATGCCTGCTTGACCAGGACAGTAGATCCACACCAGTTCTTGAAGACGTGAGGATTCTATTGATGTTTTCCATTGCTGCCGCAGCCATTCGTTCTGAACTTTTGAAGCATGACATGAGAGGCTGACAATATAACTGCCCTAGTTGATGGAGTTTCAGACAACCACCTCTGTGCTGCAGTAACTGCCTCTATCTGCATTCTCATGCTGGAGGTTGTTGCCATGTAGGCTCCACTCTGTTCAGCAACGACCCTGCCATTTATACTCACACAGAAGCCGCATCCTGATTTCTCTCCACGCATTACAGACCCATCAGTATACACAATGGCATCATCATCCCCAGCGTGATCACTTATCAGCTGATTAATTTCCAACTCTGCTTTTCCATTGGCCCAAGATCTGCACTCTTTGCCAAGGCTAATGACGATCTGCTGGTATTTTATCCAGTTCTCCCCTGCCTTACTCCACGCTTCCCCTTTGGATACATTTTCAACTCTGGTCACCTGACCAATCGTAGCCTCTGCCTGTGCCATCCATGACATCCTCCTCTTTATTCTTGCTCCTTTGATGTCGGCTACCTTCTCATGCAGGAGTTGTCTTTTGTCGGTGGTTACCCGCATATAGGCTTTTGCCTGGGCCATCGCATATCTGGATCTAATCGACAGCAATCCGAACATGTATCTCATTGTCACATTGGGGGTATCACGCGTACAACCTAAAACTAGTCGCATCCCTTCATTTTGAATGCGTTCCAGTCGTTTACATTGTGACACTGACAGCGTAAGTATTCTTAGCCCATGCTCGATTACTGAAATGATACAGGAGAAACGTTAGTCTCTGTTCCAATCGATCAGCAGCCACTGTTTTTAAGGCTGCCAGTCCTTGCTTGCACTTCTGTATGATCAGTTCGACATGATACTTGAAAGATAGCCCACGATTAAACGTTATTCCCAGATACTTCAGCTTGTTTTGCCTTTCAATGTTCTGCCCATTGAAAGTGATGTCTGGAAGGTCTGCTTTCACTATGGAGTTGTTCAAAGAGCACCACATCACGCAGGCCTTGTTGGGATTGACCTTTGATCCGCTTTTCTCACAGATTTAGAAACCGCATGTAGTGTCTCATAGATTGACTGAATGTACATATCTTCTACAACCGTTGTAAATGCGTTCCAGTTGGTCAATAAAACCTGTAAAAACAATCATCGGACAGTGTGGACTGAGTTGAGAAGTTTTGTCTGTATCTAAGAAGGTGATAAGCTCACAGACAGTATGTATGTGCGTCAGGAAACTTTCAATCTTCAAGGCATCTTTCAAGATTCAACGATCACATATGGCACGGTCAGTGTAAGCAGTTCACTGTCGCAAGTTATATATATATATGTATATGAATGGTGTACTGTTGAAGTGCACCATATTTTCTTCCAAGAGTTTATTGTATTTTTTCGATTAAAAAATAAAGAAAGAAAAAATAAGAATGATACAATATACAATTGGAAGAAAATATGGGGTACTTCAACAATACATCATTTACCATAACAGAGAAGGAGTGTCGAAATTATCCTTTTTCCACACAATCTGAAGGAAAATTCTCCGAATCGTTTGGCCAAATAACATCACCAATCAAGAACTACTTACTCGGAGAGGATATTCACACCACCATAGCAGGCAGACGCTGGACTCGTGTTTGCCACGTTCTCAGAAGAGATCCCATCACAAGAACAGCTATGCTATGGAGCCCTGAGGGAAAGCGAAAGAAAGGCCGTCCCCAAAAAAACTTGGTGGAGAACAGTGGAGGCCGAGATGCAAAGACTGAACCAGAGCTGGGGCACTGTACGAAGGATGGCCGCCGACCGAGCAAAGTGGAAGCAATTTGTTGCTGCCCTACAAGACGCCATCACTGCTTTGACAGTCTGCGTTAAAGGATCAAAGAAGAAGAAGGAGTATATTATATAACTGTTATTATATACTGTATATATTAATAAATCAATAGCACATACTATACATGCAACTGGCTGAGCGGTTAGAGCGCATTCCTGTTGCTGGGAAGTACGAGGATCGAAACCTGGTAGCTTCAAGTTCCAGTTTACCTGGCTGTAAATGGGTGTCTGACTCTGCTCTTGAATTTGGGGTAACAAAAGGCAGCGAAGAAGGAAACTGTTCACCCAACTTCATAGAAAACCGCTAGACACTTGTATTCTCTAACACTTCACTTCTCTACGGCCGTATCTGCTATGATACTATCTGTCGCATAGAGATTTATGATCAATAAATTTTCTATATTCTTTTCTTTTCTACCCGTGTCCTCTACTTTATTATCGCTCTTTTATCCTTTTCCTGTTTTTCGCATTCGTTCGTTTGCGACAAAATATAACTTTCCCATTCTAACGTTTATCTGTTTCTTTTCTCATACTAGCAACGCATTTTATTGCGTAATATGTCAGTCCCTGGATGTGAACGGAATAGTGTGAGAATTTGTCTCGTCAGACATAGAGAGCAGACATTTGTCTACATTTTCATCTGACACGAGTTTTCTTCGGCTAGTTTCTCAGAGTGAGGTGTGGAAGGCGCCCTCGTGCATCACTCAGGAATGAGACATGTCGTAGTAGGTGTGAAGGCGCGTTTGGCAGTTATGGCCAGCGTCTAAGTTAATGTGAAGTGTTAAGACGGGAAGGGGAGACTATTTCGGATTTTCGAAATAACATGGGATCCTTTGTCTGGTTTTCATATATCTTACCCGGAGTTTAAACTTGACTTCATTGAGTTCTCCTAAATGTGCAGTAGACAGGTCGTTTCGTGCTAAAGAGAATAAGCTGTATAGCGAAGTCTCAGTTTGTTCTCGGAAATTTTGCCGAGCTTCTGGACTTCAAATATATATCAGTGAAATTCTAGTGCGTGCGAATAGCCCGTAGTTCTGTGTGGAGGTAATATACATATATCTAGTAATGTTGAGTGTTTTAGTGATAAATCGCTTATTTAATTTTACTAGTTAGATTTGTGTGCAGAGTAATTAATATTAAGTCTGTTATATTCTCTAGCTGGCGTGTTACAGTGGAAAGCGGAATAAACTATAATTTCTAGCTTAAACTCATGCAGCAATAAATAAATTTTATTAAATTGCTAGTAATCAGTCGAGAATAATTTAAACTAACTTATAACTGCACTGATTCATCATTGAGTATTGACGAAATGCGTATGTATTTTTAATTCATGATGACTGATTTTGGAAATATAACTTATTTCACAGGAGAATTTTAAACGATAAGTCAAGCTCTCCGCTTGCAGTTTATAATGTAAGTTATCACCGAAGTAAATAGTATGTATAAGTATTTTATATGTTGTTTTTCTTTATTCAGTGAAACTGGGGTCGCCCAAGTTTACCAACGGTTTTAGTACTGACAAACATCTGTGAAGAACAAAAACATTTTTTTCTTAATACTTGGGTGTATAAAGTAAAACCTGTCTGGCATTGCGTTGGCATCCAGTACGACAGAGTACCCATTACATGAACTTTAAGATTAAATGAAGTAACGGGCCCATCGAGCCAGATTTAATTCTTCCTGAGAAAAACCTCAAGTACATTTCAGCCCTTGTGGCAAGTAAAATATTACTATCAGTAACATTCCGACGGAGTTCTGACTAGTGGTGGTGTAACCAAATAATGTCCTATACTGAGAGAAGGCACCGACCTGACATTCCTTGTTACTAGAAATCTAAGCTATTGACACTTTGCTCGCTGTTAACGTTCGTGCCTGGACAATTTTAATGTGACAGAACCAGATATACTAAAATAAGAATAACCAAGGAAACATTCCCTGAAGTAGTGGACTCAACCTATCTTTGCGGGACTGGGGTTCCCTTGGCCAAGACTACCCTGGAGATTCTGTATGTGCATGTCCTAAAAATTGTTTTTCCAGAAGTTGCTACCAAAGCTGTAAGTACGAATGCAAGCCAGTGATCACGGCTGACTGAATAGAGTGAATGCAGGACTGAGTGATTTCTTTATTGTTGTATTTTGGCACCCATTTTGCTGTCTAAAATTTCTTTATGCAAGTTGTTGTTGCTAACAAGCTTTTCCTTAGGATAGGCTAGAGTATCAAAGCCTGTTCATACCTTTAAAGGGAAATATTAGACTAAAGAATATGTATCCGTGACTCTTTGGGGCTATCACTTGTCTTCTAACAGGACTGTGGGCTATACATCGAGGGAAAAGATCATACCAATGGGTCTATCATCCTTTTAACTATTCATTGACTTTATGACTATTTGTATATGCTTGATGTAATTTATTATGTGTTGTGATGGAATTTTCTTATGATAATTAAAATTCACTTAAACTTAATCAGTGTGTCGGTCAGCTCGTTCCAAACTATCTATATTCATTGCTATAGTTTTTCACGTCTGTGCGTCTAACTGTCGTCACTTATGTGTGTGTATACGTGAGTGATATATATATATATATATATATATATATATATATATATATATATATATATATATATATATATATATATGTAGTCAATATACTGTCTGACTCCTCTAGATCTGTTGTAGAAGATAGGCTGAAGGAGAGAAGATTCTCGATTTCAGGGAGAGCCTCTATTAATTTCTACCATCTCACTCGTGGAAATCTATTTCTATTATTATCTCTCACTGTGGCTATCACTTATTCTAATCTATTCAGAAGGGACCAACCCAAGTCTTAATTCCCCTATCAAAAATCTACGACAGAATGTGTGCTCGTCCGAAGGATAATTTTGAACGTTAAACAGGAAAACGAGACGACAGAATGGTGGCTCGTTTTCCGGGAATTGAACTCTAGTCCTGGGCAAATAGAATATCAGCTCGTCTGCAGGATTAATTTTCTTTCTGATATAGAGTAAGAGTGTGATGTCTTGTGAGTTTTATATCTTTACAAATAACTATTCCCTAGACAATCGATCTGTTTATGGGCGTGCTGACCACACAATTAATAATTGTTTTTCCACAGCATTTTTGTGTATTATACATTTGAGTTACAGGTTGATTTTTTCGGAATATATGTTAATTATTGATTTTGTAATACTAAACGCTGGTAAAGTTTGTGATTGTCTAACAGTCACTGGGTTTGAAGCAGAAAGGTGTTTGAACTAAGTTAAGGATTGCGTTTCGGACTATTTCGTCCAGATTAATTGCCTCCCTTACCCGATCTGACTTAACGGGTGAACTTGTAGTGGACTTAAAAATTTAAGGGAATTTTTTTTTCGCCTTAAATTTTTGCAATAATTATTTTGTTTCCACTGTAGCAACTTATTTTTTTAGTGAGTAACATTACTACCATTTATTTGGCTTAGTCGCTAGCATTTAGAGCTTTATTGCCGATTGATAGCAGCGATAGTTGGACACTATCTTATAGGAGGAGGTATCCCAGTATATAAATATATCATCTTTTTGATTTTTTGTATTTTTCTCGTAAGTGGTAGAGAACCAGTATATCTTTTGTCTTACCTCTTTCTCGACAAGTCTCAGTCAGCTATTTACTATGGCAGAAGTGCGAAACTTAGACAGATGCTCAGGGACGAGGGAAGAGAAGAAGGTTTGGGCGGAGACGATGCAAAAGCTTTTGTCAGGGACGAACTGACAGATATGATGCGGAGAGGAAAGCAGCTGAAGCTAAATAGCAGATTAGATGGATGAGGAAATGGAAATCCGCAGGGAGAGAGAAAGAGAGAAGGAGAGACAGCATGAGAAAGAGAGAAGGAGAGACTGCATGAGAAGGAGAGGGGAGAGACAGCATGAGAAGGAGAGGGATGAGAGACAGCATGAGGAAAGAGAGAAGGAGAGACAGCATGATGAGAGAGAGAAGGAGAGACAGCATCAATTGGCTCTAGAAGTCCAAAGTCGTGGGGCTGCCTCTACCTCCAGCAATGGAGAGTCTTCTTCTCATTCCTCTTTAACTGATCCTTCTAACACACAATTTACTCATCTCACCGCTATGTCTTTCGCTCTAGAATCTTTCCCTTGTCCTAATGAGAAGATTGACACGTATCTAGAAAAATTTGAGAAAATTGCAACTCTGTACGGTTTAGAGAGGTCGCGTTGGAATATGAAGCTTTCCCAGGTTTTGAAAAGCAGTGCTTACGATGTGTATGCAAAACTAGAAAGCAGCCAACAAGACAATTACGACGTGTTGAAGAAAGCTTTACTTGAGCGCTTCGAAATGAATGCGCGCAAATTTTTGCAACTGTTTCGCAACAGCAGGAAGGAGAGCTCTGAAACTTTTCAGCAGTTCTCTTCCCGTCTAAAGGGATATTGGGCAAAATGTCTGGAGCTTTCACAGCTCGCCTCTACCTTTGAAGGACTTGAGGAATTTGTTATAACAGAACAAATAAAGAACACTTTGTCTGCGAACACCCGAAGATTTTTATCTGAGAAAGGTGGAGAAAAGCTTGAAGACATTTTGGAAAAGTCTGAGCGATATCACAATGCGCTGGCTAAACTGCCAGCCACAAAACGTAAACCGACAGAAGAGCCTTTTCGAAAGAATAATCTAGACCAATCTTCTCATGCTTCTAACCAGAATAACCACAGAGAAACTGGATCCCAAACCCCCCTCCTGAAAAGTCTAAGTTCTACAAAAAAAAGTACCCCACCAACTACAGTAAACAGTCTGATCAACCCGACCTTCATGGCACCGCAGCCAGCGAGGACAAGGTGGCAAAGGGAAAACCCCTGCGCACGGGACTAATGATCAGAGCGAGCACACTGAGCCTAAACGCATCGGATGCTTGCTAACAGTCTCGCAAGGCGGAATTATTGACAGTTATTCCCAACCTGAGGGAGAGAGACCCTCAACGCGAGGTACTGTTATTTTGAACGGTTCTCAAACTTTTTGTTTATTTGACACGGGGCTTTCTTATGATTGCATTGTTGCCAGACACCTGGTTAAACCCGGTCAAGAGAAAGAAGAGACCGTCAAACTTTGTGGATTTTCTAAGAGTGAGGCACCAACAACGCTTCCCATCGCACTGGTGGAGATCCACTCTGAGTTTGTCAGAGGCGTGATCAAAGCGGCTGTTATGGATGACCCGATCTACCCAGTCATACTTGGCGGTAGATACGTGTTTATTGGGAAACCGGAAGAGCCGATTGTGGCAGCAGTAACTACAAGAGGGCAAACCAATAAAGAACGGGAGCCTGCGCCTAATTTGTTACCTATGGAACTTAAAGAAGCGCAACAAAAGGACCCTACTTTGGCACCCTGCTTTAGGAAACTGCCCATGGCTAAGGAACCCAGACAGAACGGGGAAATTTTTTCTAAGGATGGCGTACTTTATCGCAGAACGGGCAAGCCTGACCAAGGTTACAACTAGCTCCTAGTACCGAAACAGTACAGAAGTCAAATCCTAGAAATGGGGCACTCTCTTCCCTTCAGCGGACATATGGGACAGAACGCCACAAACTAACGGATAACTACTCATTATTGGTTGCCAGGAGTAAATACTGATATTATCAGGTATGTGAAATCCTGTGCCCAGTGCCAACGTGTACCACCCAAGCAACGGACACCCCCAGTCCACATGGGTGAAATGCCAATAATGGGAACACCATTTGAACGGGTGGTGATCGACATTTTAGGACCCTTCCAAAGGACTAAAAAAAGGAACAGGCTCGTCCTGACCTTAGTCGACACATGCACTTTATGGGCAGAAGCTATCCCGCTAACGTGCGCAGATGCCAAGCATGTCGCAGAAGCCCTAGTGCAGATTTCCACTCGGTTGGGATTTCCTCAGCAAGTGCTGACGGATAACGAATCTCCATACCGGAACCTGTTGATGGATGAGATCGTGAAGATCTTGAGGAACTAACACATCTACATAAAGCCATATACTCCGGCCGGAAATGGGCTCGTGGAACGTGTTAATGGAAACCTCAACATGATGTTAAGTAAACTGGCACAAGTGAAACCTGAAGATTGGGATCTTTGTATTCCTGCAGCTTTATTTAGCTACAGAGAATCTCCTCATACTTCCACAGGATTTCCGCCAGCAACGCTTTTATTCGGCAGACCTATTAAGGGACCACTTGAAGAATTACTTTGGTCGCTGACAGACCAGAAGGCGGATGAGACAGTCGTCTCAGCAAGTAAATATGTGTCGGTTTAAAAGGAAAGGTTGAAACTAGGATAGGACCTAGCAACGACCAACGTTAAGCGAGCACGCACAAAGCACGCTAACCGATACAGGAAAGTCGCGAAAGAGAGAGAACTGGAAGCAGGAGAGAAAGTTTTGGTGTTACTCCCTACCGGGAACAACCAACAGAGGATCGGATGGCAAGGGCCGTTTACCGTCCTGAAAAAGATTTCTAAGGCTAACTACCAGATCTCTGTTGAAGGAAAGGAGAAGGTTTTCCATGGAAATCTGTTAAAGAGATACTTGGAAAGACAGGTTCCGACGTCCGAACATCTCCTGACGATCGCCAAAATTGACGAAGATGACGATAGTTGCAGGAAAATGTCACTGCACACACACGAAATCTTTAAAAAATGTCAAAAGCGGCGACGCTCTTTCAAGCGTGCACGGAAGACATTCCAGAGAAAGGAAACTTTGGGAGTAGACTTGAGTAGGAATTGGAGAGAGATGGAGGAGGGAGATGAGAGGGAAGAGAACAGACACCCTGAAGCTACGGATGTAGTAAATTTATTTCCATAACATAGACATGGAGTGCTTCCATATCTTAAACGGGGGAACTTTCTATCACATAGAGATTTATAATCAATAAATTTTCTATATTCTTTTCTTTTCTACCCGTGTCCTCTACTTTATTATCGCTCTTTTATCCTTTTCCTGTTTTTAGCATTTGTTCGTTTGCGACAAAATATAACTTTCCCATTCTAACGTATATCTGTTTCTTTTTTCATACTAGCAACGCATTTTATTGCGTAATATGTCAGTCCTTGGATGTGAACGGAATAATGTGAGAATTCATCTCGTCAGACATAGAGAGCAGACATTTGTCTACATTTTCATCTGACACGAGTTTTCTTCGGCTAGTTTCTCAGAGTGAGGTTTGGAAGGCGCCCTCATGCATCGATCAGGAATGAGACATGTCGTAGTAGGTGTGAAGACGCGTTTGGCAGCTAGACTTCAAATATATATCAGTGAAATTCTAGTGCGTGCGAATAGCCCGTAGTTCTGTGTGGAGGTAATATACATATATCTAGTAGTGTTGAGTGTTTTAGTGATAAATCGCTTATTTAATTTACTAGTTAGATTTGTGTGCAGAGTAGTTAATATTAAGTCTGTTATATTCTCTAGCTGGCGTGTTACATTGGAAAGCAGAATAAACTATAATTTCTAGCTTAAACTCATGCAGCAATAAATAAATTTTATTAAATTGCTAGTAATCAGTCGATAATAATTTAAACTAACTTATAACTGCACTGATTCATCATTGAGTATTGACGAAATACGTATGTATTTCTAATTCATAATGATTGATTTTTATGAATATAACTTATTTCACTGGAGTTTTAAACAATAAGTCAAGCTCTCCGCTGGCAGTTTATAATGTAAGTTATAACCGAAGTAAATAGTATGTATAAGTATTTTATATGTTGTTTTTTCCTTTATTCAGTGAAAACTGGGGTAGCCCAACTCTACCAGCGTTCTAGTACTGATAAATATCTGTGAAGAACAAAAACATTTTTTTCTTAAAGACTTGGGTGTATAAAATAAAACCTGTCTTGCATTGCGTTGGCATCCAGAACGACAGAGTACCCATTACATGAACTTTAAGATTAAATGAAGTAACGGGCCTATCGAGCCAGAGTTAATTCTTCCTGAGAAAAACCTCAAGTACATTTCAGCTCTTGTGGCACGTAAAATATTACTATCAGTAATATTCCGACGGAGTTTTGACTAATTGTGGTGTGACCAAATAATGTCCTATACTGAGAGAAGGCACCGACCTGACATTCCTAGTTACTAGAAATCTAAGCTATTGACACTTTGCTCGCTGTTAACGTTCGTGCCTGGACAATTTTAATGTGACATAAACAGATATCCTAAATTAAGAATAACCCATGAAACGTTCCCTGAAGTAGTGAATTTAACCTATCTTTGTGGAGCTGGGGTTTTCTGGGCCAAGACTAACATTGGAGATTCTGCATGTGCATGTCCTAAAAATTGTTTTCCCAGAAGTTGCTACCAAAGCTGTAAGTACGAATGCAAGCCAGTGATCACGGCTGACTGAATAGAGTGAATGCAGGACTCGGTGATTCCTTTATTGTTGTATTTTGGCCCCCATTTTGCTGTCTTAAATTTCTTTATGCAAGTTTTTGTTGCTAACAAGCTTTTCCTTAGGATAGATTAGAGTATCAACGTCTGTTCATACCTTTAAAGGGAAATATTAGACTAAAGCATATGTATCCGTGACTCTTTGGGGCTATCACTTGTCTTCTAACAGGACTGTGGGCTATACATCGAGGGAAAAGATCATACCAATGGGTCTATCATCCTTGTAGCAATTCATTGACTTTATGACTATTTGTATATGCTTGATGTAATTTTTTATGTGTTGTGATGGAATTATCTTATGATAATTAATATTCACTTAAACTTAATTGGTGTGTCGATCAGCTCGTTCCAACTATCTATATTCATTGTTATAGTTTTTCGCGTCTGTGCGTCTTACTGTCGTCACTTATGTGTGTATACGTGAGTGGTATATATATATATATATATATATATATATATATATATATATATATATATATATAGTATATATATACAGTATATATATATATATATATATATATATATATATATATATATATATATATATATATATATATATATATATATATATATATGTAGTCAATAGACTGTCTGACTCCTCTAGATCTGTTGTAGAAGATAGGCTGAAGTAGAGAAGATTCTTGATTTCAGGGACAGCCTCTATTAATTACTACCATCTCACTCGTGGAAATCTATTTCTATTATTATCTCTTACTGTGGCTATCACTTATTCTAATCTATTCAGAAGGGACCAACCCAAGTCTTAATTCCCCTATCAAAAATCTACGACACTATCTTTAACGTGTTTTAAAAGATAAAATAGGACAGTATTTTTAAAACTACCCCAAAATTATCTTCACCGGAGAGAGAGCTACACCGGTAAAACTAAACTCTCATAAAGAGTTCTCGAGTCTTGTAAGTTTAGGAAAGACTGCTCTAGATTATGCCTAACAACCACGACAAACAATACATATACTTTATTTCAATCCACTTTACTTTTATCATCCAGGTCACCAATAATTCTTGTTGTTTTCTCGTCCTTCAGATGTACTCACAAAATATTTAACATTAAACAGTGCAAAGATGACAGATCATATGATGTACCGACAAAAGATAATGTTCTTGTTGTAGAAATGAATGAGAGAAATTCCCTGACATTTTGGGTTTTTTTTTATAAGAAAAATGTCTTGTAATTGTTTGCCTGCCTGCACCTAGTGAAGCACATGTTTCTTCAATGAGCGTCCACAAAGCACCTCCGGTTTAGTGCAAACTGTTTTGTTCCTTCCATAGCTACCTTATACTTCTTACATCTGTCTCCATCTCTTTTCTCTGTGTGTTATCTGAGCCACTCGCTATTTCCCGTATTCCTATGATTGAAGAACAAGGACAGGCCTGTAATGCAAACATAGGACTTAATTAATGTCTGTGCCATTCACTTCTCATGTCATTTTCTCACCTCATGTTCTGTTGATTTCTGTACTATTCTTTCTATTAATTTCCCATTGGTGAACCTTCATTCCACCTCATTACTATTCAGCACTCATTACTATTCAGCACAAGCAATCATTTAGGAGCGTCTTCAAGAAAAATGAAAATTTAATTTGATGTAAAGCACAATAATTTTCTAAGAGCCTTTTCACATGTGATCTCTTCTTTCATAGAGCTGCCGAAATCATTAGGAAGGATTTTTCGCCGGCCCATCTTCGTGCTTGCCCTTGTGTGCGCCTGCATCGATGGATTCGCCTTTTCTGGGTATTTTGCCTTCTCCCAGAAATACGTGGAGACGCAGTTCAACAAAACATCGCAGCAAGTCAGCACTATTATGGGTACTGTATTCATTTTTTAATTTGTTTCTGGTTTTAGATGCTTCTTGTATATATTATCTTTGTTCTTGTTTCTTTGTTGTCATGTTTCTTGTATATAGTATTATCTTTGTTTTTGTTTATAATATTTTATTTGTTTTGGTTTCTGGTTTGTAATACTTCTTGTATATAAAATCATCTTTGTTTATTGTTTCTTTGTTGTCCTGTTTTGTGTAAATAATATCTTTATTTTTGTTCATTATTTGTTATGAGTGTTGTATAAAATATTATATTTGTTTTTGTTTCTTGTTTGTCACGCTGTTTGTTTACAATATTATCCTTGTACTCGAAGTAGCATGCATTTTTTAAAGACTAAAGTGAGAGATATATGAATGAAACAAATTAATAAGTTACTAAAATAAGCAGAGAATGAAAAGAATGTATCATAACTGAGGCAACAACACATACTTATTATTTTCATATACCCGGAACCCATCGCATTTAAATGCAATATATATTTCTAAGAGACTTTATTTTCAACTGAAATGCTGCACAGACAGTCATCTCTTATACTTCCTTGCCACCGTCAGCATGTAAAACAGATCATTCATGTGCAACACTAACAGTCCTTCTGCACTTCTGTCATCCACTCCCGTTATCGCTCTTAACTCTGTTCACTCATCCTTGAAAGGTACCATCCATTTAAAATTGCAATCTCTGACAACGGCGTTATTATCTCAGATATATTTTAGAACGTCTGTCGTTATTTCCACAACGGAAGCAGGGGACGCAACAATGTCTTTAGTAATGAAAGTCAGACATTAATTGAATTGTGTCCCTTTGTTCCCGAATTTTTTAAAAAGTGGACTTTTTTCTTCTGTGGAGTAGATGTGCAGGAGGGAGGAGATATGGTGGAGGACACAATTGACATAGATGGGGTCGTGAAAGGTACAATGGGGAACATGATTGGAGTAGATATGCTGGAGGTGAGATGTATAGTAATCATCTGAGAATTAATCGTAGAGGTTTGTCCTGGTTGCTCAGATAATAATGGTGGCTCAGATGTACTGCAACCAGGTGACATTAAATGTTTAGGTTTTTTTTTTAACTCGGGCAACGCCGGGTATATCTGCTAGTTTCTTTTTTTTTCATCTCCGTATATTCATCTCAATAACATACATGCATCACATTTCAGCATAGGCCTTCAACAAACATAGGCCTTCAACAAACATAGGCCTTCAACAAACATAGGCCTTCAACAAACATATGCAACAGCTTCATGTCTTGTGCCATCAGTTGAGGGTCTTCGTTCCATTCTTGTCAGCCTCCAGTTCTCTTCTCCGTGTGTTTCCTTTGTTTTCCTAAACCTATTTTACCTTGGGGATTCTAGAGCAGATTCCTCTCCTACAGTTGTTGAAACACGGATCAATTCAGTTAGTTTTTCTACAAACCTGTTTGCCTATCGCTTTAATCCAAATACTTCATCTTTTACTGCTTGATTATTCATCCGTGTTACGTCACACAAATAAAGGTCTAAGCATACCTCATTAGCACGTTTTTATGTTGTCTATACCTAAAGATATGGCATTTCATTGCTTATATTTCCATCATGCTTACTGTATCTAAGGTGCCCACGCCACATCCTTGGTATTTCATGGAAGGACAACGTAACAAATGTTGAGGTACTGTCAACGTGCTGGCCTTTAAAGCACATAGTTTAAATAGCTCCACGATTATGCTGGCGTGGCACTGTTTTTGCATGTGTTGCATCTCCAATATATATTTTATACGGACAACTGGCAAATGGCAAAATAATAATCGAATGGCCGTAGCTAAGCATCAACGATGTGTGTAAGAGAGACCTTACAGCCCTGGACATACCGTAGCTAAGGTTCAACGATGTGTGTAAGAGAAACCTTACAGCCCTGGACATACCGTAGCTAAGGTTCAACGATGTGTGTAAGAGAGACCTTACAGCACTGGACATACCGTAGCTAAGGTTCAACGATGTGTGTAAGAGAAACCTTACAGCCCTGGACATACCGTAGCTAAGGTTCAACGATGTGTGTAAGAGAGACCTTACAGCCCTGGACAATACCGTAGCTAAGGTTCAACAATGTGTGTAAGAGAGACCTTACAGCCCTGGATGTCGTAAATTTATTTTGAGAGGAAGAGTCTTAGAAATAGTGGTCCTGTTTAGAGTGGAGAATGATGGTGAAAGCTCAGTGATAGGAAAGGTTAGAGAGCAAATAGTTGCTTTACAGAGTGCTGGGGACAGTAAGGACAGACTTATTTACGACAAATCGTTCCTCTCAATCTTCTCTTCAAACTCTCCTGGTCAAACAATTATTTGTCAGTTTCCAGACACACACGTGCGCTCACACGGATTTGGTGCTTCAAACACACAGACGCACGTGAATACAAACAATATTAAACAGATAGGGGAAATTTGGGCTTTGGGTATTCCAACATAGTACTAAATAAGTTTATGCTGTTTATTAACATTAAAATCAATCACAACGATAATCATGTGTTACAAATAACAAGGTGGGGAGGGGGTGAAGAAGATTGGTATCGACTAAGCTCTTCCCGCTTACTAGACAAAGATAAACCCAGTCCAAAGATAGATATTTATCAGAAACATAGGTAATGTAACCCAACAGTGAATTTAATTACTCTGAAAGAGGTGTTACAATATTAGGTATGGGTGGTAGACAACAATCCTGTTATTCCCAATTGTTCTTCCCTTTACTAAGAAAATGAAAAAGGGGGAGGGGGGGTTAAACAGAGTTAACAAAATATCCCACTTACAGGAACAATGCAGGGTATACAGAAAATGTATTATCCGGTAGGCAAGTTAACAAATGGTTTGCAAAAATTAAATCTCCTGTCATTCATGCACACTTGTGAGGGCCCACACTCATATACTCACACACACGTACCGATTGCAGCATCAGACAATCCATAGAATTATATAAACAGCAATTACACTCTTGACATATGAAAATGTCTGGTACTTCGATGTCCCGCCCCAGATGTAGCGAGGTTAGCTGATAGCAAATATTCCCACTTATCGCCGGACTTGAAGCCTAAGAGTTCTTGTGTTTTATTATATAAAAAGGAGTCTATGGGATGGCACTGACACAGTTCAATACAGGGGTGAGGATGGAGTGGTCTCTTTAATTTCGCTGCTGGAGGTAAAATTCCTTCAAGGCGTGATGATAGCAACTGACCGGTAGGTTTTAAATCCAGTGAGGAAAAACTAGGCTCAGTCACAGTTCAGGTAAATAGGTACTCTTTCACAGTATAGCAGTAAATAAAATATCGCCACTGGCAACTGTTCATCTTCCAGTTTATCTTACAGATTGTAATTTAATTTGATGGTTTATTTAAATGTTCTTGGGTAGGCTTTCTTTTCGTGTAATTATGATAGCTAGGCCGCATCGGACCGCCACAAGGTTAAATTTAAAATGTTTCATCAATATATCTGGAAGTTTCAGAACCGAGTCTGGCAGACTCTGTATGATTTCTTTATTGCTGGGATTGCAAAGATGATCATTCTATAGAAAAAGATAGAAAAACCATGACAACATAATCACACCGCAAAAATCAAATAATATTCTAACACGCGATAAATTTACCGTATTTAATTATGTATTTAAGAAAACACGTCACGAGTCTAATGGTTAAAATACACATCTATATATATATATATATATATATATATATATATATATATATATATATATATATATATATATATATATATATATGACTTAACTAAATTTATTAATTATAAATTCCTTCGCGACTTTAAAAGTTACTGCAACATTTAAGCATCTATTATTTTTGGAAATATTATAATAGATATATCATTAAACTTACCACTGGAACTTTTGGGATGAGTTTAATTTAATAGATTTAAATAAACACAAAATCCAGTAAAATAAAATGAAAGCACTAGGCCACTGATCACTTTAACAAATATATAATACCGTGCACAGAAAAAAAAAATCACTCCAATGTAGCCACCAATTCAGATGGAAATCTAGCAAAATTTCTACTATAGCTAGTGAATCTTAAATCTCTGGCGACCGAATGATAAAATGGCTTTCTTCGTGGTCTGCATAAATCTAACTGGTATGCAAGATTGGGGGGGGGGGAATATGTTAGAATTTGACACCTTTTTAGATCTCAGGAGACTTTAGGGAATCTGACCGCCAGACTAAAGAGAGATGCCGCCCCTGGTCTTCCGTATCTCCGCTCGCTGCGGCCGCGTCGGCTTTCCCGTTCGCGTCCACTGCGATCGGTTCTGTGGTTAACACCGAGATGCGAAGTACCGGCAAGAAACTTGCGTCGCTCGTTTCAGGGACCACTACTGCGTTTGATAGCGTCGCTAGTCTTTTTTGAGATCCCTCAGTGCCTGTTTGATCGAGTGCCGCTACTTTCTGTTTGATTCTGGCATCGCCCCCACTGGGCCAAGTTAATGAAAATAACTGCATATGATTGCTCAAGAGATATCCGTGGGCGTGATTTAACCTCTCCTTAAATCAATGCGACGACCAGAATGTACGGTAGATAAACTGTCCACATATTAATCAGCAAACGTGTTGACAATCTGCGTGGAAAGGTTGCATGCTAATGAGTCCAGGTGGAAAAAAAATCGCGTTTGACGAAAAGTTACCACAATATTCGGGGGCACTGATGTTATCCGAAGGGGTCGTTACAAAGGGTCGTACCATATCATACAACAATTCAGGGTCAGCTGAGTTCGTCTGTCACAATGGACATACCGTAGCTAAGGTTCAACGATGTGTGTAAGAGAGACCTTACAGCCCTGGACATACCGTAGCTAAGGTTCAACGATGTGTGTAAGAGAGACCTTACAGCCCTGGACATACCGTAGCTAAGGTTCAACGATGTGTGTAAGAGAGACCTTACAGCCCTGGACATACCGTAGCTAAGGATCAACGATGTGTGTAAGAGAGACCTTACAGCCTTGGACATACCGTAGCTAAGCATCAACGATGTGCGTAAGAGAGACCTTACAGCCCTGGACATATATCCAGCATACTGGGAAGACGAAACTGCCGATCGCACCAAGCAGAAACGCTCCCTACAGCTTCGCCTCAAAAAGAGGTTTATACAACAAGCAGAAGAGAAAATAACACGTTGAAAGAAAAAAACAGGGAAAAAGCAGCTGAGTGCTATCGCCGCAAGGGCGCATCCACTCCATACTCAGTTCTGAATGGAGAAGGTTACCACTAATCCCATTACATAGCAAGACAAGAATGTTACTTTGATTAAGGAGCAACCAAAGAGATGGACGGAATATTTGAAAGAACATCTAAATAGATCAGCTCTACATTGTGTCCCAGATTTTCGGCTAGCAGAAAAGGAGTTATACATTAACTGTGAAAAGCCAATTAAGGAAGAAATAAGAAAGCCATAAAGATTCGAAGAGATGGAAAAGTTCCTGGCCCAGATGGCACCCTAGCACATGTCATCAAAACATAGATATTATATAAATTACTCTATAAATTCTAGGAGAGAAGAACTATCTGGTCAAGTTCCCAACGAAGAGAGATTTGCAAAAGTACAATAATTACAGAGAAATGAAGGTCACTATTAATGGTGCCAACAATAATATTAAACAAGATAATCCTTGAGAAATTAAAAGAGGTCATGGCGAGACAGCTGAGAGAATACAGGGCTTCCACAAATGAGATCATGTCGAGACAGCTGAGAGAATACAGGGTTTCCACAAATGAGACCATGTCGAGACAGCTGAGAGAATACAGGGTTTTCACAAAAGAGGCCATGGCGAGACAGCTGAGAGAAGACAGGGTTTCCACAAAAGATACCATGGCGAGTGCTAAGGATAGATCTGGGGATAAAATAATGTAGCATGTTACTTACTACATGCTAGCACATGCCCATTTTATGTAAGCAATTGTGTTCGCCTGTAGTCAAACTACTTTTTAATGAAGCGTTCACTCGTGGTGAGCGACAGTCAACTAGTAACGTTTTTTTCGTCACATGTCGTGGGATCAGTGTGTTGTTTATTTGGGCCGTTCGTATAAGTTCACTGGTTTGAAGTGGACGTGATTTCTTCTAAGCTCCAGGATTTTTATGGAGAGTGTGTTTTTTCCTAACTGGGACATTAAATGTATTTTTCAAAGGCCGCCACCTATGTTAAGAATGTTCTAGATGGGGAAGGAAACTTATTGAGAAGTCTTGCACAACCCCCTTTTGATAGTTTCGTAAGGAGTATCTCAAAGATATTGAGGTAACTGAGTTTAGGTCGCCATCATCAGTTTGTTCCGCCACATTACTTGGGTACCGGGAATATTGCCCTACCTATTAGTACACGGCCAGGATTGATAACAGATTTAAGGATATCTCTCAATATATTTACTTTTACTATTAACAATTGAGATGAAAAAAGCCTATTGATTGAGGCTCGTTATTGACTGACGTAACTGCTTATCGCATTTACATGTTTTCCTCCCATATACTATGCCATGTATATATCTTGATGGATGTCTCCTTGTGATTGAACGTACAATAAATGTCAACCATGTTTTCCCGTGGACCTGTTCACCTTCCGGCTTGTGTTGTATATGCTGACCATAATGTCCTGTATGAAAGCCTGCAATCATTCGCATTCATCTTGCATGATCCTCTATATTTATTCCAGCGTAACAGCGAGACAGCGGAGAGAATACAGGGTTCCCACAAAAGAGACCATGGCGAGACAGCTGAGAGAATACAGGGTTTCCACAAATGAGACCATGGCGAGACAGCTGAGAGAGTACAGGGTTTCCACAAATGAGACCATGGCGAGACAGCTGAAAGAATACAGGGTTTCCACAAAAGAGATCATGACGAGACAGCTGAGAGAATACAGGGTTCCCACAAAAGAGACCATGGCGAGACAGCTGAGAGAATACAGGGTTCCCACAAAAGAGACCATGGCGAGACAGCTGAGAGAATACAGGGTTCCCACAAAAGAGACCATGGCGAGACAGCTGAGAGAATACAGGGTTTCCACAAAAGAGACCATGGCGAGACAGCTGAGAGAATACAGGGTTTCCACAAAAGAGACCATGTAAAGATCAGACAATAAATGCAAAGTGTCATTATCATAATTAATTTTAACATTGTTTTCGTGATATTATATCAGCGGTCGGCAACCCAGGAACTGTGAGGATCAACTTTAGGAACACTGAGCTCTCTAAAGGTCTACCTTGATACAATCAAGCTAAATTATATTTTACCGAATATTAACGTCTTTTCAAAGAACAGATCGTATATGCAGTTCATGAGAAAATTTAATTTTATTAAGCTAGCTTCTGGGTTCTCGCTGGGAACGCGGACAAAATACCTATAATCCTGAAGATCCCCGCGGTTTTAAATGCTTGCTGGAGAGGACGTCTGACATTTTTTTCTAGGTTAAAAATTTTTTTTTAAATTTCCTCCGTCACACAAAGATCTACCAAATCTTCCCCTGGTATCTACCGGTAGATTAGTACTCGCCGGTTGGCGACCCCTGTACTAGACTGTAACAGTTGCCAAAAGCAGAATCCGGCCAGTTTTAGAATTGAAGATTTGCATTAGATTAGACCAGTGGTTCTTAACCTTAAAGATGTCCCGCACAATTTAATAAGCCTCGCATCGGATTATCTTTTAGCTCCTTTGGCAGAGTCTTCATTGTATCCTCTGGGACGTTGATCACATAGTAAGCTTACTTGCTTACGTGATATGTAGTGTCAGGTTCCTGCCCTTGACATGATGATGACGCTGACTATGATGACGATTTCATGTGACACGCATGTATGAAGGAGCTAGCTAGTCTTAATTTACTGACCTCAAGACATACGCTGTTTACGAAAGTTTATTGAACATATTTACATGGGGTTCAAATGAAGAAACATTAACATAGACTTCTGCAGGGCATATCTCCTCCTGCTGACAATGACACTCTTACACATAACAATGTTCTTGTTGGTCATGGAAGCTTCTTCATTATATCTGCTAGCTCTTCTGACTGTTAGTTTATCCTAGACATCTCTACTTTTTTTTTTTAACCACGCTGCTATTTCAGGTTATAGCTAATTCGACTGGACACCAGGTTTGCGTTAATTTAGCCTGAATGCTGCTGTCTCTTATTTCAACACTAATGACTGTTCTGGTTATGATATGTTTCTGGCTCACATCACGTGGCTACGTCTGCCCACGACCTAACTACACTTTTCTGCTCTAATAGCTCTAACAAATCCTTTTCTGAATTTGTTGATCACACTCTGATCACACAATGATGTTCAGTTACACCAAACATCTCGTCCACTCAGTGATTAGTGTGTCTTGCAAACCGCAGACACGACTTCTACCATAAGTCGATAACGTAGATGAGCAACTTTGTGCTACAATGACACTGAGTTAATGGCGCAAAAGAGAAAGAGCATGTAGTTTGCCCCTATTTATAGAACGCTCATGGAATCGACCAGAACATAATACCTTTGAGATTTCTCACGGCGCTTCCTTTAATTTTTCAAATCCCCTTTTCTCTTCATGTCCGACTATTTAGTTATTATTATACTCTATTAAAACTGGTTACCTCTCTTTGACCATTATCTACCACACTTTCTTAATATGCCAGAAGTGTAACAAGAGATAAAAGTATGAAAATTAACATGAAATTATAAGAAAAAATATCATTTTATTTATATTTTTAGTGCATCTTGTGAGCTTAAGAAATCTGGAAACTGTTCATTAGAAGCGAATGAATTAAGAGAGCTTTTATCGTAGTTTCCAGCCTTTTTTCATGCAGCTGTAGATGTGGTAAATATAATTCTTTTGAAACGAATGTGCTGAGTCAGGATGCGGGTGCTGCACCAGTTATCACTATCGATAACTATGAATTGGCAGTGGTGCACCACTTCACATACCTAGGGTCTACCATCAATGACAAACTCTCACTGGATACAGAAATCGACAGCCGCATCGGCAAAGCTGCAGCTACCTTTGCCCGCCTCACATCGCGTGTTTGGGGAAACTCCAAACTCACAATGAAGACCAAAGCTGCGGTATATAATGCCTGCGTCACCAGCACACTCCTATATGGCAGCGAGACCTGGACGACCTACGCTAAGCAAGAAAGAAGGCTCAATACCTTCCATTTACGGTGTCTACGCCGCATCCTTGGCATTTCGTGCAAGGATAAAGTGACAAATGTCGAGGTGTTGTCACGTGCTGACCTTCAAAGTATGTATACACTGCTTAGACAGCGCAGACTTTGCTGGCTTGGCCATGTTCGCCGCATGGAAGATGGTCGCATCCCAAAAGATATCTTCTACGGACAATTGGCAGATGGCAAGAGAGCAGTTGGGCGACCACAGCTGAGGTTCAAAGATGTGTGCAAGAGAGATATGAGGGCATTGGACATGGATCCAGCAACATGGGAGGATGAAGCTGCCGATGGCACTAAGTGGCGATGCTATTTACGGCGCCACCTCAGATTGGGCGAAGAGAGGCTCACACAACAAGCAGAGGAGGAGAGAAAACGTCGAAAGGAGCACCAGGAAAATAAGCAGCTGAGGGCTGTCACCTCAGGGGCGCATTCCCATAGTCAGTTATGACTGAAGGGGCTATTATTATTATTAATTCTTTTGAAAATAACCAATACCATTATTTAAAACTTTTGCAGAAGGTTAGTATTTCAAATACAATATACTCATAGCTGAAGAATAAATTTTAGAAAGTATGAAAATTGAGCATTATACATTTGATAATAATCATGAGTTGACTAGATTAAATATATGTGCCTTCTGATATGATTCATGTCAATTACGTTATTTTTAAAAAAAAATGTGACTTGGATTTGGTATTGAATGGGCTATTTTCCTCAACACGAGATTAAATGATCTCCACTGGAAAATTCATGGAGTCGGCTGGAAAATCTTAATTATTCTTTGTATTTTTTGTCTCATTTAATTCCAATTCTATACTATATTTGCCAATCTCGTACCGATAGGTATATTTTTTTAATGGATCATTACTATTTCTGGTTCCTTTTTTAATGAAATTATATGCATGTGCTTTAGTTTTACTGTTTTTTTTCTTTCGTTCTTTAAATATATGATTATATATGCTAAGATTTAGCAACTGTACAGGTGGGGTCAAAGTAGCAAAGAGGTATGGCGTCCGCCTCAAGATGTAAAGGTACCGGGTTTAGGTTCCATGTACAGGGAAAATATTTCATTAACATTTTGGTTAGAACCAGTGAGTCCTAATGATCCCTGAATTATTTGTTAAAATATGTGTTTGTAAAGGTTATGATTTAGTAAGAATTCACTTTTTTCAGCTGTTATTTAGTTTACATTCTGAACGAACGAAGTAAAATAGAGAACCTGCAGCACATGCGTATAATTTCATATTTTTCCTGTCTCTACATTTACCCACTCAGCCCCGCCCCGGTGAAATACACGGACCTGTAAAGCAATACAATCAGGTGTATGTAAGGAAGTAGTGTATATTATATACTTACTGTGGGCGTAAACCGATGGCATTTACCGAAGGTTGGCGAGTAAGATTAGAAAATATTTTGTTACAATTTCACTATCTTTGCCTCAATTGCATAACTTATTTATTTTTTAACTTTGAACATGTAATAGACTTTCACCAATGTCTTCACATTATCCCCTACCCTTCTAACCTGTTCAAGCTTCTGTCACTCTTCCCCGCCAACCACACACATCCTTGATGAGTACTGTGACGATAATCTTGATCATTCATTGCCACATTTTACTCGTCCTCCGCCCGCAGGCGCACTGAGTCTGTTCTCTGTCGTCTGTGGTACGTTTGCCGGCGGCTTTTTCACGACCAGACTCAAACTAGAGCTACGTGGATGTGCAATAATGAGGCTGTTTGGTAGTGGCATCACGGTTCTTCTCGACTGTCTGTACCTGCTGTTTGGGTGCAACAACTCAGATGTTCTTGGGATGGCTGGTAGCAGGTTAGAATGTTTGGTTTTTGTTACCGCAGCTGCTGACGTTGATAGTTTTAAAATAGTAGCAAGTATTGGTAGATTTTTTTTTTGTTGATGCTGTTGTAAAACAGCACACTTAAAAGAACACGGGGGGGGGGGGAGAGAGGAGAAAGCGGATCCTAGGTTCCCCCCCCCCCTCCCCCCAAAAAATAAATAAACATAGAAACATATTTTATTCTGGCAAGTAGATTAAACATTACAGTACTGTCGTAATATTGTCTGATTGAATCCCCATTATAGCTGTCACCCAGAGTGCACCGCCCCATCTCACACTCCCAATACGCCACTGGACAAAGCATACCAATCCCCACTATAGTGAGCATCATGTGATTAAACAAAATGGGCAAGCCAAGCTAACTGAAGCAAACTGAGAAACAAGGATGGCATATGTTGATAATTGTATTTTAAAGTGCAAATGAGATCAGAATTAAAGGGATGTAATTATATTTTGCAATATTTGAAAGAATGAGTCTGTAAGATTATTATGGCTTTCTGAATAAACTGGTGCGATAGTTTGCTGAGTCCGCGTGTGAACGCTGAGTGATATTCTTAACTTCTCATGACTTTATGTTTGACAGGTGATAGTCTGGAGAAAGGTGAATTATGCATAGAATAAGTCGATAGTTGGATGAGAGAAGAGAAGTTAATATTGAGAACTGTAAAAGCAAATAGTCAGAGTCAGGTTTCGGTATTTGCAGTTCAGCTTGTAAGCCAAATAGATATACCGCTCCACCTATGCCCCAGCCTTAACGTATGGATGCGAGTCACGGGCAATAACTACAGCCCAGAAAAGCCAGCTCTAAACTTCAGAAATGAGTTATCTGAGGAAGATGGCTGAAGTAACAAGAAGAGACATGGTCCGCAACTAAACGATACGTCATGGCATCTTCTTATATTTCTTCCGAACCACAGGGAATTTGAGTTTTCATTCTTTTACGCTTGCAGCAAATGGGAATGCTGTTTGGGCTTTCTTGCTACCCCAGAGGTCTTCGCCGACTCAGCAGGCGCAGCTGGTTGAGGTCACACCAGACCAACTAATTGACGGGTGGGCAAATCCACAAGAAGGATTATCCTCTACCCTGTTAGGGGGTCCCGTCATGGCCTCACAACCCAACCTCTGCAGACTCGAGTGGAACAGTCCCAATTATGATGGTTTGACCATGTCTGCAGAATGGGAGAAGATCGGCTTCCACGAAAAATATGAGAAATCGAGAGCCAGGGATCCAGACGTCCAAACGCTAACCAAGTGATGTAACCACTAGCAAAAAAAAACTAAGTAAAAAACTACAAAACAGCCCAAGTGAATAAAAACTAAAATATCTGAACACTGGAATAAAAACCCTAGGGAAGTTAAAAACAAACTAAAAGTAGTTGGAAAAGAACTGGAAAGCCCAAGAAAATTGGAAAACCCAAATGATGTAAAACACTAAACATAACTGTAAAAACAAAAAAAATCACAAGTAAAGTAAAAAACTTACTAAAACTTTCTAAACAAGAGCAAAACGACCTAAGTAACGGTAGAAATAAAAACTTACAGATCAAGGACTAAACAGCCTTAGTGATGTAAAATTAAAAATAACTGGACAAGAACAGAACAGTCCAAGTATAAACTTACTCAAACTATCTGAGCGAGAACAAAGAGACCCATCTGAAGGAAAAAATTGAAGAGAAAATATTTTTGCAGCATGTCTAACTCATTTATTTTGTAACTGGCGAAATGTTTTTTTCCTCTACTTCTCTATTATATCCATGAGCTAACAGTCAGTGATGATGGATCAAAGACAAGATAAGACACTGTCATTATTATTTCATATCATAGTTGTATTAGTAGCGTTTATTTTATTTTAATTTTTTTTAAATCATTCCTGACAGAACTCCAGCAATGGACGCGTGTGGATGCAACAACGATATTTTTATGGTTTGTGGTGATGATAACAACAACTACATCTCTCCTTGTCTTGCTGGCTGCATCAACACTACAGGAACGGTAAGTACTGAGATTAATATATAAGTTGTTAGCTTCAAGTAGAATGTAGGATCACGTGGTAGTACAGGAGCAGATACTATCGTAGGACACTGAAATGTTAGAGACTTTATTCTTGCTTAGAGTTTGGCCTATTTTTTGACGAGACACTCCATTCATGGTAGACACACAGTCCGTTGGTTATATTAGGGTGTATATCCAAATATAAAAGACCTTGCTAAGTCTCAGTTTCTTTATGAGGTGGGGTGATCGGTTCCCTTCTTTACTGACTTTGCATCCTTTAACTTCTGGGCAGAGCCGGGTAATTATTTACAGCTGGGTAGACTAAAACGTTGCGCTGTCTGGTTTCGAAAGCTTGTAACATTATCTCGAGCAGTAAGCACTCTAACCACTTTGCCACTCTAGGCATTCTTTGCAGATAAAGAGACCCAGTATTTCTGTTTGCCCAGTTTTGGCGGGATTTCTGCAGAGACCAAGAAAGAATATGACTGCTGCAGCCTCAGAAAACTAATAAGATATTGTGTATGAGGCTGGCAGATTCACCATGTAAAACACGTTACTATAGAAAGTCACGTGATTGTTTGGTGCAAAACAACCAGCAGTAGTGTTGGTTGCTTTTGTAATGAGTGCAAATGAAAATGATGATGATGATGGTGTCGACATTGATGATGATGATGTCTGTTTACTTCGACCAATTCAGTTAAAGACACAACCACTTTTTGCGTCACATCTTTTCTTAGAGTTCGCTGTAGTCTTCCGTGAATCGCAGCTCATGGAATGATAAACGAGTAATTCAGGAAAAAGCTTTAAACCGTGTCCGCCTTTGTTTACGTACAAAGACAGATGAGAGAAAATAATAGCTGACTTTTTTTTCTGTAGTGTAATGCCACCATTCAGATAAACGCCAGTGGAACAAGAGATCAGAAGCAGACCTGGAGATGTGTAGGATGGTGACATAACGTCATTCATTCGATTCATTTTTCTGGTCATCCTTTTTGCTTGACTCCCCTTCGTCTTTCTTCTTCTTCTTCTTCTTCTTGGATTCTTAGCACCTGATTAACAAAGCAGTCAGTGGTCATAACGCCTAGTGGCGTCTTGTAGGGCAGCAACAGACTGTCCCCATTTTGCTCTGTCGGTGCCATCCTTCATGACGTGCCTCAACTCTGGTTCATACTTCGCATATGGGCCTCCGCCAGGTTGTCTTTGGTCTGCCTATCTTTCGCCATCCTTCTGGGGTCCATAGCACAGCTGTTCTGGTGATAGTGCCAGAGTCCCTTCTGAGTACATGACCAACCCAGTTCCAGCGTCTGCCTGCAGTGATGGTGTGCATGCCTTTTTGACTGTACCGTGCAATCAGTTCCTGGTTGGAGATGGTATTCGGCCAAAATATTCGAAGACCTTCGTCATTATTTAGCTGATATTACCTTTTCAATGTGCGTGAGCAGAAAATTGCAATATAATCTGCACTTTCGCTGGTCTAGGGCACTGGGAAATTCAACTCGTCACGAAAGCAGCCAGACAAGCAAGAGTAAGGAATAGGGTCAGGATTTTTAAGGGCCGGACAACGTGATTGAGCATCTTGTGGACTTTTATCCCATGAAAACTCTAATTTCATGAATACGGAAAGCCCGGCAATCCAGGAACCTGAACATTAAGTCATAGTGGGAATCTATTTGCAAAGTAATGCCCCAGACCACGTGTAAGAGGCATCTTAATCAAGTTGCCTTAACTATTTCTATGAGCCAGAAGTCAGTCTGTATTCCCAAAGAAATTTGCCGTAAGTTGTATATTTATAATTCTATATTTTGCATTTATTAACATGTGAAAATTGTTAGAGGATGTCCAAGTCATACGAGGCTGGCAACCTGAGCATATAGAATGATTATTTTATGAACCATCACAGCAAGAGCTGGTGACTGCTTTATGCGATGAGAACCGAAAGCAGAATTAGTCTCAAGTTCCATATAGAGCAGGGAGTGTATGATGACATAAACGATGTACATACTTATTATATTAACATTTTAACCAGTGATATGTACATGCAAATATGTTCAATATAAATGTAATAGATTTTTTCCGCTCACTGGGATTTATATTAATGATCAGAGCGGGTAAAGCCCTTAGATAGATGGGATGGTGGAAAGAAATAGGGGCGGGGGACACCAGATATTCTATTAAAATGTTAAATCACTCCACCCGCATACCTTAGATTGTAATTACGATAACAGTGTAGGCAGACGCGACACTAAATCTCTACAGCAGAGAGATAAACCTGACTGTTTAGCTGACATGACTTATAGGCAATAAAGCGACTGATAGTGGGAGTATAGAATACACGTTATATTTCATTTGTGCATATTTGTTATTATAGTGTCTATTATTTTTAATACCATACGACAAACTAACAGAAGCCAACAATTTAATAGCTATTTAATGACAGGCGATCATTGTTTAGGCAGCGCTTATGGAGAAATTAAATAATAATTAACATTGTACGCTGACGCCAGCGCGAGCAAGGCGGACGAGTTAACATAACTCAGCCGACCGAACTCAGCTGCCAGCAGCGTTTGCTAGCTTGTAGGCGTAAGGAAACCCCGTTTTAAATTTAATCAGGACTGACGGAGTGGAGAAGAGATCGTTTTGTGCCCGTCTGTGTGTAGATATAGTAGTAGCATTTTTTCTTAAATGTTTTCTTGTATTATTCGCAGACCTGATTACAAGGGCGTCCAGCGGTCTTTTGCTTTGCTTTTGGTCTGGTTATTTTTCTCTGTTACTTATCTTGTGCGTTACCAATTTCATTTTAAAACTTGCACTCGCAAACTGGTATTTGAGAACAATAAAGTTAATACTGAACTTACCAAACCCAGATTTATAATTGTTACCAGCCATAGTGGTGTAGGCTACCTATAACATTATATTTGTTCACCGACTCCTGACAGTCGTAATACAAGTAGAGGATATCTCTAGCTACGTATGCTGTGCAGAATCGGCGCTTTAACACAGAGTTGGCCGATAGGAGAACCATCATCATCATTTGCACATTTTTTAGCAACCAGATGTTTCCCAATACTGGAAGTATTTTCCAGTTTAAGAGTGAACCTCAAGAACTCTCACAGTTTTAACTATTGGTAGTAACACTTATATCCAGGAGAAGCACCATATTAAGCGTTCACCTTACTAGCTAATCTCTGGGGATGGACTGGGGCCAATTTGGATCTGCGACAACTGGGGTGACAGAATATTAAGTGCAAATAGATAATATATTCATGGACTAATTCTATTACCAAGGGGTATTACAGACCTACCATACCATGCAATTAGGTAAGAGTGTGAGAGTGGCCACTGCTTGAAAGAGTGCGTGAGGATTTTCCCTGGTTTGCGGGAAAATTATCCATATATCTGATTTGTCAAAAATTTTGTTTACTTTACTGAGTCTCATAGAGTACCAATACTCTTCATTCTGTAACATAGTGCTAACCTTCAACCTTTGGGTTAATAATTTTGGGGTTTTTTTTCTCCATTCGGGGAGGGTGCACTTTTTCTGCTTTATTTCATATGCATGTAACTGATTCTTTGATCTTCTTCTTTAGATATTTTTATGTTGTCGAGTTTAAGTGATAACAAAACACAAAGAAAATTACCTTTTGCGTTGTTGTTCAAACCCATACCCATTTATCCGTAGTTTTTTCACGTTTGTGTGTCTTGTTGTCACATAGCTGTGTGTATGTAGAGTAACTTATCTATTCGTGATAGGGAGGTAAAAGCTGTCTTGCAATCAAGTACAGTCGTACGGACAGGTTGGAGGAGATAACCAAATCACTCCAGAGACATATCTTTCCCTCAATCTACCACCTGTGAAAAATCTATTTTCTATACCTTTTCTCGCGTATCTGTCAACATCCACTCTACTTAGACGGGTCAAATAAAACAATTAACCTTCCGTACACAAGAACCTAAAAAGTATAAAACTTCTTTTCAAATATTTGTAGTCGCAGTTCAGAGGAATCTTCCTCAAGTGATAAAGCTAAGAGTTTTAAATTATCATTAGCTCACACGAGAAGACAGCACCTTAAAGGCTGCAGTGAAATACTATCGACAAATCTGTGCAAAGCGACTGCATAACTACCATTCACGAATATATATACTTTTCGTATTGTATATGTGCATTTAACATGTATGAATTGCTTATTCATGTAAAGTTGTGTATGAGGTTGGCAATCTCATCATGTAAAAAATTGCAACATAAACCACCACTGAT
The DNA here is from genome assembly GCA_024509875.1 of Oreohelix idahoensis. Taxonomy (NCBI): domain Eukaryota; kingdom Metazoa; phylum Mollusca; class Gastropoda; order Stylommatophora; family Oreohelicidae; genus Oreohelix; species Oreohelix idahoensis. The sequence goes on along the minus strand of JAMPIV010003263.1, from coordinate 77,413 downwards.
ATAGCTGGTTTCGTTGCAAGGAATCAATAGTAGAGGTAGCCTCATGCTCTATACTATTAAGAGAGCAGAAAGAATATGATGACATTATATGATATACAAGTCTTTGTCAACACTTCTATTTCAGACATATGTATATTGTACTATGATTCATTTGCACCCTTTCGCTCTCCTAACACGCTTCTGTCTGTCTTGATAATCTGAGATTTCATGCTCATAGACATCAGAAAAATTCAGAGGAAGATGAAAAGGTGAAGGAAAGCGGAGTTCGCTTGATGCTTACATCAGGAGACAAAAGATTTATAGAAGGTACTCAACTCTGGACATCACCTTTTAAAGACGGGTCTAGATGACATTCAAAGCGGCAACATTTGTGAGATTTACTTCTGCAACGAATGTGATCCCAAAAGCCTTTCGACTCCTGACATGAGAAGGAACAGTCAATAATTAACAGAGAACCAGCATTAACTACACCAGACTCCACCTGTAATTCGTTGTCGCAACCTGGTTAGTTAAGTACAAATCAGTGACAATACATGGACACTCTTTCGACCAACAAAATCGACTAACGTCCAGAATAATATTAATCTTTACACGATATCAAATCACGGAACTGTTTCTTTGTTTGAAATCAACTGTTTTCATTTTTAATCTTGTTTTAACAATTTTTATAAATAAATATACGTGTACATAAATAAATATAAAAATATATATATACAAGTTTATGTCTCCAGCCGTATTACTACCTTTTTCAAAATTGCTTATCTCACAACAGTTGGCGGGGGATACAAATTTTATAAGAACCCAGAATACTCAGTTTTTTTAGTTTTTTATTTCCATCGTAAAATCCCTGTGAGACTCCTTCAGTTAGGAGCATAACCCTTCTGTTTATATCACTGACAAAAGTAATCTTGAGCGAAGGTTGCTACCTTTGGAAAACTCGTCCTTTTACTCGAACTGTCTGGTCATTTGTGGACCACTACGGCAGATCACGAGAGACTATCCGCGACAAGGACACGCACTGAGAAAACCTGTTGATATTACCAGGCAATTCGTGTTCTGTATGCCTATTGTAAGAGAAGTAGATGAAGATGAAAGAACATATAGAGAAGACAATTGGAGATAGACATAAAAGGGATGAAGAATGCATGTCAAATACTTGAACTGATGGCACGGGACAAGAAGACTGTGCATTCGTTTGTTGAAGGCCTATGTTTGTTGAAGGCCTATGTTTGTTGAAGGCCTATGTTTGTTGAAGGCCTATGTTTGTTGAAGGCCTATGTTTGTTGAAGGCCTATGTTTGTTGAAGGCCTATGTTTGTTGAAGGCCTATGTTTGTTGAAGGCCTATATTTCTTGGGAAGTTGAAAGGAGAAAAAAGAAGTGCCACTATTCGAGTTAGTTCCCATGTATGTAGTCTGCGTCAAAGCACTTCATGACCTTGGAGATAGACATGGTCATTTTTAACTTTTTCTCGGTGGATCCGTGATAAAGGCTAAACTGCAGACAAACTTTTATCTCTTTGATTAAAAAACAAAACTTTGTTGGAATAATTGTGTACAAACCCATTTAGTCTGTTTGTAATTTAAGTGAATTTTGTCTCAACTATGTTTTTAATTTAAGGAAGTTTGTCTTCGTTCGGTTTGTAATGTGAAGTTTTTTTAAAATTCTGTTTGTAATGTGAAGTTTTCTTTAATTCTGTTTGTAATGTGAAGTTTTCTTTAATTCTGTTTGTAATTTAAGTGAAGATTGTCTCCATCCTGTTTATAAATTAAGTGGCATTGTATAAACATTTATAACACATAAGGATGGGAAAGGCCTTCATAATAAAAAAAAAAAATTTTTAATCTGAGAACCACACTTTTCCATGCGGGATACTCTTCCTTCTGCCATCTGAGTCGTATTCAAGTGTTTCTATCTGAGTGGTTGCAAGTTCCAGTGTGACGACTCTGTCACAATCTTGATTCTAGGAGACGAGACTGTCTTCCGCACATAGTGTGCATTGTGGAGGGCAGAGATACAGACAGACACACACCGAGAGAGAGAGAGAGAGAGAGAGAGAGAAAGAGAGAGAGAGAGAGAGAGAGAGAGAGAGAGAGAGAGAGAGAGAGAGAGACGAAATGTGTTGTATTTCTTAAGACTATGAGATATTTGTTTTATGGCTCCGATCCAATAAAACCTTTCAGACCCCTGGTCTTGGCCAGGGTTGACCCCTACGCACGTTAAACTACCGTCATCTTAAGTGTACCTGTCATCTAATGTTCTCTTCATTAAAAAATATACAAACAAGCAAGTTAAAAACATAGAAGAAGAATTGGTTTTTCCTCCAGATATTCAGCAACTGTACAGGTATCAACAATGGTCAAGCAAGACCTGGACTGTGTGACCTGGAGTGCGGTTTCTTCATTCCCTACTTGGCTCTTTACTTCTGTGGAACACTCGTAGGTACTGCTGTTATCGTACCTGGATTTATGGTGACAATCAGGTACGTTATACTGTTGTTGATATTCGCGTTGTTTGTTACATTGTCACTAACAAAGTCTATGTTACTTTACCAGCGTCTATAAAGATAGACAATCATATAGGCAACGAGACACATTCATGATTTATTGTTATAAGGCCATTTGTCATGTATCCAGTAAGGAAGCATTGCTACTGTTTCTGACCTGTCGTTCCTTTGCCGTTCTTCTTTTGTTGCTACCGCTGTGGCCGTATGACCTACAACCATAGCACTTATTCGTGCTAGAGCCTAAAAATATAGAAACTATCATGCACGGTTATAGAAAACCAGCCAGTAAGATTTTTCTACAAATAAAATAAACAAAAAAAAGAAAAAAAAAACAAACATACTGAGGGCAGGGTAAAGAGGGGTGAAGTTGTAACTAGTTCAGCTTTGACATAACCCACGCTACAAATTGGCGGGAGTTACCATCGTAATTTAGTGACGTACACAGGGACAGCCTTGCTCCATGTGAGATAATATGATGAAATGACCAATAAAAAAAGATATAGAGAAAAGTTTTAACCAATAGAAAGTGGCCAGCTACCCCGTGCACCACGAAGCCGGCAGAGAGAAGATTTAGAAGTTAGTTGGGAGAAGCCAAGCATTTCATGTAGACGCGTTTTTGATCGTCTTGCTTCCACATTGAGGCACTCAATGATATTTGAGAGGATTCGATATTCTTCTATTGTGCTTGCAGATGCAGGAGAAGATATAAATTGATTTGTATAAACATTTGCTCATGCAAATGTTAGCTTGGTGGTTTCATCATGTAAGTAGACCCAAGTCTTGTATCGCCTTTTCATTTCAGCTCAACTCGTCTGGTTTTGACTTTATAATAATACATGCAACAAATAGAAGCAGTAAATGAAAGAACCTAAAGTAAAAAGGATATTAAATGAACAAAAGGTTGCGAGGATACCTACCAAGGAGATACTTAACCCTGAGATAATCATAAATGGGAACTCAGAGGAATTTGATGATGTGGAGGAATATTACTCCCCTCACTGGATAGAAATAACGAATAGAAAGTACATCATACATACTGAAAAACCAAAGATGTCTTAATAGGAATGTTTGAGCCTATGTTGTACAATTGACTATCGATTATTTGTTCTGCACGTTTCTGTGAAAATAACATCACGTTTTAACTGACAAACCTGTTGAATGATTTCCTGGGACCCAAAGATGCAGCAATAGAGACTGCAGTCAGCGACCCATAGCTTGACTGCTTGCATCAGGGTCAGCGAACCAGAGCTGACCAAGACCCTACTCCCCCTCCACGTGGTGGTCCTGGAAACAGGCTGCATCACTGCAGTCTGGCTGAGAGAGTAGGGATCGAAGAGGGAAGGCAAACCCGGTCCCCAAAAATGCCGTGCTGAAGTCAGATGTGTCGGCCGAAAGGTGCAGATATCACAGTTGCAGCGTAAACAGACACAACGCAACCAACGTCCTTTTCAGGACGAAGGAGGAAGAAGAAAGAAGAAGAATGGTTTCCTTAACAGTTGGACAGATTACAAAAAAAGGCAAGTTGAAAACACTCACACCACTAACCTCTCCTAATTATAACATCTAACTAGAGGAACAAACGGACTGGTAACTTATGACATAAACCAAGAAAGAAAAACCTCTGGCGGACTTTAAGCCAGACAAGATCAAACTTGGAGTAGGAAATAAAACAATAAAAGACATATATAATTAGAAAAAGGAAACTTATTAATGCCACACTGCTACCCCAGCTACATGATAAGTTAATTTGGTGCCGCACCCAGTCCACACTGCACCGCCACTAAAAATCTTCTGCTTTAACATTTACCCAATGCTTTAACTGATACAAGCTAAAAGCCTGTGTGGCAACAGTTGGTTAATGGGCCATAGTGACTAATATAGACAGAAGGTCGATAAAACGTGTTGGGACAAAGCTGACAGCTGCAAACGGAAAGCTTAATGAAGGCTGATCGACAAGATTTGTCAGACAAACAGCAAAGGCAGATAGGTTTTAAAAATATAAGTGAGATGCACTCTAAAGTTCACCTTAACCATCTTGTTTTTAAATTTATAATATGAAATACACTTTACAGGTTATATAATGTTGTTGTTTTTATAGTCATTGAAAGTACATAATACATGCATGAAATAAAAGTTCTTTTTACGTTTATATTTACTTTATTTATTTATTTATTTTTTTTCTCATCCCTGCCGGGTTCCGATTGACACTGTTCGAAGTGAGCCAAACTTTTCTTAAAACGGGACCGACACTTCCTTAAGCCTGCCCTATATATACACCACCTACCTGGCAAGGAAGCATCTAAACAAAAAGCAAACAAAAACATGCCACCTGTGTAGCAGCGAGGTCAAATCTGCTCGTCAAAAGCGCTAACAGTTTGATCTGGTTTGGTTTGGTTTGTTTTGGTTTGGTTTGGTTTGTTTTGGTTTGGTTTGGTTTGGTTTGATTTGATTTTAAGGACCATCTTCATTGCACACGGTACAACTTCATCAGTACTCCCGATGATCATTAGTGTCGTAAATTTATGATAGGGGAATTAAAACACAGATTGGTCCCTTCTGAATAGACTAGAACCTGAGGTGACTCAGTGAGAGATAATAATAGAAATAGATTTTCACGAGTGAGATGGTGGAAACTAGGTAATTCTGTCCCTGAGACCCGAGAAAATTATCTCGCTCAGCCTATCTCTACAACAGAAAGTATTTGTCAGACAGGTAACTCAGTTATTTCGATGTACTATATATCAACCACTCACCGACACACACATATACGTGACGACAGTTTGACGTACAAACGTGAAAACTATAACAATGGAATATAGATATTTTGGGACGAGCTGACCGACACACTTGAATAAGTTTATGTAAATTTTATTTATCATAAAGAATTTCACAACACAGTAAATAAATTTAGACTATCAAATCAATACACAAATAAACATAAGTTAAGGAATCAATAACAGAGTTGACCCATAGGTGTAATCCTTTCCCCCTCTGTTGAACCAAGATCCCGTTATAAGAGAAGTTATTCGCCCAAAGAGTCACAGATTTATACACTATGGTGTAGGATTTCTCTCTACCGTAAATAACAGAGGTTTTTCCTGTAATATACTCTGAAATAGATTGCATAAGTAATCTTTAAGAAGAAAAACAATCAATGGATGTGTGGATTATAGAATCAAAGAATTAATCATCCCTGCATTTTCTCGCTCTAACACACTTGTGATCACAAGACATGCTCTCTTACCTAATAGGAACTCTCACCACATCTGGAACAATTGTTTAAGTAACACACAGCCCATCCAATGGTGTGTTTAGGCGAAACAAGCCCTAGCTTCTCCAATGCTAATAAATTCAAATCTTGGGAAGCGCTCGCTTCACTATGGTACGTAGGATGCTGATAAATGTCACTTCAATTTTTGTCCAGGTAGTAAAGAAATACGATGTCTAATGTTCACAAGGGTAAAGTAGCTTAAAATAATCGATTGTTACCTCGAGTTGCAGGTACATAACTCTGTTCAGAATTTATCTTCTTCTCAACACAGTGGTTGTTATACAAGTAATGTCACAGGTTTCATTCTGTTAAATGTTTGATTTAGTCGCCACCACGGGCCGACTGTAAAACTTTGATTATTGGAAAAAGAACTCTGGAACTCACTGCCAATATAAATTTCAGAAAAATAGTTCTTTTCGTCTAGTTATTCTCTGCTATACATAAACAGAAACCGCTGGTAGGTTTTGGGCTTGACCCAGATACTGTATAAAAGGAAGAGAAAAACATAAATACTCAACCCTAATATAGTATACACGATCCTACGCGTAAATAGAATATGTTCACTTCGGTCATTTAACTTAAATTATAAACCGCAAACTTAGAGCTTGTCTTATCGTTTAAAATTCCCGTGAAATAAATTCTAGTCATTAAAAAAATCAATCATCATGAATTAGAAATAAATACATATCTCGTCAACACTCATGATGAATCAGTGCATTTACTTAGTTAGTTAAAATATTCTCTGACTGTTTACTAGCAACTTAATTAAATTTATTTATAGCTGAATGAGTTTTAGCTAGAAATTATAATTTATTCTGCTATCCACTGTAACACAGTAACTTAGAGAATTTTTACTGACGATTAAACTAGTAAATCACTCTGCACACAATCTAGTAAAGATATAATTCGAACTAACAATTCTATCACTCGACAATACGTCAATGTTTATATTTTACCTTCACACAAACTTCTAAGATATCTCCACGAGAAACTAAGAACTTCTCTCTATATATATAATGTATTCTAGAACTCAGCTAGATGTCTCTAACGAGAAACTAAGAACTTCACTTATACAACGTGTTCTAGAACTACGAGCTAGATATCTGTCTAAAGCTGTGGCAGTACTGAATGAATAAAGTTAGATTTCTGTGGTATATATCTCTCTGAAATCAAAGGAAAATATTACGTCTAAAACCCGAAAACCAGACTCATTTGCCAGATGTTAGCACCTACGTCCAGATTTACATATTTCCTTACTCATTCTACGAATCAGAGGGATTAATCACACAGAAACAGAAACCAGACTTAACACCTACAGTAACTTCTCTCGATCTGATCAGACATCGGCAATAAAACGTCCAGTGTGCGTTTTACACCTTCTGCTTCATATGGCCATATAACTTTCCATACCCTATACTTCTTCTTTCCTTATTTCTCTCACCTAATTCTTTCTTTATTTCTTTCCATACTTGATATTTTTCAGCGATCAATGTCTTTCATATCAAATCTTTCACCGAGAATAATTAACTATAGGCGAAACAGATCAGAGAAAAGTGATAGACGACAGTCTTCTTTCTTATCCCTGTCGAGAACAAATTAACACGATTCGATCTCTCATCAAAGAACTTAGCTTAACAGCAATAAAATGCGTTGCTAAATAAGAAAGGAAAAGACAAAGGTTTGAATGGGAGAGTATTCGTTAACAATCGAGCGTATGCGAAAAAATAAAAGAGCGAAAGAAAGGTAAAAGACAAGTGTAGAATAAAGAAAATATGTAGAAATGTATTAATCATAAATCTCTGCCACAATTAGATCATACAAGGAGAATCTCATCACAGTGCACGAAACTCTGTAACACCGGCGAGGATCCCACTGTGTGTTTACAGAAATCACACATTCTATAAATATGTCTGTGGTGGGTAGGTTTTGTAAATTTTGCCAAGGCAGCGGCTGTATGGCTTACTCTTTACGAATTCCAACTATCGAGCGATTTTTAACGTGCGGGGTCTGGGTGAAGGTCCTAATTTATTAGGCCCTTATCCAGAAGGCGGAGCAAAGTTGTGAGTATACTGTGTAAGAAAGGCCATGGGGAAAGTATGAATGAGAGTTGCACAGGTACTGGTGTTATTTTACCGGTGTATTATCGTCACACATTTGCTGTCTTAAAGTTTTTTTTACCTGCAGAACTTGCACACAGGACTTTCTATTTCTCGCCCTTATCATAGAAGGCTAAGCATCCGGTCTCACTACCCATGAGATCAGGGGGAAGTATGACATCATTTTGACCCTCTGGTACTGAAAAATTTCAATAAAATGTATTCTCTTTACTGGGTATCGAAATATATATGGTACCTTTCGAATTAGAGGCCACTACACGGGCTAACAGTATGGCCAGAGAATCCCATGTTAGTTATAAATGCTACATTATGTATAGTTTTTTTATTCTTGGCAATAATTATTATTTGCAGATCTATTGAACACCGAGATCAGTCTTTGGCTACTGGGACTGCATCCTTTTGTCAGACTTTAATAGGTAAGCTTTCAAAATTCCGCGTGGGACAATGGTGTATTTATACTGTTCAAAAAAAGAAACGCAACATTATTGCAGTGGTAATGGACACCAAATTTCAAACTTGTACCAAAATTTTATTTTACGGAATTAATGTTTTAATCTTGGCATGAAGAAACTTTCGGACTTTAACAATGAAATGATGTTCATTAAATTTGGTTTGGACTTTTATTCTTTGCGACTGCGGCCTTCGTTTCAGTAAGGTGTATGGCCTCCTCTGGCCTCTATCAGAGAACAACATCTCCTTGACATGGATCCAATTAGCCGTTGCATCTGTTGTTGTGGGATGGCTGCCCACTCTTCCCGCAGTGCAAGAGACAACTGTCGGAGATTGGCTGGAGCCACGTCTAGCTGGCGGAGTCGTCTGTCGAGTTCATCCCATAAGTGTTCTATGGGGTTCATATCTGATGACATGGCTGGCCACGGAATGGTCTGGACGTTGTTGTCAGCGAGGAACTGGGTGGTGAGTTGTGCCACATGAGGTCGAGCGTTATCCTGCTGAAAAATTGACCCTCGTGCAGCCAGAAGTGGAAGGACGTGAGGACGAAGAATTTCAGCGACGTATCGTTGGGCATTCAGGCGTCCTTCAATTTGCACCAGGTCACTTCTTCCCATGAAGTTGATCGCCCCCCACATCAGTACACCTCCACCACCATGTGGAGGAGCCTCATCAATGCTGTTCTGGGCGTAGCGCTCATGGACTCTGCGGTAAACTCTTCTCCGTCTATCGTGTCGCTGGAGCACAAAAAAAATGATTCATCACTAAACCAAACCCGTCTCCAGTCATTCCCAACGGTCCATTGACGATGCTGGTTCGCCCACTGCAGTCGGTTCTGGCGATGCCGGTCCGTAAGAACAGGACCTCTGTACGGTCTTCTAGCCCAAAGACCAGAGTCGTGCAGCCGGTTCCTGACGTTTGATCTGAAATTCGACGAGCTACTGACATTGACTGGACTGTGGAGGACGCAGATGCAAGTCGATTCCTGAGGTGACGCAGCCATATGAAGCGGTCTTCGCCAGGAGTTGTAACTCTGGGGTCTTCCACTGCGCTGCGGGTCTGCCACTGAGCCAGTTTCTTGAAATCGCCTCCAAAGGCGACTAATGGTTCTTCTAACCACATTAAATTGTCTGGCCACTGCACTTTGTGACTGTCCAGTCTGTAAACGTCCAATGACGATGAGTCGTTGTTCTGTAGTGAGATGAGCCATACTTGCGCATTGGATTTTCAACTGAATTTATTCGTGGAGCGTCAATCTTTTATAAGCATTCAATAATATGGTCAGAGAGTTTTGTGTTCAGTAAGTTTCACGGGATTCTTATGAACCTGTCACGAGTTATTGTCAAAAATGTTGTTTTGACCTTGACCTCTTTCATGACCTCACGAATCATGAGGTGAGTACAATTCAGGTAACCACGAGAAGTTAATGACCAGGTGGACACAGTCGATAGGTTGACTGATGTCCAATCAGCGAATATCTTTTATAAAAGTAACACCAAAAAAGTTGCGTTTCTTTTTTTTGAACAGTATATATAGAATGAGGGTTCCGAGTATCACCACACTGCTCCACAATGTTTCCTAATTGGTTCTGAGTGGTTCAGAAGTGTCCTTTTGTTGTGTGCTTATACGCTAGGGTGACTATCTGTCCTCTTGTCTCTCTTTTCCACCTTAAGATATGTGCGTCCGGGCGGCTTTTTTCAAAAGTGAATTTCGTCCGTTTTCCCCTCGGATATTGAACAAGACTTCGAAGAGGTCTATCTTATGCAAGTATTTGCTTTAATGGATATTTTTCAAGTAAATATTAAACGAACTGCAAAGGAATAGAGTTCGGTTATTCAAGCGCAAAACTGTATTAAATCTGTGATAGACATTCTTAAGCAGCTCTTGTGTCAAGAGTCTGTGCCCTAGAAGATTCCAAATATGCTTGTTGAAAAACAAAGAGGCTTGATAGTTTGTGTGACAAGTTCATGAGGATAATGCATGTACATCAGTTGTTTTGAAGACTTAGCGATATCGATTCTAAGATTTCATGTATTTTTCATGGACGACTTTACTTGAAGTACCAACGTTTGTAGACGTGCGAGCTTCTGGGCAATATTTAATTGATAAAGGTATTGTAATTGACGATTCAAGTGCTTTGATCAACTTAACAACCTGACAATACTTTCTGAAAGCAACAGCAGCTGAGATTCAAAGATGTGTGTAAGAGAGACATGAGGGCATTGGACATAAATCCAGGAACTTGGGAGGATGAAGCTGACGGTCGTATCAAGTGGCGATGCTTTCTGCGGCGCCACGTCAGATTGAGCGAAAAGAAGCTCACACACCAAGAATAAGAGAGGAGAAAACGTCGAAAGGAACAGCAGGAAAATAAGCAGCCGATGGCTGTCACCTCAGGGGCGCACACCCATAGTCAGTTATGACTGAAGGAGCTATTATTATTATTATTGGCAGTGATGAAGGATTCATGCAAGTGTTGGCTCATGAGAAGAGAACCAAATTTTAAAACAATCAGTAAATACTGAATTTCATTCTGAACTTTTAATGATCGCACAATATTTGCTTGCAGTGCCTGGTCACAGTGCAAACGTAGACATGGATTTTTTTTCATTGAAGGGAAAGTCACTGGACAAAAGATAGAAACATGTCCAATGTGGATTGCATCATTGAAATTTTGCTTCTGCAATATAATTTAAAAGAAATGTCGTGCAGTCAATTCCATGAATTTCTGAACGAAAATAATGAAATGTTAAAGAAGATAATGTGCACAAAAAATACTTGAAGAAGATAATAAAATTGATAATAATAATTATTATTATAACCAATCCTGATTAATTTGTGGAAAGCTAATTTTTTTTTTCCATTAACATCATTTTAAAACATACATTTTAAAGGACATTTATAACACTAGAACTAGCACTAGTCATCACAATCATGCATTAATACATTGATATTAATGTCCTTTTTTGCTTTTTTTTTCATATATTGTCCTCATTTTTACGCTAACAAGTCAGAAAATGTCCTCTTACTGTTAAAAAAATGATATGGTCACCGTAGTATAAGCGTTGACCTACATGCTTGTAATGAACTATGTGTATTCACATTTTACACAATATTCTCACTAGTATTTAGAACGTATTATAACAAAATGGCTCATCGGAAAGGGGGAGGTCCTGGGGGAATGGACTTCCAAATTTGAGCACCCGAAAGGTGCATGCCACTCAATAGCCTACCCACACTAGATAGCATAAATACGCCACTGATTATAAGGTTGTGCTGGTAGAACAGGATGATGTCTGTATATTAGTAATAAGATGATTGATTCTCAAAATCAAGAAGTTGACAGACAAAATCATAATTTTACGAAAAAGAAAAGTGAAGATTGAGTTGAAAGAAAACGAAACAAAAGGAGATAACAACGCACTAACTGTAAGATAGAGTTGAGCGAAAATTATGGGTTTGGGAAATTACTAGAAAAGCTAAAAGATACGAAACAACAAAATAAAGACATGAGACACACGTGTGAATAATATAAATTAGAAATAGCCTGGGTGAAGTATTTGTTTACAAGCTGTGAGTAGTTAAGTGTTTTCAAAGTTTATATGTCCGAAATATAGTGTTTGTTGTGGTGAAGTTCAGAATAGCTTTCTCTCTCCTGTAGTCGGCGATGGGCTTGCGAGTAACCCAGGTTGAACTGACCTGTACGGATATATACATAGACTTATTTTAATAACAGAGCTTCGTCCTTAGGAATCATTGAGGTAGTGCCAATTGTTTTTCACCACTGTGTAGAATTCCTCTTGCACTAGTTCTTCTTATGACCATTTGTTACGACAATTGATTGTTTTTCCCCAGGACTTCTTCCATCACCAATCCTTTTTGGAAAAATCGTAGACAGCACGTGCACTCTGTGGAGCTCGGGTGGAAGTTGTATGTTGTATGACAGAGAAAAACTACGGTACTCATATCAGGGCCTCAGCCTGGGACTGAGGTTTGCCAGCCTTTCTGTGATGGCTGTGCTATTGTGGTTGGCACACAAACTAAAACGGAGAGACAATTCTAAGGATGAAGATAAGAAATAAATGATGACGAGAAATGATTTAGTAAAGAAAAGTATGCGACAAAGATATTTGAATTTTTGATGTCAAATATACAATTGACACATAAAGACTGTATTAAAATTACACATGACAGTACTGCGATGAAGAAAGAGAGGAGAGTTTAAAAGGAAAAAAAGTGACATTTTCTATGACGAAATAAACTGTCCAAAACATACACTAGTTTCATTACTTCTTTTCTTAACTAAAGTAGAAAGGATATGCAGTTCAACCCTGGGTTGATTATAACTAGAATAATTACTATGTATACTTTCATTGTATGTTGAGTAAATGGAAAATTTCTAATTATGTGTGTGTCCAGTTTCATTGTGACATTATCCATTTAATATGAATCTATTACATCGTTTGGAATTCCTTTCAGAAATTGTAATCACTGTGAGGCTTCGATAACAGTTGCAAATAATAATTTCACTATTGCAGGGAAATAACTTGTTAAACAACATTAATATCTGATGTCATAACGTGAGTATCATCAGAAGTCGATAGAAGAACGAGTGGGAAGTAGTGTATCAAGACCACCAAGGTTCGTTAACAGGATGTGAAAATTATTTGGAAAGGACTGTAGTAAGCATTTATGGTCAATCACACAACAAAGGAGGGGGGAAATAGAGAATCATATTTTGTGACGATGTAGGGAGGTTGAAAAAAACATGTGACGTCACACAAAAACTACAAGTGGGGATCGCTTCATTCATAAATGATGCGGGACTAAATAGATTTCGTAACCTCTGTCCTCATAATCTACTTTTATCCGAAATAGTTAACAACACCCTCGTGGACGAGTTATGTTAATTGTCACAGAGAGTTTTATGATCAATAAATTTTCTATATTCTCTTCTTTTTTTTCTACCCGTGGCCTTTACTTTATTATCGCTCTTTTATCCTTTTCCTGTGTTTTTCGCATTCGTTCGTTTGCAAAAAATATTTTATTTCCCATTCTCACTTTACCGTTTTTCTTTCTCATACTGATACGCATTCTATTACGTAGATGTCAGTGCTGCAGGAAGACGAGAAACTGGGAATATTCATCTATCTCAGACATAGGAGCAGACTTTTGGCTAACATTTTCACCTGACACTAACGTTTCTCCGGCGTGAGGTTTGATAACCGACATCTGCTCGGCGCAAAATGAGACATTTGTCTGGTATTTTCCTCTATCACGGCACTCTCGGCCAGTTTCGTTAGCAGTGAGGTGTCAAGACGCGAAGTGGCAGATTATGGCAGGTCTTCTGGTTATGGAAAGTGTTAAAGACGGAAAGGGGAGATTATTTCGGATCTTGCGAAATAACGTGGGACCTCTTTGTCTGTTTGATAGATATAATCAGAGTATTAAACTTGATTTCACTCATTCTCCATTTGCAGTAGACGTGGTCACTTCGTTCTAGATACTTAAACTTATAAGTGAAACTCTTAGTTTCGTTGTGATACCGTAGTTCTGTGTTGAGGTAAATATTATATTAAGTATCTAATATTTTGTGAGTGATTAAGTGTTAAATCGCCTATTTTTTACTAGTTCTTTTGTGCAGAGAGAATTAAAATATAGTCTGTATTATTTTTCTAGTGACGTGTTTCAGTGGAAAGCAGAATAAATTATATTTCTAGCTTAAAATCACGCAGCTATTAATGAATTTGATTTTACTGCTAAATAATCAGACGAGAATATATTTAAAAATTAACTTATAACTGAAATGCTACATCAGTGAGTATTGACGGGATACGTATGTATTCCTAATTCATGATGATTGATTTTTATGAATATAACTTATTTCACGGGAAGTTTTAAACGATAAGTCAAGCGCTACGCTTGCAGTTTAAAATGTAAGTTATAACAAGTACATAGTATGTATAGTATTTTATATGTGGTTTTTCTTCCCTATGCAGTGAAAACTGGGGTTAACCCAAACTTTGCCAGCGTTAAGTACTGATGGGTAATATCTGTGAAGAACTAAAACATATTCCTTAAAAAGACTTGGTGTATAATCTTTACAAGAACTTTAAAGGTGAAATGACATAACGGGCCTATTGCGCCAGATTTTATTCTTCCTGAAAAAACTTAAGTACAGTTCAGCCCTTGTGGCAAGTAAACTATTACAAACAGTAACGTTCCGCAAATTTTGTCAACTTGTGGTGTGACCAAGAAGGTTCCCTTTGATCGAAAGTTACAAACCTGACATTTTTCCCTAAGTAGTGGAAACCTCGTGATTCTGACACTGTGAACCCGCTTACACTAATTCTTACCTGAGCTGATAAAGTGACACTAATTTAAATCTGGAAAAAAGAAACGATCGCCTGAAGAGGACACTCCCCTGACACGTTGAATGAAACCAAAATCTGCAGAGCTGGGTATCCGCTTCATCAAAAGATAGACAGATTGAACGAAGTGTACACTAAGGTTGCGCCAGACGGCGAACAACAGCACGACTGTAGGTAAGATTGTGTGAGTCAGGGCCCTGATGAAAGAGCCGAGTGAAAGTAGACTGAGTGATGGTTCTGTGTTTGATTCACCCACTTTGTAATTCCCGTTATGCAAATTGCTGCTAACGCAGGTATAATTTTTTCCTTAGGATAGATCATACTAATATCTAAGTCTGTTCATACCTTTAAAAAGGGGAAAATCATTAGACTACCGCAAATGTATCCTTGACTCCTTGGGGCTATCACTTTCTTCTAACAGGACTGTGGGCATACCTTGAGGGATAAGATCATACTGTGGGTCTATCATTCTGGTAGAAATTCATTGATTTTATGACTATGTGTATATGTTTCTTGATGTAATTTTATGTGTTGTGATGAAATTTTAGATGATAATTAAAATTTCTCTTGAACTTAATCAGCGCGTTGGTCAGCTCGTTCCAAATTATCTGTATAATCACTATTATAGTTTTTCCCACGTCTGTGCGTCTAACTGTCGTCACTTGTGTGTGTGCACGTGAGTGGTACGTTCATATATATTAATATATGTTGTCACTAGACTGTCTGACTCCTCTAAATCTGTTGTAGAAGATAGGCTGAGAAAGAGAGAAGATTCTCGAGTTCTCAGGGACAGCCTCTATTGATTCTACCATCTCACTCGTGGAAATCTATTTCTGTTATTATCTCTCACTGTGGCTATCACGTATTCTAATCTAATCAGAAGGGACCAACCCAAGTCTTAATTCTCCTATCAAAAATCTACGACATTAATATTATAATATCAACTGAAATGTCAGATAACTTTTACAAACTTTAACTTGTTTAGATTATTCTTAAATGTGCGTGTGTGTGACTGCGTGTGCGCGTGCATGTATATATATATATATATATATATATATATATATATATATATATATATATATATATATATATATATATATATATATATATATATATATATATATATATATATATATATATATATATATATATATATATATATAGATATATATATATATATATATATATATATATATATATATATATATATATATATATATATATATATATAAAGACTCCAATGGAGAAAACAGACATCTCACATTTTTATAAAAGCAGAGATACTGACCTCAGCACATTAAGCATACTCCGAAGAAGGTGTAGAAGCTAAAATTATATTTGAAAACGCATTCCTCTCCAAGAAAATGAAGCACAAAAACAGGTCATCTTTCTTTAAGTCATAGCGTTTCACATTGTCACATAAGTGGTTGTTCTCTTTTACGCTTTTTCTCTCTCTCTCTCTCTACCATTATCTATTCACTTCTCATTTTGGAGCACAAAAATCTGTGCCCCAGTCACTTTTAACGTCCTCACACTTCGATTCGTGTCAGGTCAATGCGTCATTGACTATCCATAAGGATTAATTGTAATTGCTTAAGTGATTGCACCACATTGACTTCAGGCGTGAATTGTTTGTTTACGATTGCGCAACCCACCTCCGTCCAGACTGATCAATCGGGGTGTGTCGCTTCAGTGTTAATACAAGCGACTAGCAGTGTCTGATAAGTGATGCAATCGTTTCCCTCGAAGTTACCTGTGATGATTATTACAGATAATATCAATCTGAGGAGAAATTTTGAAGTCGTGAGTGTAAACTCGATCGATAACAGACGGAAGCTGGCATACCATATATGGCGATTGTAAACAACACATTTATGTTCGCGCTTGTTATGTAACAATTTTTCGTGAGAGAAGGGGAAATATACGCGTCTTGCATGCTATGGGCTTGACCCTTGAAATGTAAAAATACAACATTTCTGATTAGAGTCTTGTCATATAGTAGCAATCTGGATGTGGGTCGAATGTTGCCTTTTAATTTAGCACCTATTGATTTTACCGCACTGTGAAATTCAACAAGCCAGAGTAAGGAATAGAATCAGGATTCCACTTTAAAAGACCGGACAATGTGTATGTGCATCTTGTGGACTTGTATTCCAGGAAAATTATACTTTCGTTAGTATGGAAAGCCCGGAATCCTTGGAATCTGAACACTAAGTCATAGTGGGAGTCTATTGTAAAGTAATGCTCCAGACCACGTGTAAGAGACATCTTAATCAAGTTGCCTTAACTATTTTCCTGAGCCAGAAGTCAGTATTCCCAAAAGAAATTTTGTAATATGTTGTACATTTTATAATTCTATATTTTGTATTTATTAACATGTGAAAATTGCTAGTGGATGTCCAAGTCATACGAGGCTGGCAACCTCAACATGTGGAATGATAGTTTCATGAACTACTAGTGCAACAGCTGGTGACTCCTTTATGCAACTTTCTCATAGAGAACCAAACGCCGAGGTAGTCCCAAGTTCCATATGGAGCAGGGAGTGGATGATGGTAGAACTGATTGTCGTAAATTTTTCTGAGAGAGTTCTGATGGAATTTGGTGCCTATAGAGTGTAGAATGATAGTGAAGGCTCTGTGAAAATAAGGATTTAGGAAAGTGAGGTAGTAGATTCACAAGTGCTGGGAAGAGTAAGGACAGTCTCTGTTTACGACAATAATTGACTCTCAAAACTACTCCTACCACTCTTCTGTGCAAACACTTGTTTGTCAGTTCCAGTCACTCAGGCGCACTCACCGATTTGGTGATTCTGACGCTCAACGTACATGAATACGGACTACAATAACAAATATGGGAAATGTTGGATTTTGGCCAGCCGACACAACATGCTAAGTAAAGTTTTAATACTTTTATTATCATAAAATCAAGTCACAAATAATTATCAATTTACAGTCAGAAATCATGGGTTACAAAATTGTTGCGTGATAAATTCTCGCAACATCGTTGTATTTCAATATCTATTTTATAACGCAAGGGCAACAACTGCTTGAAATTTATAGTCACTTTTCTCGGTAAGCATTTGTCTTCTCGCGTTGGTATCGAATGCAGTTGAGTTTTTGAGCTGTGGTCATTTTTTGCGCTGGACTGCGCATGACTTGTCTTGCTTTTGGTCGATCGGTTTCCGCCCACCACTAGTGGAGTGAGCGATTTGGAATGGCGAAAGAGATGCCTCGTTGAAGAGGGGATCTCCGCTATTTTTTGTTCTGTCAGGGATGTGTAGTCCTCTTAATGGATATTTCGTTTATTCGAGATAATACCTCTAGTGTTTCCCACATGTCGGGAGGCGTGATATTTCTGTGTATTTCATGAAAGCAAGGTAAATTAACATTTTCATTAACTCTATCGATTTTTGGTCGTGAACGATTTCTGGCTCATAGCCTGTCTTCGAAAGTCGTCGTCACGAGATGTTTTCCTAGCTCACATGTCGCTGTATTGTGCTGCATCGGTTGATGCAGGTCCCAAGGACTATTACTTGCTACTTGGTTACCTGAACTAGGTTTGAAAAACCTTTGTTATCTAGAGGATATTTTTTGAGGACATTATTTATACTTCGGCAGACGTGTCTGTCTTGCTGAAGTCAGATTAAGGAGAGTGAACTGATCTCATACATCTGGTTATCTCCTGGCTGTTATAGAAAAGGATGGAGTTTTTCACCTGACTACATTTACAGCACTATGAAATATAACATGCATCTGACTCATCATTGTAATGCTGTCTACCGTCTATTGCTGTATTGAATGTTGCTGTGATAATGACTGTTTGATGTGCCTACATATTCGCGTAACCATTTTGTCACTGTGGCGTCCACAATAAATAATGAAGAAAAACGTCAACGGCTGTTACAAGAATCATTGACTTTATACGTCGTGAGTTTACTGACGTCCTATGTGGATTGCCCTGTTATTTTTGTATGAACATTGTTTTGACTGAACACATCTGCACACCACACAAAACCAGACATGCGGATACCATCCATCATCATATGGCATCACGCATCATTTGGTGGCCATAAGCTGGTTTGATTCTGGTACCAGCAAACACGGGGTCCCTTACCCACTTCATTTTCAACAAGAATTCATCAGCATCCTTCAAGAAATTAACATTCTTCAATACAGTCAACATCTTCACCATTTTCAAAGTACTCGGCGTTGCCCGGTAAAAGTCAAAATTTCAATTTTTTGACGGAAACAAGAATTTGACAGTACCCGGCGTTGTTACATGTTGCCGGATAACTCGGACTGCTGTTATCTTTTACGCAAGTCAAGCAAGTTGCTGCTGTCAAGGTTCCAGTGCTGTCGTTTTTGTGAAGGTCAAGTGCCGGTTGAAACGGGTTGTTTTCTGAAGAAGGCCAAGTACCGATTTCCATCAACTTACTTTTGGATTAGAAGGTCAAGTGCCGAAACAACTCAACACACAGTATGTCAGAAGCTCTTGTACCATCGTGTTAGCAGTGGAAGCAGTTCAGATGTGCCATCATCGTTGGAGCTTCGCTCTTTAGGACGTTGATTGACATCCGTTTTTTTCTGCTGTTCTACGATTGGAAGCCTATAAGTTAAGTGGCCTGTTTGTATGTAAACTGTGCCCTTATACTTCTGCTGAGTCTTCTGTGTATCATCTCATTCTATATGTTATATGTCTATATGTTATTTGTATATTTATATGTTTATATTTCAGCGGGTTCTCGGTTGGGTGGTGTCTCCGTTAGATTATGCCACGTCATAGAGGTCGTCTATTGTGAGCGTTTTCTGTAGGGTAAGCAATCTTCCGATACTGGAATTTGCTAAGCGACTTCTGTTGCTATTTATGTTAGCTGTGATGACATGTTTTAATATTGTTTTCGTTATTATTTCGCATTCTTTAGTTTTGTTTTGATTTGTTTGTATTTGTTAGCCTACTCTTGTCTATAATTTAGTTTCATACAACATTTTTGTTTATACACTGTGGTGTCATGTATTTTGTTTAATTCTATCGTAGATATCGTCACATTTTTTGTGATATTTCATTAATTTCTGCTTTATTTTTAGTTGATTTCTGCGAACGTTTTTGTATTGTTGCTGATCTTTGTTATTGTTTACATTGTTATTGTTTACATTGTTTGCATTGTTTACATTTTCAATGTTTACATTCTGCATGTGTTTACATAGTCATTGTTTACAGTTATAGTAATTAGTTAATGGGCTATGCTAATGCACTGTTACTACTACACTGATGATAAATGAATGATGAATAGTGTTGTGCACTATTGAATGAGAAGTGCACTTATGATCAAGAATTGATTGTTGATATTTCATATACAAGTTCTTTGATTGGAGACTTGTTTCCCACAGAGACTGGGATAATATAAGGTGATGTGAATATACAAGTGCTTAATTAAGACTTGTTACACTTAGGTTTGAAATAAATTAGTTAATTATTTCAGGTTTTGGACTCATATGTTAGACAACATGTCTACATTTGAGCACTTTATTGAGCAGGGTAAATTGCTTGGGAAGACTGGTGATAAGTTAGAAGAATTTGCAACTGCTCGATATGATAAAGCAATGGAAGCTGAACAAAAGAAACTGCATATGGAAGCTGAACAAAAGAAACTGCAGATGCAGGTGGATGAAAAAAGATTCCAAATGGAAATGGAAAAACAAAAAAGGGAATCAGAAGCTGAGGAAAGAAAACTCCAGCTAGAGGCTGAAAATAAAAGACTTGAAAAAGAGGCTGAAAATAAAAGACTTGAAAAAGAGGCTGAAAATAAAAGACTTGAAAAAGAGGCTGAAAATAAAAGACTTGAGAAAGAAGCTGAAAGACTTCAAATAGAGGCTCAGGCTGAGGAGAGAAGATTACAGAGAGAATCTGATGAGAGGAAAGAGAAAGCAAAAATGGAACATGAAGAAAAGGTCTTAGCTTTAGAGTTGGAAAAATTGAAATTGATGAACATGAGTAATGGTAATGATTCAAACAAGGGTTCATCTTCTGGTAAGGCTAATAATGATACTTTTAAGATTAAGTTGCCAACTTTTAGTCCTTCCAGTGATGACATAATGTTCTATCTGGACAGATTTGAACAAGCATGTACAGCTCATAACATAGACAAAGCAAAATATGTTTATCAGTTATCAGGGATACTGACAGGTAAAGCTCTAAGTATATTAAATATGGTGGATGAACCTGACAAGAACAATTATGAGGTTGTCAGGGCCGCTCTGTTAAAGAAATATCAGCTTAACGAAGACGGCTATCGTCTACAATTTAAAAACATGTTACCTGAAAATGGAGTTGAATTCTCCGAGTTT
This sequence comes from Oreohelix idahoensis, assembly GCA_024509875.1. Classification (NCBI taxonomy): domain Eukaryota; kingdom Metazoa; phylum Mollusca; class Gastropoda; order Stylommatophora; family Oreohelicidae; genus Oreohelix; species Oreohelix idahoensis. The sequence goes on along the minus strand of JAMPIV010003263.1, from coordinate 56,356 downwards.
ATTGCAAGAATACGCATTACTTTCTCACGATGGGTTGAACTATCTAAGACGGAAAAAAAACTTATGAAGGACTTATGGACTTAATACTTAGAGACAAAGTCATGTCGTCTGTCAATGAGTCTTTCCTTGCTTTCCTTCATGAACGTAAACCTAAAACAATAAAAGAAATGGAAGATTTCTGTTGCCAATACGTAACTGCACACCCACACATAACCATGGGTAACTCTAAGGTGAAAGAAGGTTTACCAGTTGCTTCGGCAGCTCCGTATGGTCAAAACTTTGCTCGTAGATTCCAACAAAATTTTGATAGAAAGAGCAGCGGTAATTTCTGTCAAAATCATGGAAACCAATTTCATGGTGATTCTTCTTCGAAGAATTGGAGACAACCTGATAGTGGTCGTTACTATCATCCTAATAATTATAAGCATTTCAAAAGAGGATATGGTAATAGAGGTTATTCCTGCCGAAGACCTCAGAACCAAACAAATAGATGTTCGCATCAATGTGAACATGATAGTAATCGTGGAAACTGGAATTCGAACCAGGATAACAATTACAATAGAGACAATAATAACTGCAGAGATAATAATAACTCTGATAACTTCAGAGGTAATAATAGTCGGGGTAGATCTCAACACAAAAAAAAGAGATATCAGCAGGCTAATGCTGTACAACAGGAAACTGAGGGAGCCTGTAATCATGTTGTTGATAATAAAAACTTTGGCGCTGTCACTGGTTCTGCTTTTGACTTTGAGAGAGCAAACAAATGCCCCCAATGCAGTACTTTATTCGAACCGGGTACCATAACTACTTTGAGTTGTGGTCACCCACTTCCCGCTCTTCCTGCTGCTGTTGCGCATGACGGGAGGGGTTCTTTAATTCTACATAAGGGTCTTGTTAATGATACTCCGGTCTCACTACTTTTCGATTCCGGATGCACCACAATTGGTGTTAGACAATCGCTTGTAGATCCATCTTGTGCTACAGGAAGGGTTATTAAATGTGTCACATTTGGCGGCACTCTAGAAAAATATCCTACTGCTGTAATTCGCATTGCCACTCCTTTCTTTACTGGAGATGTGCATGCTTGTCTCTTACCTAATCCTATTGCGGACCTTATTATTGGTCGTATTCACGGAGTTAGGGAGTGTACCCCACAGCAGATTGCTGCTTGGGAAGATAATAACATGCAAGCTACAAATGCAGTAGTTACAAGAGCACAAGCTCTACAAACACCCAAAACTTCACTGAATAGTGATAATGAAGTTGATAGCCAAGATAGTCACTTAGTAATCACTCGTGACTCTTTCATAAAATTGCAAGAAGAAGATCCTTCTTTAAAAAAATTCTTCGTTCTTGCGAAGAAAGGTGATCCGAATCAGGATACAAATAGAAAATCTTGGATTGCAATGAGAAACGGCGTACTTGTACGTATGGTACAAGATTCGACTACGTCGGCACATTCGCAAATTCTTGTTCCCAAGAGCATGAGAGTGCAAATATTGCAACATGCTCATGACTCGCAATGTGCTGGACATATGGGTTTTGCCCGTACGAAGTCGAGAGTCCTTGCGGCTTTCTTTTGGCCTTTTGTCGATAAGGACATTCGTATTTACTGCCGATCATGCAAGGTATGTCAGGAGGTCAAATCTAGAGGACCACGACATGCTGCGCCTATCCAGGCTGCTGACATTCCTATTCGGCCGTTCCAGAAAATGGCCATAGATATTATTGGCCCTTTTAAGGTCAAGTCGGCCAGAGGACATCAGTTTATCCTTACATGTGTCGATATGTGCACACGTTGGCCAGAGGCTATTCCTCTTAAGAGCATATCTACTACAGATATCGCAGATGCTCTTTGGTTGATATTTTCTCACTTGGGGTTCCCCAGAGAAATATTGTCAGACCATGGCACTCAACTCATATCTGACACTATGTCACAGGTAATGTCTACCTTACATATTGAACGATCTCTCAGTAGTACCTACCATCCTATGTCTAATGGGTTAGTTGAGCGTCTGAATAGAACGCTCAAGACTTTGCTTGGTAAGATAACTGAAGATCATCCTCAAGATTGGGACAGGGTTTTACCCGCGGCTCTCTTTGCCTATAGAGAAGTCCCTAATGAACACACAGGATTTTCTCCCTTCGAACTTGTCTTTGGCGCGCGTCCGCGTGGCCCTATGTCTTTATTACACGATCTCATCACTGCCGATGATATTAGCGATGAAACTCAATCCTCATATGAGTATGTCATTGCTCTTAGACAAAAGATCATTGAGGCATGTAAGCTAGCAACTGCTTCATCAGAAATTGCTAAAGAGAAGGCAAGACAGTTTGCTAACAAGAATAGATGTCTACGACAACTTTGTCCAGGTGACAAAGCATTCGTCCTACTCCCCAGTAGGGAAAATAGACTTCTTATTGCATGGAAAGGTCCGTATGCAATAGTCTCTCGGATTTCCGATGTTGACTATGTGGTCGATATCGATGGAAAGCATAAAACTTTCCACATAAACATGCTTTCGGAATTTCACGAACGTCCGGACTATTTGCTGCCTATTTTCCAGGCAACGGATGATGCTCCTGCACCTCACGGTCATTATTCATCCCTGTCTGTCATACAGGATGAGGAAGCTACCTTCTCTGATGTCAACCTTCCCCTTCCAGTGGTTCCATTACATTCTACGGAATCTTGGAAAAAACGTTTCGGTTTCTCCTAATCTTTCTGGTGACGAACATCGACAAGTCTCGTCGATGTTAAAAACATTTCAGGATGTTCTCACTGACATTCCTGGACACACAGATGTCATAGAACATGACATAATTCTTACCGACAATAATCCAATTAGGGTTAGGCCTTATCCTATTCCTATACACTTTCAGTCGCAGGTGGAAAAGGAATTGGATGAAATGATTCAATTAAATATAATTGAACCATCGACTTCACCATATTCTTCTTCCATGGTTATTGTCCGGAAGAAGGATAAGAACATACGAATTTGTGTTGATTATCGCAAATTGAATCAGGTCACAAAGTTCGATGCTGAACCGATGCCTTTGTTAGAAGATCTACTGATTAGACTTTCTAATTCTAGATTCTTCACTAAACTTGACTTGTCTAAAGGTTATTGGCAAGTGCCTTTAGCAGAGCATGCCAAACCTCTTACTGCTTTTTCTACACCTAGGGGTCTATTTCAATGGAATGTTATGCCTTTTGGTCTCATGAACGCCCCTGCAACTTTCGTTCGCATGATGCGTCGAATTCTGTCACATCGTTCGGATGTCATCGCATACTTAGATGACATCTGTCTCTTCAGTGATACCTGGGAAGATCACTATTTAGGGTTATATGACTTACTGTCCACTCTACGTGAGAATAATTTGACAGCAAAACCTTCTAAAGCTTTTGTTGGTTTTGGTGAAATCTCTTTCCTGGGTCATCGTGTTGGTCATGGTCTCTTGAAGACAGAAGACCACAATACTTCCAAAATACTGAACATCTCTGTTCCTAAAACGAAGAAACAAGTTAGGAGTCTCTTAGGTTTAATTCAATTTTATGGGAGATTTATTCCAAATTTATCTTCGATCATGGCACCTCTATCAACATTGTTGAAGAAAGGTTCGCCTAATCTGGTCCGTTGGTCTGAAGAATGCCAATCTTCACTAGACCAAATCAAGAATATATTTTCTTCTCCTCCCATCTTAAGATTACCTACTCTTGATAGGACTTTTGTTCTTCGGAGTGATGCTTCATCCACTGGGATTGGAGCAGCACTGATGCAAGAATATGCAAATACTCTGCATCCTGTTATGTACATTTCTAGAAAACTAAATGCGGCAGAGAGGAACTACTCGGTTTTAGACCGTGAGTTGTTAGCGATGGTTTGGTCAATTCTAAAACTACAAAGATTCCTCCTGGGCGCACATTTCATTCTAGAGACTGATCAGAAAGCTCTTACAGCTATTCAGACTAAGAATTTGAAGAGTTCGAGATCCACTCGATATGCTATAGCTCTTCAACCTTTTCACTTCACGGTACGAGCTATCCGTGGTGCGGATAATGTGATGGCTGACATTTTGTCTAGATGCCCACATGACTCTAACTAATACTTCTGTCCTATATTCCTATATATTACAGAGTCATAACACACCTATATTACTACAATAGATTAGCACATCTGTACTCACTTTATATGTACACACTATCGTGCTTTGTTGTCATCTTCTTCTGTTCGTTTTTAAGATGATAGAGGAGGACTGAGTAGTTAATATAAGGGCCGTTAGTTTACTAAACAGCCACAATTATTAATAATGTATTGTACCTTATGAAGCATATTAGTTATTAATTTAGCATTATATTGCTTGTACTTTCTCAGAATGTCATTGTTGAGCTGAGGACTTACCTTACTAGTATCAAGCATGACGAGTTCTAGATTGTGTACTTACCCTCGGAATGCCAGAGCATATGTCCTGGATCGTCATGTAGTTTAACTTTACTATGTACTTATGTCATTACATGTCAAAGAATGTACTATTTAAATTTTCCTATCAGATTTGTACATCCATTTTTTTAAAGACAATATTAGAGTATGCTGTTTAATGATGATTATGGTAACTTGCATACGTATATTGTGTTTACATGCTAACGTGATGTGTGTTGGTGACACCTCCCCGATGTGAATATTTTTTGAGACATATTTATTTTTCTGTTGAGGTATATCCTCACCAGACACTCTATAATTAGCCTATTGTTTGGCAATTTAGTTAATTATCAGCGCATAATTCGTGCGTTTTGAGCCGCTTATCGCATGCTCTTTGATATTGAAAAAAAATATGTTCCACATTTTTTTTTTATCGGGAGGAGGTGGTGATATGTTGCGTGATAAATTCTCGCAACATCGTTTTATTTCAATATCTATTTTATAACGCAAGGGCAACAACTGCTTGAAATTTATAGTCACTTTTCTCGGTAAGCATTTGTCTTCTCGCGTTGGTATCGAATGCAGTTGAGTTTTTTGAGCTGTGGTCATTTTTTGCGCTGGACTGCGCATGACTTGTCTTGCTTTTGGTCGATCGGTTTCCGCCCACCACTAGTGGAGTGAGCGATTTGGAATGGCGAAAGAGATGCCTCGTTGAAGAGGGGATCTCCGCTATTTTTTTGTTCTGTCAGGGATGTGTAGTCCTCTTAATGGATATTTCGTTTATTCGAGATAATACCTCTAGTGTTTCCCACATGTCGGGAGGCGTGATATTTCTGTGTATTTCATGAAAGCAAGGTAAATTAACATTTTCATTAACTCTATCGATTTTTGGTCGTGAACGATTTCTGGCTCATAGCCTGTCTTCGAAAGTCGTCGTCACGAGATGTTTTCCTAGCTCACATGTCGCTGTATTGTGCTGCATCGGTTGATGCAGGTCCCAAGGACTATTACTTGCTACTTGGTTACCTGAACTAGGTTTGAAAAACCTTTGTTATCTAGAGGATATTTTTGAGGACATTATTTATACTTCGGCAGACGTGTCTGTCTTGCTGAAGTCAGATTAAGGAGAGTGAACTGATCTCATACATCTGTTATCTCCTGGCTGTTATAGAAAAGGATGGAGTTTTTCACCTGACTACATTTACAGCACTATGAAATATAACATGCATCTGACTCATCATTGTAATGCTGTCTACCGTCTATTGCTGTATTGAATGTTGCTGTGATAATGACTGTTTGATGTGCCTACATATTCGCGTAACCATTTTGTCACTGTGGCGTCCACAATAAATAATGAAGAAAAACGTCAACGGCTGTTACAAGAATCATTGACTTTATACGTCGTGAGTTTACTGACGTCCTATGTGGATTGCCCTGTTATTTTTGTATGAACATTGTTTTGACTGAACACATCTGCACACCACACAAAACCAGACATGCGGATACCATCCATCATCATATGGCATCACGCATCAAAAATACAAAAATGACAGGGAAGGGGGGGAGGGGGGTGGGGGGTTAGAGGAGAAGTATCCACAACACCTTTCCCGCTTGTATTTACTAACAGAAAAGACCCGGTCCCAAAGACAGGGGTGGGGGGGAATGATCAGAGATAGGCAATTTAACCCAACGGTAAATTTATTACTCTGAGACAAGGGGTTACAGTAATAAGAGGTAGAGGAAAAGCTAGGGTTCTCAAATGTTTTCCTTTATCCAACAAATTTTACGGGAGGGGGAAATGAACACAGTTAAACAATCCCGCTAGGAGAAATCCCGTACAATGAATACAGTACACCTTAATACTAGGTCGAACTAATTATAAGGATAAAAAAAAGATTAAATCTCCTTTCATTCAAAAACACGCTTGGGCTGGCCAGCACACAGTCACACACACAGACTTACCAAGTTGTGAATTCTGGCACTTTAGGAATTTTACAACAGCAGATAATACCGAAGAACAATGGAAATTGTCTTTTCATTTCTTCTGTGTCAGGCCCCAGATTTATCGAGGTGGGCTGGTAGCTAATAGTCTCAAAAAATCGCCAGACGGTGAAGCGTAAAGGCTACTGTTCTTTTTTTTAAATAAAAGTTCCTAATGAATGGCACAGGCACTTGGCTAAGTGTGAGGTATGGTGTGGTTTCTAAGATGGGCACAGCTGGTGGAGATAACTTTCTTTTGCCGTAATGTCACAACTACAAAACACTGAGGTAAGTTCTTCAGGGGGTGGTAAGATCCAATGAATATGCTTGACAGACAGTGTCAGGTAAATCTATGTTCTTTCTCATCAATTGAGTAATAAGTAAAATGATTGCGACTGGCAACTGTTCATATCCAGTTTAACTTTTTTTTTTTTTTTTTTTAACTTTAAGAAATTATGTTTTAAAACAGTCTTTGGGTGTGCTTTGTTTCTGAAAAACTTCAGGTAGCTGAATCTCACAGGATCGCCACAAAGATTAAATTTTAAAATGTTTATAAGTTGCTGGAGTTTTCGACTGAGTTGGCAGGGCTCAGTGTATAATTAATTAATTGCTGGGATGCAAGGTCGAAAGATCAATTCGTCTGCACAGAAAAAGAATTCACTCCAATAGCCAACAATTTAGATGAAATCTAGCAGGAATTTAACTATATGCTAGTGAATCTTAGAATGCTGTCAGAACGAATGATAAAGTTGCCCTTTTCAGATTCTGTATATATCTAAAAGGAATGTAAGTTAAATGGGTCGTGTGAAAATTTCGCGCCTCTTCAGATCCCAGGGAAAGTCGAAGTTATTTAGCCGCCATGCTAACCGCGTTGGCCCGACTGGCTTCCGATCTTCGTTCGTCTCAGGCTGCTCGCGCGAGGATGTGAAATTTCTGCGAGACTAGCCTCGTTCGCGGTGAGTTTCCTGATTCCTCAGATCGTATCCGCTACGCTGAGCGCTCCGTCTCTCCCGTTCCATAGTCTTTCGGGCAAGCCTGCCGGTTGCCACAGAGGTGCGAAGTCTGCAAGAAGCTTTCTTCTGACCGCTCGTGTCCATCTTGCGAACGGTTCAGTGTTCGCACGGAGATGCTAAATTTCTGCTTCTCTGTTCTGGGGATCGTCTTTGACTGCTTTGATCATAGCCGCTACTCTTCGTTGATGAAAAGTTACAACAATACTGATGTTCAGGGGTTCTAATGTTATGAAAAGCTAAAGTCCCTTTAATCATCCATCAAATCAGGGAAAATTCACTTGTCAAACTAGACGTACGTCACACTGATGTACATATTTATTATATTAACCTTTTCAACCAGTGGAAATGTAAATGTAAACATGTTCAGTATAGATGCAATAAATGTTGTACGCTCCCTGGGATTAACATTAATGCTCAGAGAGGATAAAGTTCTTAGGCAGATGGAATGGTGGAATGAAAAAATGGGACGCGTGATTTTGTGTCAGGAAACCCAATACTCAGGAGGGTATTTGTTTCTCTCTTATTTCATGATATTAGTCGGTGCTACCAACTGGTGGTGCTATCTGTGGAACAAGTGAGGGGTATAAGTGACTTTGCAGTCAAACTTAGACACCTACCGCAGACGGGTGTTAACAGACGCTGGACCATCTTCGCAATTACCCCACTGTAATACGAAGGACGTGTTGCAGCCACCAGACTTGACCAATGACGAGAGTGAACCAGTCCATAATCTGCAAAGAACAAAATTCAGCTGGAGCAGAAACCAATAGACATTTTACAGACAGCTAATTACCAATTGAAAGCTGACAAATTAACACACTATTTTCAAACCAGAAACCATTTTTTTCATATCAGACTATCGCCTGTGAAGAAACTTTAGACTATCTAAATTCACCCCACCTTTATTTATTTTACAATGGTTAACGATAATTGACCATTAAATTTTGTTATCTATAAATATACAAATTTTTAGTTGATTTAGTCATTTTGAGTGAGTTGTACCCGTATGTCTCAGTCCTTTTAAACACCCATAAATAGAGCTATTGAAATAATATTTTACTGAATTACATGAGTGGGGGGGGGGGGGGGGGGGTTCATCACACGAGGCTAATTCCTTAGAATTGAAGCATCATTCTTCAATTCAAATCTCTGCCAAGAGTACTCTTGAGCGAAAGGTAGATAACTTTGAAGACCCTCAGTAGATACTCTGAATTTTGGACACTGTTGAACCATTACTGCAGAGCAAGGGGGAGAAATCACGTGTCACTAATGTACAGTTGTCCTTGTTTTAGGAATCTCCCAATATTTTCTTTATGCGTGTTCCCTTGTCTTGAGGCTCGTGAATTATAATTCAAAAGGCAACTGGGATTGAAATGAAGAGGAATAACGGTTTTAAAAAGCTGTCCCACAAATTCAAAGGAATATACACATTATTCAGAGATAAAGAACAGACTACAGCAAACATTAGAAAATTCACCATTCTAAATAAAAACTTATGATACCTATCTAAAAGCAAAACATGGATGTGCGTGTAACATGACTTCACATTTACGGGTAGACTGTATTTCTTTATTAAATTGAGAAAAAAATTACAATTGAAAACAACAGAGACGGAAAAAATAGCATCAGTATTATCATCATTGCCATTACTTCAACGAAGGTGGGATGTAATGGATCTCCAACGTATTCTGTCGTTTGTGTTGATGGTGCAAAGACTCTTTTCTGTCCATCTCTTGATGTTATCTTCCAACTTACAGCGCTATCTTCCTCTTGCACGTTTGCCTTCAACTCTGCCTTCCATTATGGACTTCAGCAAGGTATTGTGTCTTTTTATATGGCCAAAATATTTTAGCTAACTTTGATCTCCTTAATTTTTCCTCTTTTCATTTCTGGCTTTTCTGTGGCCTCATTATTTCTTTTCTTCTCTTTCCGCCGTAGAAACATGCAATAGCCTCATGTAGAAAATAAGTAATAGAAACATTTACATTAAAGCAGTATCGATTATGTCAGGACACCTTTTCATACAGTATAAATGGTCACCTGGTCTCGAATGGGTACGATGCAATGTAAGAGCTGCCAGACTAGACTCGAGAGAGCACCCATATTGGTGACACTTGATCCCACTTGATATAGATATGAGAGCGATACTAAGGACAGTTAACGACAGCCTGCAATCAATGAATCAACACAGCTGAGGCTGCTAGAAATTGGCTTCAAACGTAAGACTATCAGGGTAGGACGTATGATAGGATGGATCATGTATACAACCAACGCGCTACAGGAACCGTTATCATTCGACATTTGTTGAGGGAGACTGACCAGCTATGGGTTTGTAGATTGTGAATAACTGTAACAATAAACGGCCAACAGAAAACTATGATGTTAATTACTAAGGTAACTAATTTAAAGAACAAATACAGATGAGTGAAGCCATTGCATAATCAACATTTCAAACAATCTACAAAGATACTCAAAGCCAGAACAGAGAACAATTCAAGGCAAATAGTAAAAGAAAAGAGAACACGAGTCAGTGCAGGATCTCTAAGAACAACTACAGTGCTGGCTCCATGCTGCGTTAGGAGCGACACAGCGAAAGAATAATCCATTGAAACCACTTCTGCAGAGCCCGTCAGGTACTTTAATTCATGCTTTCTGTGAAGGGGCCAACTGCAGGTATAACCCCATGTTCCTTAATGAGCAAAACGAGACCAGACAAAGAAGACAGAGCAGGATGAAACAAAGGAAGTGGTACTAAATGTGTTTAAAAACATAACCATTAAAACCAACGTAAGAAAACTTTGGCGGCATAACATCCGGGACCTGGAAATTCAGTACAACTCAGTAATTATTATACCCTGGATTATTGAAGATACTAGCAATAACCCGTCAAAATTAACAGGTTTTTAATTATAGTGTGTTGTTTCTGTTACATGTATTACAGACTTTACGTGTAGTGTCGGGCAGAGCAACCTAACCTTTGAGGTGAAGACAGGAGTACGACAGGGATGCCCCTTATCAACCACTCTATTTTTAACGGTCATAGACTGGGTGATGCGCCAGACAACAGAGGGCAGTCCAAGAGGAATAAGATGGACTACATTTTCTACATTGGAAGATCTGGAATATGCAGATAACATTGCACTACTAGCACATTCACATCAACACATCCAGGAAAAAAACAGATAGACTTAATAAGTTTAGCCAGCAGGTGGGCTTGAACATCAATTTAAAGAAGTCAGAGGTCATGACGCTCAATGTGAGCAACCCTGAGCCCATATCAGTAAGAAATCAGCAACTGGTACAGACAGACACCTTCACATACCTAGGATGCATTGTAACACCAGACGGCGGGGCAGGCAAAGACATCAACATCAGAATGAATAAGGCAAGAACAGCTTTTTTTTAGCCTAAACAACATCTGGAAGTCCTCTCAATACAGAACAAGCACAAAATTAAGATTATATCAGAGCTGTGTGCTTTCTGTGCTTCTCTATGGTGCGGAATGCTGGAGAGTTACAGAGAAGGAAATGTAGAAATTGTCCTCTTTTCACACAACATGTATAAGAAAAATTCACCGAATATTTTGGCCGAATACGATCACCAACCAAGATCTGCTTACTCGGAGCAAGCAAGAGGGCATGCACACCATCATAGCTGGCAGACGCTGGAGCTGGGTTGGCCATGTCCTAAGAAGAGACCCCGATGCCATCACAAGAACAGCTATGCTTTGGACCCCTGAAGGAAAACGAAAGAGAGGCCGACCAAAAACAAGCTGGCGGAGGACTGTGGAGGCTGAGATGCAAAGAATGAACCAGAGTTGGGGCACTGTACGAAGGATGGCCACCGACCGAGCAAAGTGGAATCAATTTGTTGTTGCCCTACAAGACGCCACTAGGCGTGATGGCCACTGACTGCTTTAACGGTCGGCGGCTAAGGATCAAAGAAGAAGAAGAAAGTATTAAGACGGTACTATTACTACTGTGGTCATTTCATTGCAGGCGACCGTCATTAGATATTTGTGGTGAAAATTATCAATCAATTAATCAATACCCTTTAGCTCCCCAAGGAGCATAGGCCTTCAACAAACACATGCCAAGTCTTCCTGTCCTGTGCCATCCGCTCAAGTTCTTTCCATGTTTTCCTCATCATTTTCACCTCTTTTTCCAGTTCTCTTCTCCATGTGTTTTTTTTTTTTTTGTCTACCTCTGCATCTCTTTCCCTGTGGATTCCAGAACAAGGACTGCCTTGTAATGCTATCAACAGGTTTCCTCAATGTGTCCTATCCATCGCCAGCGTCTTCTTCTCAACTCTTGTTCCACTGGCACTTGTCTGGTTCTTGTCATCAATTCCACATTTGTGACTTTGTCATACCATTTCAGTCCTTCTATTCTACGCAAGCACCCGTTTATAAAAGTCTGTAGCTTTTTGGTTGTTGTTTTTGTTGTTCTCCATGTCTCAGAGCCATACAACAGGACTGACTTCACATTTGAGTTGAAGATTCTTATTTTCCTGTTGGACTTGATTTCTCATGTTCTCCATATGTTTCTCAATGCAATGAACGAACGAACGAACGAAATCTTTATTTCATCAGGGTAAAGAAATAGGCATAATTGCCTTTTTACATTTCTGCCCTGCAATACAATTTACAGTGTGTTAAAAATTAAAATATTAACAACTTCAGATAGGATCAATTAATAATATCATCACAATCAGAAACTTAGCTCAGACAAGTACATTTACTCATAGTCATTCACGCACAGAGAGAGAGAGAGAGAGAGAGAGAGAGAGAGAGGTCAAGCTATAGAGCTACTTAATATAAAAAATTCAATTTAAAATAAAAATATTACAATGATAGTTAAATGCTCGTGGAAACGTTGAAATAACTGAAACAGAATTGTCGTTAAATGTGTGTACAAGATTTCATGACATGTGAATGCAGATGTCTTTTGAATGTGGTGTAATTATCAGTTTTGACAGACTTGGGTAGAGAATTCCATGCTAAACCACCTGCATAACTAAAACAACTTCGGAAGAGGTCAGTTCGAGGTTTTGCAAGGTCCAAAAGTAGGTCGCCACGTATAAAATATGAGCAGTATTTATATCGAAAGAACTTTTGCAAGTATGAAGGCGTTCTGCCGTGTAATATTTGATGCACAAATAGGAGATCTTGGAAAAAAGAAGAATTTTTTAAGAGGAAGAACATTCAGCTGTGAAAATAGCTGAGCACTGGGAATGTTATCATTCAGGCAAACAAGTCGTAGCGCCCTTTTGTGTAGGGATTCTAGGCGTTTCAAAAATGACAAGCCACAGCGACTCCAGATATTTGAGCAATAAGAAAGGTGACTTTGAATATGTGCATAATAGAATATAAGTCTAGAGTGCGGACATAAAAAATGTTTGATTTTTGAGAGTTGAAAACAATTTTTGTGAGATCTTGTTTGCGATGAAATAGACATGTGACTTCCAGCTTAGAGACTGGTCGATGACCACACCCAACAGGCTGTGGTCCGTAACTTGCTTAATACGTTTCTCCATCTAGAGATAAAGATAACGTATTTGGTTGACAGTGCAGAATCTTTTGGCGGGTTGAGATAATCAAAGATTGAGTTTTGTTTTTATTAATGAACATACTATTAGTAGTGCACCAATCTTGTACAATGTCCAGGTGATGCTGTAAAAGAGACTGAACAGTGTTAATGTCTGTGCCAGCTACTGTTACTGTGGTATCATCAGCAAACATAAGACAATCGTCATGTGGCAATGACAAGGGCAGGTCATTGATGAAGATACTGAAGAGTAAAGGTCCTAGTATCGAGCCCTGCGGGACACCCATTGTAGTGGTGTATGATTTAGAGAGCACATTATTGTATAAGACTCGTTGTGTTCTCTTTTCAAGGAATGATTTTTATTAATGTGATCACTTGTGGATGAAATTTGTACACCGCAAGCTTTTGTATTAGCAACGAGTGGTCAATTGTATCAAAATGCTTTGTAAAGGTCGATTAATATCAACTCCATTTATTTTTTCGCAGTTGATATTAGAATGCCAGATTTCGGTAATCTTAGTCAACAAGGATTGACAAGAGTGTTTGGGTCGAAATCCAGATTGGTTTTCATGTATAAGATTGTAGCTGTTCAGTGAAGAAAGAATATGTTTATACATGTGTCGTTCAAGAGGTTTAGTTATGACTGATAGTAGGGAAATCGGCCGGTAGTTTGTGGCGACATAATATCACCTTTTTTTAGGTACTGGTACCACTAAGCCTGTTTTCAGTCGTTGAGGAAACACTTTCTTTGTGAGGCACAGATTGTAAATGTAAGTGAGTGAGTTGCATACAACAGGCTCTGCAATCTGAAGTATCCTCGAAGATATTCCATCTTCACCGCACGATTTCTTCTGAGGTAATGATTTAATTAAAATAGAGACCTCCGAGACTGACAGTAAAGGTAATTCAGGAAGATGGGCTTCGATTCACNTCCATTGAACGAAATCAGAAAGAGCAGCAGTACAATTCAGTTGCTGATGATTTATCCCGGATGTTCGTGCGATGGACGAGAAGAACTGGCAAAATTCATCAGCATTAATGTTTGTAGCTTGCTGTCGGAGGTTATGCCGGCGTACATTTGTGAGAAGGTTAATAGCGCTCCAGATTTTAGATGAGCACCGGCCGTCGTCAATAATGGATCTGAGGTGCTGTCTTTTAGATTTCCTTAAAATGTACTGCGCTAAGTTTCTATATTTTCTATAGCTTGCATGGTCTCCAATCTTCTTGAAATAGTCTCGCTGTTGCCTAGTTTTCAGGTATTCCATTGTTATCCATGGAGGCATAATTCTTGACTTGACACGTTTCATACGCACAGGAGCATGTTTGTTAAGAACTGAAGTGAATGCTGACATCCATATTTCTAGGGCTTCAGTCGGGTCAGATACTCCATAGACATTATCAAAAGGTGTCTCTAAGAGATCAGACAAGAACTTGGAGCTATCAAAATTCTTGAATATTCGTGCCTGTACAACCTGGTGCCAGAGTTTAGGAATTCGAACTCCCTTTTTGGTCCAGGTGCAACATATGGGATAGTGATCGCTTAGACCACATACGGGAACGCAGACTTCAATGACGTGAGCAGTGTTAGTAACATACAGATGATCTATGCAGGTTGATGACTTGTCTGTGACACGGGTTGGTAGCGATATCAACTGGTTCAGGTTGTACAGGGTATACAAATTATCCCAATTAACGTTTCGCTTCAAGGCATCAATATTGAAGTCTCCCATTATTAATAGTTCCAAAGAAGTTATCCAGACTTTGTCCATCATGTCCGAGAACTGATCTAGCCATTCCATTTTGGCATCCGGATTGCGGTATATAAAGCCAATTAATATAGAGGTAGTGTGTGGGAGTCGGACTTCCAGCCACATGCATTCAACTTCAGGACATTCAAGATCAACGCGTCTTATAGCATTGATGCTTGTGTGCACATAGGCAGCCACACCAGTTTCAAACCTAATTGATGGATCCCGACGGAAAATTTCATAATTTGCAATTTGCAGTTCTTGGTTAGAAATGTGTTCATTAAGTCTAGTTTCTGTTACACCAAAAATATGAAAGTATGCATTGTTATTATAGAGTATGGAAGTAATTTCAGCCAATTTACTCACATTGTAGAGATGACAAACATTCAAATGTCCCAACCTGAGTCCCTGACGATTTGGGTATTCCGTTGTGACTGTGGGAGCCATATTTTGTGAAATTGATGATCACTAAAATTTCATTGATAACAGGGTTGTTGAAAGTATAAATTTGGTAGATTAGGACGTGCAGGATGATGCATAGGGTAGAATGTGGTTGCGGGATATTCATGTGTTCTTGTTGTGGGATCGGAGTATGCTGACCAGTATGATCTCCCGGCAGAAGGTAAATAGTCCAAGAGTCTTCGTTGTAGTGGGAAATTAGGAAAGGTTGGGTACAGATGTTGATACATAGGAAGATGGTACAAATGCGGTGACGGGGGGTAGGCTTCTTGTGTCTGTGACATTGATGGTTGGAGTGTATCAGGACATGAAGATTGAGTTTGATGAGTTGCTTCGTTTGTAGACTTTTGAGGATAGAGTCTATGATGCGTGATGCCATATGATGATGGATGGTATCCGCATGTCTGGTTTTGTGTAGTGTGCAGATGTGTTCAGTCAAAACAATGTTCATACAAAAATAACAGGGCAATCCACATAGGACGTCAGTAAACTCACGACGTATAAAGTCAATGATTCTTGAAACAGCCGTTGACGTTTTTCTTCATTATTTATTGTGGACGCCACAGTGACAAAATGGTTACGCGAATATGTAGACACATCAAACAGTCATTATCACAGCAACATTCAATACAGCAATAGACGGTAGACAGCATTACAATGATGAGTCAGATGCATGTTATATTTCATAGTGCTGTAAATGTAGTCAGGTGAAAAACTCCATCCTTTTCTATAACAGCCAGGAGATAACCAGATATATGAGATCAGTTCACTCTCCTTAGTCTGACTTCAGCAAGACAGACACGTCTGCCGAAGTATAAATAACGTCCTCAAAAATATCCTCTAGATAATAAAGGTTTTTCAAACCTAGTTCAGGTAACCAAGTAGCAAGTAATAGTCCTTGGGACCTGCATCAACCGATGCAGCACAATACAGCGACATGTGAGCTAGGAAAACATCTCGTGACGACGACTTTCGAAGACAGGCTATGAACCAGAAATCGTTCACGACCAAAAATCGATAGAGTTAATGAAAATGTTAATTTACCTTGCCTTCCGGAAATACACAGAAATATCACGCCTCCCGACATGTGGGAAACACTAGAGGTATTATCTCGAATAAACGAAATATCCATTAAGAGGACTACACATCCCTGACAGAACAAAAAATAGCGGAGATCCCCTCTTCAACGAGGCATCTCTTTCGCCATTCCAAATCGCTCACCCCACTAGTGGTGGGCGGAAACCGATCGACCAAGAAGCAAGACAAGTCATGCGCAGTCCAGCGCAAAATGACCACAGCTCAAACTCAACTGCACTCGACACCAACGCGAGAAGACAAATGCTTACCGAGAAAAGTGACTATAAATTTCAAGCAGTTGTTGCCCATTGCGTTATAAAATAGATATTGTAATAAAATGATGTTGCGAGAATTTATCACGCAACATATCACCACCTCCTCCCGATAAAAAAAAAATGTGGAACATATTTTTTTTTTAAATATCAAAGAGCATGCGATAAGCGGCTCAAAACGCACGAATTATGCGCTGATAATTAATTAAATTGCCTAACATGAGGCTAAATATAGAGTGTCTGGTGAGGATATACCTCAACAGAAAAAATAAATATGTCTCAAAAAATATTCACATCGGGGAGGTGTCACCAACACACATCACGTTAGCATGTAAACACAATATACGTATGCAAGTTACTATAATCATCATTAAACAGCATACTCTAATATTGTCTTTAAAAATGGATGTACAAATCTGATAGGAAAATTTAAATAGTACATTCTTTGACATGTAATGACATAAGTACATAGTAAAGTTAAACTACATGACGATCCAGGACATATGCTCTGGTATTCCGAGGGTAAGTACACAATCTAGAACTCGTCATGCTTGATACTAGTAAGGTAAGTCCTCAGCTCAACAATGACATTCTGAGAAAGTACAAGCAATATAATGCTAATTAATAACTAATATGCTTCATAAGGTACAATACATTATTAATAATTGTGGCTGTTTAGTAAACTAACGGCCCTTATATTAACTACTCAGTCCTCCTCTATCATCGTAAAAAACGAACAGAAGAAGATGACAACAAAGCACGATAGTGTGTACATATAAAGTGAGTACAGATGTGCTAATCTATTGTAGTATTATAGGTGTGTTATGACTCTGTAATATATAGGTATATAGGACAGAAGTATTAGTTAGAGTCATGTGGGCATCTAGACAAAATGTCAGCCATCACATTATCCGCACCACGGATAGCTCGCACCGCGAAGTGAAAAGGTTGAAGAGCTATAGCATATCGAGTGGATCTCGAACTCTTCAAATTCTTAGTCTGAATAGCCGCAAGAGCTCTCTGATCAGTCTCTAGAATGAAATGTGCGCCCAGGAGGAATCTTTGTAGCTTTAGAATTGACCAAACCATCGCTAACAACTCACGGTCCAAAACCGAGTAGTTCCTCTCTGCCGCATTTAGTTTTCTAGAAATGTACATAACAGGATGCAGAGTATTTGCATATTCTTGCATCAGTGCTGCTCCAATCCCAGTGGATGAAGCATCACTCCGAAGAACAAAAGTCCTATCAAGAGTAGGTAATCTTAAGATGGGAGGAGAAGAAAATATACTCTTGATTTGGTCTAGTGAAGATTGGCATTCTTCAGACCAACGGACCAGATTAGGCGAACCTTTCTTCAACAACGTTGACAGAGGTGCCATGATCGAAGATAAATTTGGAATAAATCTCCCATAAAATTGAATTAAACCTAAGAGACTCCTAACTTGTTTCTTCGTTTTAGGAACAGAGATGCTCAGTATTTTGGAAGTATTGTGGTCTTCTGTCTTCAAGAGACCATGACCAACACGATGACCCAGGAAAGAGATCTCACCAAAACCAACAAAAGCCCCAGAAGGCCTTGCTGTCAAATTATTCCCACGCAGAGTGGACAGTAAGTCATATAACCCTAAATAGTGATCTTCCCAGGTATCACTGAAGAGACAGATGTCATCTAAGTATGCGATGACATCCGAACGATGTGACAGAATTCGACGCATCATGCGAACGAAAGTGGCAGGGGCGTTCATGAGACCAAAAGGCATAACATTCCATTGAAATAGACCCCTAGGTGTAGAAAAAGCAGTAAGAGGTTTGGCATGCTCTGCTAAAGGCACTTGCCAATAACCTTTAGACAAGTCAAGTTTAGTGAAGAATCTAGAATTAGAAAGTCTAATCAGTAGATCTTCTAACAAAGGCATCGGTTCAGCATCGAACTTTGTGACCTGATTCAATTTGCGATAATCAACACAAATTCGTATGTTCTTATCCTTCTTCCGGACAATAACCATGGAAGAAGAATATGGTGAAGTCGATGGTTCAATTATATTTAATTGAATCATTTCATCCAATTCCTTTTCCACCTGCGACTGAAAGTGTATAGGAATAGGATACGGCCTAACCCTAATTGGATTATTGTCGGTAAGAATTATGTCATGTTCTATGACATCTGTGTGTCCAGGAATGTCAGTGAGAACATCCTGAAATGTTTGTAACATCGACGAGACTTGTCGATGTTCGTCACCAGAAAGATTAGGAGAAACCGAAACGTTTTCCAAGATTCCGTGGAATGTAATGGAACCACTGGAAGGGGAAGGTTGACATCAGAGAAGGTAGCTTCCTCATCCTGAATGACAGACAGGGATGAATAATGACCGTGAGGTGCAGGAGCATCATCCGTTGCCTGGAAAATAGGCAGCAAATAGTCCGGACGTTCGTGAAATTCCGAAAGCATGTTTATGTGGAAAGTTTTATGCTTTCCATCAATATCTACCACATAGTCAACATCGGAAATCCGAGAGACTATTGCATACGGACCTTTCCATGCAATAAGAAGTCTATTTTCCCTACTGGGGAGTAGGACGAATGCTTTGTCACCTGGACAAAGTTGTCGTAGACATCTATTCTTATTAGCAAACTGTCTTGCCTTCTCTTTAGCAATTTCTGATGAAGCAGTTGCTAGCTTACATGCCTCAATGATCTTTTGTCTAAGAGCAATGACATACTCATATGAGGATTGAGTTTCATCGCTAACACCATCGGCAGTGATGAGATCACGTAACAAAGACATAGGGCCGCGTGGACGCGCGCCAAAGACAAGTTCGAAGGGAGAAAATCCCGTGTGTTCATTAGGGACTTCTCCACAGGCAAAGAGAGCCGCGGGCAAAACCCCGTCCCAATCTTGAGGATGATCTTCAGTTATCTTACCAAGCAAAGTCTTGAGCGTTCTATTCAGACGCTCAACTAACCCATTAGACATAGGATGGTAGATACTACTGAGAGATCGTTCAATATGTAAGGTAGACATTACCTGTGACATAGTGTCAGATATGAGTTGAGTGCCATGGTCTGACAATATTTCTCTGGGGAACCCCAAGCGAGAAAATATCAACCAAAGAGCATCTGCGATATCTGTAGTAGATATGCTCTTAAGAGGAATAGCCCTGGCCAACGTGTGCACATATCGACACATGTAAGGATAAACTGATGTCCTCTGGCCGACTTGACCTTAAAAGGGCCAATAATATCTATGGCCATTTTCTGAACGGCCGAATAGGAATGTCAGCAGCCTGGATAGGCGCAGCATGTCGTGGTCCTCTAGATTTGACCTCCTGACATACCTTGCATGATCGGCAGTAAATACGAATGTCCTTATTGACAAAAGGCCAAAAGAAAGCCGCAAGGACTCTCGACTTCGTACGGGAAAAACCCATATGTCCAGCACATTGCGAGTCATGAGCATGTTGTAATATTTGCACTCTCATGCTCTTGGGAACAAGAATTTGCGAATGTGCCGACGTAGTCGAATCTTGTACCATACGTACAAGTACGCCGTTTCTCATTGCAATCCAAGATTTTCTATTTGTATCCTGATTCGGATCACCTTTCTCGCAAGAACGAAGAATTTTTTTAAAGAAGGATCTTCTTCTTGCAATTTTATGAAAGAGTCACGAGTGATTACTAAGTGACTATCTTGGCTATCAACTTCATTATCACTATTCAGTGATGTTTCGGGTGTTTGTAGAGCTTGTGCTCTTGTAACTACTGCATTTGTAGCTTGCATGTTATTATCTTCCCAAGCAGCAATCTGCTGTGGGGTACACTCCCTAACTCCGTGAATACGACCAATAATAAGGTCCGCAATAGGATTAGGTAAGAGACAAGCATGCACATCTCCAGTAAAGAAAGGAGTGGCAATGCGAATTACAGCAGTAGGATATTTTTCTAGAGTGCCGCCAAATGTGACACATTTAATAACCCTTCCTGTAGCACAAGATGGATCTACAAGCGATTGTCTAACACCAATAGTGGTGCATCCGGAATCGAAAAGTAGTGAGACCGGAGTATCATTAACAAGACCCTTATGTAGAATTAAAGAACCCCCCGTCATGCGCAACAGCAGCAGGAAGAGCGGGAAGTGGGTGACCACAACTCAAAGTAGTTATGGTACCCGGTTCGAATAAAGTACTGCATTGGGGGCATTTGTTTGCTCTCTCAAAGTCAAAAGCAGAACTAGTGACAGCGTCAAAGTTTTTATTATCAACAACATGATTACAGGCTCCCTCAGTTTCCTGTTGTACAGCATTAGCCTGCTGATATCTCTTTTTTTTTGTGTTGAGATCTACCCCGACTATTATTACCTCTGAAGTTATCAGAGTTATTATTATCTCTGCAGTTATTATTGTCTCTATTGTAATTGTTATCCTGGTTCGAATTCCAGTTTCCACGATTACTATCATGTTCACATTGATGCGAACATCTATTTGTTTGGTTCCGAGGTCTTCGGCAGGAATAACCTCTATTACCATATCCTCTTTTGAAATGCTTATAATTATTAGGGTGATAGTAACGACCACTATCAGGTTGTCTCCAATTCTTCGAAGTGTCATCACTGGAAGGACTAAAAGTTGGTAACTTAATCTTAAAAGCATCATTATTAGCCCTACCAGAAGATGAACCCTTGTTTGAATCATTACCACCACTCATGTTCATCAATTTCAATTTTTCCAACTCTAAAGCTAAGACCTTTTCTTCATGTTCCATTTTTGCTTTCTCTTTCCTCTCATCAGATTCTCTCTGTAATCTTCTCTCCTCAGCCTGAGCCTCTATTTGAAGTCTTTCAGCTTCTTTTTCAAGTCTTTTATTTTCAGCCTCTTTTTCAAGTCTTTTATTTTCAGCCTCTTTTTCAAGTCTTTTATTTTCAGCCTCTTTTTCAAGTCTTTTATTTTCAGCCTCTAGCTGGAGTTTTCTTTCCTCAGCTTCTGATTCCCTTTTTTGTTTTTCCATTTCCATTTGGAATCTTTTTTCATCCACCTGCATCTGCAGTTTCTTTTGTTCAGCTTCCATATGCAGTTTCTTTTGTTCAGCTTCCATTGCTTTATCATATCGAGCAGTTGCAAATTCTTCTAACTTATCACCAGTCTTCCCAAGCAATTTACCCTGCTCAATAAAGTGCTCAAATGTAGACATGTTGTCTAACATATGAGTCCAAAACCTGAAATAATTAACTAATTTATTTCAAACCTAAGTGTAACAAGTCTTAATTAAGCACTTGTATATTCACATCACCTTATATTATCCCAGTCTCTGTGGGAAACAAGTCTCCAATCAAAGAACGTGTATATGAAATATCACCAAACAATTCTTGATCATAAGTGCACTTCTCATTCAATAGTGCACGACACTATTCATCATTCATTTATCATCAGTGTAGTAGTAACAGTGCATTAGCATAGCCCATTAACTAATTACTATAACTGTAAACAATGACTATGTAAACACATGCAGAATGTAAACATTGAAAATGTAAACAATGCAAACAATGTAAACAATAACAATGTAAACAATAACAAAGATCAGCAACAATACAAAAACGTTCGCAGAAATCAACTAAAAATAAAGCAGAAATTAATGAAATATCACAAAAAATGTGACGATATCTACGATAGAATTAAAACAAAATACATGACACCACAGTGTATAAACAAAAATGTTGTATGAAACTAAATTATAGACAAGAGTAGGCTAACAAATACAAACAAATCAAAACAAAACTAAAGAATGCGAAATAATAACGAAAACAATATTAAAACATGTCATCACAGCTAACATAAATAGCAACAGAAGTCGCTTAGCAAATTCCAGTATCGGAAGTTTGCTTACCCTACAGAAAACGCTCACAATAGACGACCTCTATGACGTGGCATAATCTAACGGAGACACCACCCAACCGAGAACCCGCTGAAATATAAACATATAAATATACAAATAACATATAGACATATAACATATAGAATGAGATGACACACAGAAGACTCAGCAGAAGTATAAGGGCACAGTTTACATACAAACAGGCCACTTAACTTATAGGCTTCCAATCGTCGAACAGCAGAAAAACGGATGTCAATCAACGTCCTAAAGAGCGAAGCTCCAACGATGATGGCACATCTGAACTGCTTCCACTGCTAACACGATGGTACAAGAGCTTCTGAAATACTGTGTGTTGAGTTGTTTCGGCACTTGACCTTCTAATCCAAAAGTAAGTTGATGGAAATCGGTACTTGGCCTTCTTCAGAAAACAACCCGTTTCAACCGGCACTTGACCTTCACAAAAACGACAGCACTGGAACCTTGACAGCAGCAACTTGCTTGACTTGCGTAAAAGATAACAGCAGTCCGAGTTATCCGGCAACATGTAACAACGCCGGGTACTGTCAAATTCTTGTTTCCGTCAAAAAGTTGAAATTTTGACTTTTACCGGGCAACGCCGAGTACTTTGAAAATGGTGAAGATGTTGACTGTATTGAAGAATGTTAATTTCTTGATGGATGCTGATAAATTCTTGTTGAAAATGAAGTGGGTAAGGGACCCCGTGTTTGCTGGTACCAGAATCAAACCAGCTTATGGCCACCAAATGATGCGTGATGCCATATGATGATGGATGGTATCCGCATGTCTGGTTTTGTGTAGTGTGCAGATGTGTTCAGTCAAAACAATGTTCATACAAAAATAACAGGGCAATCCACATAGGACGTCAGTAAACTCACGACGTATAAAGTCAATGATTCTTGAAACAGCCGTTGACGTTTTTCTTCATTATTTATTGTGGACGCCACAGTGACAAAATGGTTACGCGAATATGTAGACACATCAAACAGTCATTATCACAGCAACATTCAATACAGCAATAGACGGTAGACAGCATTACAATGATGAGTCAGATGCATGTTATATTTCATAGTGCTGTAAATGTAGTCAGGTGAAAAACTCCATCCTTTTCTATAACAGCCAGGAGATAACCAGATATATGAGATCAGTTCACTCTCCTTAGTCTGACTTCAGCAAGACAGACACGTCTGCCGAAGTATAAATAACGTCCTCAAAAATATCCTCTAGATAATAAAGGTTTTTCAAACCTAGTTCAGGTAACCAAGTAGCAAGTAATAGTCCTTGGGACCTGCATCAACCGATGCAGCACAATACAGCGACATGTGAGCTAGGAAAACATCTCGTGACGACGACTTTCGAAGACAGGCTATGAACCAGAAATCGTTCACGACCAAAAATCGATAGAGTTAATGAAAATGTTAATTTACCTTGCCTTCCGGAAATACACAGAAATATCACGCCTCCCGACATGTGGGAAACACTAGAGGTATTATCTCGAATAAACGAAATATCCATTAAGAGGACTACACATCCCTGACAGAACAAAAAATAGCGGAGATCCCCTCTTCAACGAGGCATCTCTTTCGCCATTCCAAATCGCTCACCCCACTAGTGGTGGGCGGAAACCGATCGACCAAGAAGCAAGACAAGTCATGCGCAGTCCAGCGCAAAATGACCACAGCTCAAACTCAACTGCACTCGACACCAACGCGAGAAGACAAATGCTTACCGAGAAAAGTGACTATAAATTTCAAGCAGTTGTTGCCCATTGCGTTATAAAATAGATATTGTAATAAAATGATGTTGCGAGAATTTATCACGCAACAGTCTATCACATCGTTCCTGTTGAGTAAGTGCAGAAAACATAGGTGGTTGTTGCTGTAGGGAGACATCACAAGCTGTTCCCTGTACTTCGCGATTTATAAGAACAGGTGTGATTTGATGTTCCTGCTTATGAGATGATGTTGAGTGGGTGTTGTTAGAAGTAGTAAGTAATGGTGGAAAGTCAAGGTCATAATTACTATCCGAGAAGCAGGTTTTCACTGTTGATAGATGACTGGTTGGATTTTGAGATCCTGGTGTGTGGCCGACTCCTTTGAAGGTGCGTTCTGGGTACCTGATGTTTGTTGCCAGCTTGCTGATTCCTTCAGTAGATAAGGCAATATCACCGCTGTAAAGAAGTTTTTTAGGGGCTCCTGATTTCGCAAGGAAGTACGAGGAGTGATCAATGAATTTATAGTTGTGTTTGACACAGTGCCTCTTAAGTGTAGAATTGTTGACATCAATGGATTTGCGGTAATGGGCTCTGACTGGAGGAATAATGGACGAGAAGTAGATTTTCGCATTAGGGAATAACGAATGGAAATTTGATGTGATTTGGTTTAGATCATCTTGGGACATTTCAATACCTTTGAGCGAGTCTGATAGACCTATATGAGTAGTTACTCTGGTGACAGTGGGATCAGACGGAAAACGTTTAAGGAGTGACACCAAGTCCTGAGTGGATGCCCAGTTCTTGAAGCGAACAGTGACCAAGTCCATATCGTTTGTTAACAATTTAGATTTTTGTAATTCCTTCACATTCTGGTCTCCGAAAATAAGGTGCTTCCTTTTATTCTGAATCCTTGTGTTGGAGCCTGTGATAGGTCGTGCCCGTTCTTCTGTTACCTGTGTGCTCTGATTACTGGATTTCTGATAATAGCGCACGCTGTGAGTTATTCGTCTTGGCGGAGAGTGCCGATTTGAAATTGTTACAGGGATTCTACAAACATTATCTGCATTGTCTGTAATTAATTTCGGAGAATCCAGGACACTTTCTCGGCTGTGATGGAGTTTTAGTTGCGTAATGGTTTGCTGGGTTTCGTTGCTAGTGTTGTTCAGTTTTTGACACAGTTTGTCCCGTTTTCTCTTGTGGTGTACAAAGCTCTTCCGTATACTGCTGGCTTTTTTCATAGCTACTTTTAAGTACCGTATGTTCTGCCTGAAGCTTCTCATACGACTGTCTGAGGCTGTTCAGCTCTGCTCTAAGTGAATCTATCTCAGACATAATACTTGTAAATAAATCATGATGAAATGCTACTTGTAAGGGTTGTGGTGATGTTGGTACTGGATCGCTAACAACAAATTCAGTGAGTGAATGGTGATCCGCCTCTGTGATTCCATATTCTGTTTCTGCTGTAACTGGTGTTTTCAGTTCAGTTTGAGATAAAGTGTCGCATTCATTAATACATGGCATATATAGTTTTACATTTTTGTCAACGGGTGTCTGACATCGCGAAGATTTGTCTGGTAAGTTGGGAAGAGCTAAGTTGGGTGAGATGGCCTGTCGACTGACTCCAGCAGTGGTTGCAGTTATCCATAATTTGTTTAAATCTTTCTGTATCCAATTTTTCACCGCAGTCTCTGAACCCTGAATCATGATTTTGTTAGAAGTGTTGTGAAAATGGAGGAAAACATCTTCAGTGGAAATAACATCTTCCACGTATGCCCCGCTAGCATCTGTTCTTGATTCAATATGTGCATTCGATTCATAGTACATCTTTGAAAGACTTCTCAGTGCCTCATACTCAAGCAATGTGGAGAAATTTAGTATGGCACACTGTTTGTTGTTTTTATAAGTTATATCCAATAAAGGCGTGTACAGGGTGTTATCTTTAGTGATCTTGGTCTTTTTCTTCACCGCTCTTGTCACGTTTAATGTGTAATTTTTTTGTTTTTTGGTTTTAGGACGAATAGTGGTGACCGAGCTCACGTGTGCCATTGTTCCTGATAATTAGCTATAATAACACTGAAGCGAGTTGTAAGAAATCAAGTAAATTGCCTTCTGAAAGCCAATTTGGTCCCCTGTTTGTTACCTTCGACATATTGCTGGTTTTTAAGTGACGGAAGTTGCGTTAATCGTTAAAGGTCCTCTTGCTTTTTGTATTCTTATTTTGAAATCGCTGTCTGTCCCTCCAACTTTGTCTATATTACTTCCAAGATATGTGACGATTCTATATCTTTTAGTGGTGTTTCTTCAACCTTATTATCATTTCTTGCATTTATTCTCATAATCTTTGTCTTTTCCCTGTGTATTTTCAGGCCTACTTGAATGCCAAGAAGAATCTGTGAAATAAGACTTTTACACCAGACTACACATGTCCTAGATAATAAGAAAAAGAAGGACATCGCAATTTTGATGGGGACCTAAATGCGAAAATAGCAACAGATAACACCGGCTTTGAAGAAATCATGGGAAAGCATGGATTATGTACGATGAACGAGAATAGGGAACTATTAGCAAACTTCTGTGCTTCAAATCCACTAGCTATAGGAGGAAGCATATTTCCACATAAAAGAATACATAAAGCAACATGGATATCACCAGACTACAGAACTGAGAATCAGATTGATCACATATGCATAAGTAAGAAATTTAGGTCATCATTGCATGATGTGAAAGTATGTAGAAGAGCAGATGTTGTATCAGATCACCATCTTCTGTTGGCTAAAACAAAATTAAAATGTGGGATACCTAAGAAATCAGGAAATAAGATAAAAAAATTTCTATCACAGTATCCAATAAATACCAAGTACTCCAACAGCTGGAAGATGAAACAGATACGGAAGACCACTGGCAACAAGTACAAAAAATATGGAACGAGACATGTAAAAAAGTTCTGAGAAAAAGAGAACATCAGCACAAAGCATGGATATCAACAGAAACCATAGTAGGGTATGTTGGACTTAGATAGGATTCTGGTGGAGCCGATGGTGGAGCGCTGGTGGAGCATGACTTTTATATAGCAAAAAAATGGCGGCGCGCTGGTGGAGCGCATGACTTTTATATAAGGGAAATGTGGTGGGGCAAGATGGCGGACTTGAGCTAACAAGGGGAGGTTATATGGGGCAAGATGGCGGACTTGAGATAACAAGGGGGAGATAACTAGGTTGTTGTATTGCATGACTTTTTATATAAGGAAATACTCAGTGTGCGGGTGGAGCATCAGGCGGCGGGTGATGACTTTTTATATAAGGAAATACTCAGTGTGCAGGTGGAGCATCAGGCGGCGGGTGATGACTTTTTATATAAGAAAATACTTAGCGTGCAGGTGGAGCATCAGTCGGATGGTGATGACTTTTTATATAAGAAAATACTCATTACGCAGGTGGAGCATCAGGTGTTGGTGCATGACTTTTTATATAAGGAATTGAGGTGGAGCAGCAGGTGTTGGTGCATGACTTTTTATATAAGGAATTGAGGAGGAGCAGCAGCCGTTGGTACATGACTTTTTATATAAGGAAATACTCAGTGTGCAGGTGGAGCAGCAGGCGGGATGACTTTTTATATAAGAAAATGTGCAGGTGGAGCAGCAGGCGGGGTGAGTTTTTATATAAGGAAATACTCATTGCGCAGGTGGAGCAACAGGTGTTGGTGCATGACTTTTTATATAAGGAATTGAGGAGGAGCAGCAGGCGTTGGTACATGACTTTTTATATAAGGAAATACTCAGTGTGCAGGTGGAGCAGCAGGCGGGATGACTTTTTATATAAGAAAATACTCATTGAGCAGGTGGAGCATCAGGCGGAGGGTGATGACTTTTTATATAAGAAAATGTGCAGGTGGAGCAGCAGGCGGGGTGAGTTTTATATAAGGAAATACTCATTGCGCAGGTGGAGCAACAGGTGTTGGTGCATGACTTTTTATATAAGGAAATACTCAGTGTGCAGGTGGAGCAGCAGGCGAGATCACTTTTTATATAAGAAAATACTCATTGAGCAGGTGGAGCATCAGGCGGAGGGTGATGACTTTTTATATAAGAAAATGTGCAGGTGGAGCAGCAGGCGGGGTGAGTTTTTATATAAGGAAATACTCATTGCGCAGGTGGAGCAACAGGTGTTGGTGCATGACTTTTTATGTAAGGAAATACTCAGTGTGCAGGTGGAGCATCAGGTGGGATGACTTTTTATATAAGAAAATACTCAGTGTGCAGGTGGAGTATTAGGGGGGATGACTTTTTATATAATGAAATACTCATTGCGCAGGTGGAGCATCAGGTGGGGTGACTTTTTATAGAAGAAAATACTCAATGTGCAGGTGGCGCAGCAGGTGAGGTGACTTTTTATATAGGGAAAATGTGCAGGGGCAAGATGGCGGGGTGACTTTTTATATAAGGAAATACTCATTGCGCAGGTGGAACATCAGGCGGGGTGACTTTTTATATAAGAAAATACTCATTGTGCAGGTGGAGCAGCAGGCGGGATGACTTTTTATATAAGGAAATACTCAGTGTGCAGGTGGAGCATCAGGTGTTGGTGCATGACTTTGTATATAAGAAAATACTCAGTGTGCAGGTGGAGCATTAGGTGGGGTGACTTTTTATATAGGGAAAATGTGCAGGTGGAGCAGCAGGCGTTGGTACATGACTTTTTATATAAGGAAATACTCCGTGTGCAGGTGGTGCATCAGGTGGGATGACTTTTTATATAAGGAAATATTCAGTGTGCAGGTGGAGCATCAGGTGTTGGTGCATGACTTTGTATATAAGAAAATACTCAGTGTACAGGTGGAGCATTAGGTGGGGTGACTTTTTATATAGGGAAAATGTGCAGGTGGAGCATCAGGCGGAGGCGGATGACTTTTTATATAGTAATATATTAGTGTTTACTTTTAGATAACAAGAAGGCGTTATTTATACACATATATTAATTCTGCAGGAGTGATGCAGGGACAAGATGGCGGGATGACTTTTTATATAAGGAATTGAGGAGGCGGGTAGACGGAGCTCAGGAGAAGTGGGTGACTTTTATATACCACTATATTAGCTCGCTAATAGTGTGTTGTGATCGAGTGGAGGTTTTTTGTGGTGGGGGTGACGAGGCATGGGTGTAATGTACCAGGTGGGGTTAGGTTAGGGGGGCTGTTTTTGTGTGATGTGGTAGGGTTTTGGAGGTGGAAGAGAGAGATATTTTAGATGTTGAGGGGAGATGTGGTGACGTTGTCAGGATGCATCTGTGTACATTTTTGGGGTGTAGCAGGCGAGTGGACCAGCATTGAGAGGTGGGAGTGAAGAGACGTCGGTGATGAGGTACGGGTGTAATGTAGCAGGTGGGGTTAGGTTAGGGCGGATTTTTGTGTGTTGTGGAATTGTTTTGTTATGTGTGTTGGTGTGTTTGTTTATACAGTCTACAACCGCATGACTTTTATATAACGAAAATGTGTTTATACGTACATATTACAGATGGGTAACCAATATTTCAACAGTTAGACGCTATTTAGTTATACATGTATAGAAATATAAAAGAGAAAATACTAGATACATTTTATATATTTATTGACAAAGTTAGTTGATCTATGGGTGACGTATAACCGCACTTCTTTTTGGATACCACTAAGACCCCTCAGAACACAAGCGGTTCGGATTACTTGACGAGTCTGTCACGTCTTTTTCGTGTAACCATCTTCAACAAGGTGAGTGTCTGTCGTTATCACGCCATTGTCTATGAAGGAAAAAAAAAACAGGCTTGGGGTGGGTTAGCCAGGGTCTGACTAAGCGCGTAATTAATCGCGGGAGGTGTGTTGTATTATGTGTTGTATGGTTTCTTGGTTGTTGTAAAGAGTGGAAGATCTTGTCGGCCAGGTAGTTTATGTGTTGGTGCATATACCTGTAGGTATCTGTGTGTGTGTCTGTAGGTAGTTGTATACAGAGAGTTTAGATGTTGAGCATCACCATATGTCACTTTAGCTTTCTTGGTTAACATAGATTGTACAGGGTTAAATATTTTAGAAAAGTTGTGCCCCGGCTGATAGGGTACAGAATACTTTATTATAGAACAACGTGTCTCAAACGGTTTAGTCTAAGAACCCTATGATGTCTTACAAATTATTGAGGTCCCAGAGATCTTTTGTAGATAAGAGTTGTACCGCGAGGATATGACAACATCAAAAGAAGGTGTTCGATTATAAGGAACATAGTGTTCACCTCGCTGACCCCCACAAATAGGCTTTCCGCGCACCATATTTTGAGAATCACCGTTCGTATGTCTTTATTTATTCAGTCACCGCCTTCCACGCGAATCCAACTTAGAACACGGGGATAATCGATAAGAAATTTCATTACAGGGCATGTTTAATCAGTACGAGCTGTGTTTGCTTGGCGCAACGTGTGGTGCAAATCTGCCTCCCGATCGCAGCATAACGAAAAAGAGCCGTTGGCTGGGAGGGTTTTGCATGTTCTGTGTTAGGCCGGTAAAAAATATCTATTTAATAAAATTATAAAAAGGTTTTAGTTGATTGTGTATTCGTGTGTTGTATTAAATATTTAAACAAAAAGATATGTCTGTGCATTAGTCGGTGTTGTTAAAAATCTGTTTCAGATTAGTCTAACTGTTAATATCTGTTTGTTAACGCAGATACTAACTTGTTATTTTTATCTGTGTTAACTCAGATACTAAATTTTTATCTGTTTTATGTTAAAGTCGGACATGTGTGTATATTTTTTGATAAGACTTACCCGATTATGTACTAGGAAAAAAGACTAAATCTTATCCGTGTTGTTATTTATGTGAGATTACTCAGCCTGGATTTCAACTGATGGTGCAATACTACAAACTAAACTCGAGCGTGAGGAATATTTTTTTCACATAATAAAGAAATAAAGAAAATTAAAGAGAATATTTAGAACATAGCATATTTTTAACAGTACTATACATGTAAAAATATAGAGATAATACAATCAACATATTACATTAAGTCACCCTGATTGAAACACGTTCATATTTATATCTCCATTATCTTAAACGACAGAGCGTAACTTGTCTCGCGAGCATGTCACAGGCTGGGTTTTTTAAATCGATATCTTTCTGACAGCGCGCGCGTGGGGCATTTTTTTCACACAGAATAAAAAATAACACTGTGTTTATTCTCTCTCTCTCTCTCTCTCTCTCTCTCTCTCTCTCTCTCTCTCTCTCTCTCTCTCTCTCTCTCTCTCTCTCTCTCTCTCTCTCTCTCTCTCTCTCTCTCTCTCTCTCTCTCTCTCTCTCTCTCTCTCCCTCTCTCTCTCTCTCTCTCTCTCGCTCTCTCTCTCTCTCTCTCTCTCTCTCTCTCTCTCTCTCTCTCTCTCTCTCTCTCTCTCTCTCTCTCTCTCTCTCTCTCTCTCTCTCTCTCTCTCTCTCTCTTTCTCTATCTTTCTCTCTCTCTCTTTCTTTCTTTCTCTCTCTCTGTCTCTCTCTTTCTCTCTTTCTCTCTATTTAACTGCTTGATATATGTATTTAATTTTATGTGTTAGTAACGTTTTCTTGTTTCTAATCAACAGATGTCTTCAATTCAAGGGTACGTTTGTGGACAATGCAATAAATCTTTTACGAGGAATCGTGCTGGGTGGGTGTGTGTGTGTGTGTGTGTGTGTGTGTGTGTGTGTGTGTGTGTGCGGGTGTGTGTGTGTGTGTGTGTGTGTGTGTGTGTGTGTGTGTGTGTGTGTGTGTGTGTGTGTGTGTGTGTGTGTGTGTGTGTGTGTGTGTGTTGGGTTGTAGCAGGCGGGTGTTTAGACAGATATTAATATATATTCACACGATATTTATACATACCATATTTTAGGCAGCATAGATAACAAAGATTCTTTAAGTGTAATAAATATATATAATTCTTTTAAAAGAAGACAAAATGTCAAACTAAAACACTAGTCTAAAGCACCTTATAGGTCGCTTGATACGTAGGAGGTCTTATTTGCTCACTAACAGCAACTTGCTTAGTTGAAAAAGCTAATCGATTGTGTACGATCGGCTTTAAGTTAGGTTGTTAAACGGTTTGAGACACGAGTCATGGTAACAGCTGGATGATTACCCAGAAGCCTAATCGATACCCAACGTGCTGTTGAACAAATATTCAGTGTTAGCTTTCTTGATTTCCGAGAGTCTGTCACTATGAATTATCTGTAAGGTTTACATAGTTTTGTTAAGGCGTTTATTTTCTAAAATATTGTGTGTGTTCGTAAGCAATAACACGGGCTTTACAAATTGATTGTTCCAAAACCTTCAGGCAACTATGTTACTACTTGACTTGAGAAAAAGAAACTTTTTTATAAACACTCTTGAGTGAATTCCCATTTTTTTCCTACCCGCTATAGAATAAAGAGGGAAATATATTTTTAAAACTAATACCTGTTATAGAGGCAGATGAGTAAGGGTTGGTATGATCGGGATGTTTTTGTGTTGTGTTGTGTGTGTAGCTAGTGATAATATGATAGGAAATTCCGTTGTTGGGTGAATGTAACTACATATTAACACAGGCGCTGGGTCACGGGGTAGTTTTCTTTATTATTTATATTATATCATGAGTAATAAAATCTACTTACCCCAATGTTCAGTTAATGTTATATAAAGCCATCTCGCATGTGGTGGATATGTTCAACACATAGTAGACTTCCCTGTCTCACCGGGTTATACAGACTTTGAAATCCAACACGTGACAACAACTCAACACTTGGTGGTTTATCTTTTGACGAAATACCGACGAGGTGTCGTAGACACGGTAGATGGAAGGTAGTAAACTTCTTTCTTGCTTAGGTGTATGGCCGTGCAATTTTCAAACTTTAGTGAAAGGTTTTCTGCCAAACACCAAAGACGATTCCAAAATTTTCTCCCAGGCCTCCCCAAAGTGGCCAACCTATAGGTAAATAGATCAACCGTCAAATACTTCTTTAAAAAATTTCACCCCACTTGTCAAAAAAAAAAACCGCCCCTGTGTTAAAAAAATACGTCCCCTGACCAAAAAATACGGCCCCTTGTCAAAAATTTTTTTCGCCTTCTTGGTAATCAAACTTCTTTCTATTGTCAAAAAATTTCACCCTTGGTAATTAAATGGCTACCCCTTGTCAAAAACAATACTTTCCCTTGGTAAATACTTACAGTGCCGGTCTTCAACCCGCTCCCCAATGGTTTAAGCGCATCCTTTCATTCAAATTTCGCCCCCTCGACAAGGAAATTTCGACCCTTTGTTAAAAAAATACTTCCCCTTGCCAAAAAAAATACGACCCCTTTGTTAAAAAAATACTTCCCCTTGCCAAAAAATACTGCCCTTTGTCAAAAAAAATTTCGCCCTATTGGTAATCAAACTTCTTCCAATTATCAAAAAATACTCACCCTTGGTAAATACTTACAGTTCCGGTCTTCAACCCGCTCCCCAACGGTTTAAACACTTCATCACTTCTTCTCGTGTGATAAATTATTCTATCCAGAGACTGTCCTTTCTCTCACACGATCACCTTGTGATAAAACTATTTCTTACCCCTTACTTTCACATTGTCATCACTATC
Organism: Oreohelix idahoensis; assembly: GCA_024509875.1. Lineage (NCBI taxonomy): Eukaryota > Metazoa > Mollusca > Gastropoda > Stylommatophora > Oreohelicidae > Oreohelix > Oreohelix idahoensis. The sequence goes on along the minus strand of JAMPIV010003263.1, from coordinate 22,662 downwards.
ATAGCGGCTCAGACAGGCCTATAAACATCTATTACCTACCTGATAAAAGCTACGACAAACGTTATCTACCAGTTGTATAGCAACGCTCTTTATCAGTTGCATATAAAGTAACTAGAGGGATGACGGGATATATTTTGGATGATCCCTTACGAACCTGCTTACCAAAACAAGTTAACTAATCTTTTAAATTTCTCGATATATACATATAATAGGAAGATATATTTAGACAATAAGAAGACTTTGAGACAATAGGAAGACGAGAATAGGAAGACGAGAATAGGAAGAGGTTAATAGGAAGAGGTTAATAGGAAGACGATATATTTAGACAATAGGAAGATGATATATTTATATACATATTTTACAACAGTTGGACGACCAGTTATACGATATATTTAGACAAACAATTAGACGATATAGGTAACAAAAGAAGTATACACAAGGTATGTGTGATGCACATGGTGTTAAGTCAGCCGACGCGATGGTGTAACCACCATCGTGGCGGCCTCCTTAACCGTTCCAGAGTTCCTCTGGTACCCAGTTAAAACTGGGTCTGCCCTCCCGGGTTGTGTGCGGTGCATCACACATACCTTGTGTATACTTCTTTTGTTACCTATATCGTCTAATTGTTTGTCTAAATATATCGTATAACTGGTCGTCCAACTGTTGTAAAATATGTATATAAATATATCATCTTCCTATTGTCTAAATATATCGTCTTCCTATTAACCTCTTCCTATTAACCTCTTCCTATTCTCGTCTTCCTATTCTCGTCTTCCTATTGTCTCAAAGTCTTCTTATTGTCTAAATATATCTTCCTATTATATGTATATATCGAGAAATTTAAAAGATTAGTTAACTTGTTTTGGTAAGCAGGTTCGTAAGGGATCATCCAAAATATATCCCGTCATCCCTCTAGTTACTTTATATGCAACTGATAAAGAGCGTTGCTATACAACTGGTAGATAACGTTTGTCGTAGCTTTTATCAGGTAGGTAATAGATGTTTATAGGCCTGTCTGAGCCGCTATGATAGTGATGACAATGTGAAAGTAAGGGGTAAGAAATAGTTTTATCACAAGGTGATCGTGTGAGAGAAAGGACAGTCTCTGGATAGAATAATTTATCACACGAGAAGAAGTGATGAAGTGTTTAAACCGTTGGGGAGCGGGTTGAAGACCGGAACTGTAAGTATTTACCAAGGGTGAGTATTTTTTTGATAATAGGAAGAAGTTTGATTACCAATAGGGCTAATTTTTTTTTTGACAAAGGGCAGTATTTTTTGGCAAGGGGAAGTATTTTTTTAACAAAGGGGTCGTATTTTTTTGGCAAGGGGAAGTATTTTTTTAACAAAGGGTCGAAATTTCCTTGTCGAGGGGGCGAAATTTGAATGAAAGGATGTGCTTAAACCATTGGGGAGCGGGTTGAAGACCGGCACTGTAAGTATTTACCAAGGGAAAGTATTGTTTTTGACAAGGGGTAGCCATTTAATTACCAAGGGTGAAATTTTTTGACAATAGAAAGAAGTTTGATTACCAAGAAGGCGAAAAAGTTTTTTGACAAGGGGCAGTATTTTTTGGTCAGGGGACGTATTTTTTAACACAGGGGCGGTATTTTTTTTGACAAGTGGGGTGACATTTTTTAAAGAAGTATTTGACGGTTGATCTATTTACCTATAGGTTGGCCACTTTGGGGAGGCCTGGGAGAAAATTTTGGAATCGTCTTTGGTGTTTGGCAGAAAACCTTTCACTAAAGTTTGAAAATTGCACGACAATACAACTAAGCAAGAAAGAAGTTTCACTACCTTCCATCTACCGTGTCTACGACACCTCGTCGGTATTTCGTCGAAAGATAAACCACCAAGTGTTGAGTTGTTGTCACGTGTTGGATTTCAAAGTCTGTATAACCCGGTGAGACAGGGAAGTCTACTATGTGTTGAACATATCCACCACATGCGAGATGGCTTTATATAACATTAACTGAACATTGGGGTAAGTAGATTTTATTACTCATGATATAATATAAATAATAAAGAAAACTACCCCGTGACCCAGCGCCTGTGTTAATATGTAGTTACATTCACCCAACAACGGAATTTCCTATCATATTATCACTAGCTACACATACAACACAACACAAAAACATCCCTTCCCCCATCATTTATCATACCAACCCTTACTCATCTGCCTCTATAACAGGTATTAGTTTTAAAAATATATTTCCCTCTTTATTCTATAGCGGGTAGGAAAAAAATGGGGAATTCACTCAAGAGTGTTTATAAAAAAGTTCTTTTCTCAAGTCAAGTAGTAACATAGTTGCCTGAAGGTTTTGGAACAATCAATTTGTAAAGCCCGTGTTATTGCTTACGAACACACACAATATTTTAGAAAATAAACGCCTTAACAAAAACTATGTAAAACCTTACAGATAATTCATAGTGACAGGCTCTCGGAAATCAAGAAAGCTAACACTGAATATTTGTTCAACAGCACGTTGGGTATCGATTAGGCTTCTGGGTAATCATCCACTGTTACCATGACTCGTGTCTCAAAACCGTTTAACAAACCTAACTTAAAGCCGATCGTACACAATCGATTAGCTTTTTCAATTAAGCAAGTAGCTGTTAGTGAGCAAATAAGACCTCCTACGTATCAAGCGACCTATAAGGTGCTTTGGACTAGTGTTTTTTTAGTTTGACATTTTGTTTCTTCTTTTAAAGAATTATATATATTTATTACACTTAAAGAATCTTTGTTATCTATGCTGCCTAAAATATGGTATGTATAAATATCGTGTGAATACATATTAATATCTGTCTAAACACCCGCCTGCTACAACCCAACACACACACACACACACACACACACACACACACACACACACACACACACCCAGCACGATTCCTCGTAAAAGATTTATTGCATTGTCCACAAACGTACCCTTGAATTGAAGACATCTGTTGATTAGAAACAAGAAAACGTTACTAACACATAAAATTAAATACATATATCAAGCAGTTAAATAGAGAGAAAGAGAGAAAGAGGGAGACAGAGAGAGAGAGAGAAAGAAAGAGAGAGAGAAAGAATAAGAAAGAGAGAGAGGAGAGAGAGAGAGAGAGAGAGAGAGATGAGAGAGGAGATAGAGAGAGAAAAGCGATAGAGAGAAAAAGCGGGAAAGCGAGGGAGAGAGAGAGAGAGAGAGAGAGAGAGAGAAAATAAACACAGTGTTATTTATTTTTTATTCTATGTGAAAAAAATGCCCCACACGCGCGATGTCAGAAAGATATCGATTAAAAAAACCCAGCCTGTGACATGCTCGCGAGACAAGTTACGCTCTGTCGTTTAAGATAATGGAGATATAAATATGAACGTGTTTCAATCAGGGTGACTTAATGTAATATGTTGATTGTATTATCTCTATATTTTTTACATGTATAGTACTGTTAAAAAAATATATGCTATGTTCTAAATATTCTCTTTAATTTTCTTTATTTCTTTATTATGTGAAAAAAAATATTCCTCACGCTCGAGTTTAGTTTGTAGCATTGCACCATCAGTTGAAATCCAGGCTGAGTAATCTCACATAAATAACAACACGGATAAGATTTAGTCTTTTTTCCTAGTACATAATCAGGTAAGTCTTATCAAAAAATATACACACATGTCCGACTTTAACATAAAACAGATAAAAATTTAGTATCTGAGTTAACATAGATAAAAATAACAAGTTAGTATCTGCGTTAACAAACAGATATTAACAGTTAGACTAATCTGAAACAGTTTTTTAACAACACCGACTAATGCACAGACATATCTTTTTGTCTAAATATTTAATACAACACACGAATACACAATCAACTAAAACCTTTTTTATAATTTTATTAAATAGATATTTTTAACAGCCTAACACAGAACATGCAAAACCCTCCCAGCCAACGGCTCTTTTTCGTTATGCTGCGATCGGGAGGCAGATTTGCACCACACGTTGCGCCAAGCAAACACAGCTCGTACTGATTAAACATGCCCTGTAATGAAATTTCTTATCGATTATCCCCGTGTTCTAAGTTGGATTCGCGTGGAAGGCGGTGACTGAATAAATAAAGACATACGAACGGTAATTCTCAAAATATGGTGCGCGGAAAGCCTATTTTGTGGGGTCAGCGAGGTGTGAACACTATGTTCCTTATAATCGAACACCTTCTTTTGATGTTGTCATATCCTCGCGGTACAACTCTTATCTACAAAAGATCTCTGGGACCTCAATAATTTGTAAGACATCCTAGGGTTCTTAGACTAAACCGTTTGAGACACGTTGTTCTATAATAAAGTATTCTGTACCCTATCAGCCGGGCACAACTTTTCTAAATATATTTAACCCTGTACAATCTATGTTAACCAAGAAAGCTAAAGTGACATATGGTGATGCTCAACATCTAAACTCTCTGTATACAACTAATACTACAGACACACACACAGATACCTACAGGTATATGCACCAACACAATAAAACTACCTGGCCGACAAGATCTTCCACTCTTTACAACAACCCAAGAAAACCACATACAACACATAATACAACACACTCCCGCGAGTAATTACGCGCTTAGTCAGACCCTGGCCTAACCCACCCCAAGCCTGTTTTTTTTTTCCTTCATAGACAATGGCGTGATAACGACAGACACTCACCTTGTTGATTGAAGTATGGTTACACCAACACGAAAAAAGGACGTGACAGAAATCGTCAAGTAATCCCGAAAACGCTTGTGGTTCTGAGGGGTCTTAGTGGTATCCCAAAAAGAAGTGCGGTTATATGTCACCCATACATCAACTAACTTTGTCAATAAATATATAAAATGTATCTAGTGTTTTCTCTTTTATATTTCTATATATGTATAACTAAATAGCGTCTAACTGTTGTACTATTGGTTACCTATCTGTATTATGTACGTATAAACACATTTTCGTTATATAAATGTCACGCGGTTGTAGACTGTATAAACAAACACACCAACACACATAACAAAAACAATTCCGGCCACAACACACAAAAATCCGCCCCTAACCTAACCCCACCTGCTACATTACACCCGTACCTCATCACCGACGTTCTTTCACTCCCACCTCTCAATGCTGGTCCACTCGCCTGCCCACACCCCCCAAAATGTACACAACCTGCATCCTGACAACGTCTCACCACATCTCCCCTCAACATCTAAAAATATCTCTCTCTTCCACCCACCAAAACCCTACCACCATCACACAAAAACAGCCCCCCTAACCTAACCCCACCTGGTACAAAAACACCCATGCCTCGTCACCCCCACCACAAAAACCTCCACTCGATCACAACACACTATTAGCGAAGCTAATATAGTGGTATATAAAAGTCACCCACTTCTCCTGAGCTCCGTCTACCCACCTCCTCAATTCCTTATATAAAAAGTCATCCCGCCATCTTGTCCCTGCATCACTCCTGCAGAATTAATATATGTGTTAAAATAACGCCTTTCTTGTTATCTAAAAAAATACACACTAATATATTTGTTGCGCTAAACTTGTCGCAACTTATTCTGACCATGCATTCTGACTATAGTTAATTTTTTTAATGCATGGGAAGTAACTCATGGAATTGTAGTCACTTCTATTTCTACAGTCGTCTAATCTTGATAGCTATCGTCAAGAAGTTGTCTTATCTTGATAGCTAGGGTTGTTGATAGTTTGTGTGAACGATTTTTGAGTCATGTCCATATATGGAGCGCTCAGGTCGTCAGTTCTTAGAAAACAGTTGGCAATCGCAATGTTTCAAGATTCATTTCCTTTTAAGGTTCGAATCTTTAGTCGAACATCGTAGAACATTCTTCGTTTCGTAAGTTTAGCTGAGTTGTATTCGATTCGCGTGTTCTGCGCATGTCTCTGTTTGTGGGATTGTTTTGAATGATTTCCGCCCAGCAGTCTGAGCAGAAATGTTGGTAAGGCGAGACATTAGCGATGTGCTAGCGTCTTCGCTTAGATTATTCAGGAAGGAGTCCTCATGATTGTTGTTCCTTTTTTGAGATGATATATCTCCATTTTATTCCAATGCCTGGAGGCATATGTGATTGATTATGTGATTTAATTCCTGATGAACAGGTAACTGAATCTTTCTTACTGAGTAACTTTATCGCCATCTTGTGATGTTGACTTTTGCCTAGCTTGCCTCAGTATAGAGTCTACGATATGACAAGTTTGCTCAGCTCACGATCCACTTATAATGTCACGCATCGATTGATGCCTGTCCTACGGACTATTTGCTTCCTGACCTTTATTGATGGATCTAGGTTTGATACCTTTGCTGTTCAAGGAACATAGAGGACGATAATGTGACGCTCAAAAGACATGCCTGTCTTGTTGAGGTCAAAAATAGGAGACCAGATTTAATCTCCTAGTTGATATCTACTAGCTCTTATGGAAAGGGGAAGTTTACTACCTGACTACATGTACAGCTGATTACGATATCCTAAAAGGCATATGATGTACATTATTATGATGCTGTCTGCTGTGCTGGTTGAATTGAACTACGTCGATGATACAATTACTTGTAAAATACCTGTGATGTTTTCTGCATAACGATGTCCATGCATTTTGTCATTGTGGCGTACACAATATATATTGCCAAAAAACCATCACTGCTGTTTAAAGCTTTATTGACTTTCTACGTTGTATGGTCTGATGTGACGTCTATGTATGATACCATAGCTATCTGACTCTATCCTTACGTCACACATTTAAACCAGACTAAAGACACCATTTTACTATGCCTCATCATCCCTGGTGTCTGAGGGTGGTACACTACTCTGCAAAGGCCAGTATTATAATACCTTTGGAAAGCAGATGAAATCACACACCCCTCAACGTTGTGTGGCAAATGTGACATCCTCCACGGAACATTTATACACAACACACATTTTGCTACGCAACATTTGGTGGCCATAAGCTGGTTTGGTCTGGTACCAGCATACACGGGGTCCCTTACCCGCTTCATTCAACAAACAGCATTCTTCAAGAAATTCTACATCTACATACAGAATTATGAAAGTACTCGGCGTTGCCCTGGAAAAGGTCGAATTGTAACTTTTTGCCAGAAGCAAGAATTTTTGACAGTACCCGGGTTGTTACATATTGCCGGGAATAAACACAAGTTGCTGCTATCAAAGTTCTGGTTGCTACGAGTTCTTGAGAAGGCCAAGTACCGATTCAAGCAATTTAACGTTTGGATAAGAAGGCCAAGTAACCCGATTTAAAGCAATTTACGGTTGAATAATAAGAAGGTTCAAGTGCCGTTATTTACACTTACCTGTACACTGCCAGTACTGTTCAGAAGCTCAAGTACCATCGTCATGGCAGTAGGAGCAGTCCCAAATGTACCATCATCGTTGGATCTCCTTCATTCCTTAGGGACGCTGATTGTCATCTTGTTTTTTTTCTGCTGTGGCTGACGTTTGGATACCCATAAGTTAAGTGGCCTGTTTGTTTGTGAACTGTGCCCTTATACTTCTATTACTGAGTCTTCTGTAAATCTCATTTTTTTGTTTACATGTTATATGTTTATATGTTAATTTGTATATTTATATTTATATGTCTATGTTAAACTGCGGGTTTTTCGGTTGGGCGGTGTCTCCCTTAGATCATACCACGTCATAGAGGTCATCTATTCGTGAGCGTTTTCTGTAGGGTGTGCAAATTTCCGATACTGGAATTTGCAAAGCGACTTCTGTTGCTTATTTTTTGTTCGTTGTGATGACATGTGTTAGTATTGTTTTCGTTATTTTTCTGCATTCTTTAGTTCTGGATTTTGATTTGTTTGTATTTGCTAGCCTACTCTTTTCTATTGTTTAGTTTATACACCATTTATATTTATACACTGTGGTGTTTTCTTGTATTTTGTATTATCTTCTCGTAGATATCATCACATTTTTTTTTGTGATATTTCTTTAATTTTCGCTTTTATTTTTTGTTGATTTTCTACAGAAATGTTTTCGTATTGTTGCCCAAAATCTTTGTTAATGTTTACATTGTATTGTTTTACATTGTATTGTTTACAGTGTAATGTTTACATTGTTATTATTTACATTGTGATTGTGTTTACATAGTCATTGGTTACACTTATAGTAAAGTTTAATTCACATTTAATAGTGGGTTATGCTTATGCATTACTACTACACTGATGGTTATTAGTAAATGATGAATAGTATTGTGCACTAGTGAATGGGAAGTGCAACCTATGATCAAGATTGATTGATGATATTTTCAAAAAGGTCTATACACAAGTTCTTTTATATAAGGCTTGTTTCCCACAGAGAGTGGGATGATAATATAGTGTTGTGTGAGTAAACATTGCTTCATTTAAGACTTTGTTATAATTAAATTTTGAAATAAGAATAATTAATTATTTCAGGTTGGTGGACTCATATTATTACTCATCATGTCTACATTTGAGCACTTTATTGAGCAGGGTAAATTGCTTGGGAAGACTGGTGATAAGTTAGAAGAATTTGCAACTACTCAATATGATAAAGCAATGGAAGCTGAACAAAAGAAACTGCAGATGCAGGTGGATGAAAAAAGATTCCAAATGGAAATGGAAAAACAAAACAGAGAAGCAGAAGCAATAGCTGAAGAGAAGAGACTACAGATTGAGTCTGAAAATAAAAGACTTGAGGCTGAAAATAAAAGACTTGAAATAGAGGCTGAAAATAAAAGACTTGAAAAAGAGGCTGATAATAAAAGACTAGAAAAACAAGCTGAGGCTGAAGAAAAAAAGTTACAAAGAGAAGCAGAGATTGAAAATAAAAAACTTGAAAGGGAAGCTGAAGAAAGGAAGTTACAAAGAGAGTCTGATGAGACAAAAGCAAAAATGGAGCATGAAGAAAAACTCTTAGCTTTGGAAGTTGAGAAATTAAAGGTGGTGAACATAGGTAATGCTAATGATGCAAATAAGGTCTCAGATAAGACTAATGCAAGCACTTTCAAGCTTAATCTACCACCATTCAATGCTTCCATCGACGATATAACATTCTATTTGGACAGAATTGAAACTTCATGTAAAGTACATAACATAGTAAAATTCACTGCAGGTTTATCATTTGTCCAAAATAACTTAGAGGTGATGCTTTGAGTATGTTAAGCATGGTAGATGAGCCTGACAAGAACAACTATGAGGTTGTCAGGGCTATGTTTGTTAAAAAAAATACCAACTTGACGAAGACGGCTATCGTCTTCAATTTAAAAAATATGTTGCCAGAAAACTTAGGTGTGCCATTCTCTGAATTCATTTCAAAAGAACGTCTTACTTTTTTAACGTTGGGTGGAGCTGTCTAAGACAGAAATTCTTATGAAAGGACTTATGGAACTTAATACTTAGAGACAAAAGTCATGTCGTCTGTCAATGAGTCTTTCCTTGCTTTCCTTTCATGAACGTAAACCTAAAACAATAAAATAATATGAAGATTTCTGTAGCCAGTATATACTGCGGCAATCCTCACGTAACCAAAAATGGTAACTCTAAAAGTAAAATAAGGTAGGCCAGTTGCTTCGGCAAGCACCTATGGATAAAACTCTACTCATAATTGTCCACAAAATTTTGATAGGTTTAAAAGTAACCGTAGTTACCGTTCAAAAAGGTATGAAGTGTAAAATTCATTTTCAGGGTGATTTTTAGATTCGACAAAGAATTGAGACGAACTGAACATCCTGTTAAGTTCCAAACCTAATAATTTGAGGCATTTTCAGAAATTTAGATATGGTAACAGAGGCCATTTTCCTCGCGTAGACCTCAAAACCACACAAAAAAGATTTCACATCAATGTTGGACATGAAAATAATTTATAGAAACTGTAATTCTAACAGGAATAACATTATATAATGAGAACAATAAAAAACAAGTTTTATAACCAACAGTGATAAAATTCACGAGTATAATAGTAGTGCGCGGTATAGGATCTCAATACTAAAAAAAGAGTATCACAGGCTTCAACTTTGTTCAAAAAAAATCTCGGGAGCCTGTAATGTCAGGTTTCTGAGATATAAAAAATTGACGCTGTCACTTGTTCTACTTTTGACATTGGGAGATTAGGCAAACAAGATGCCCCCAATGCAGTACTTTGTTCGAACCAATAAACAATATCGACTTTGATTTGTGGCGTCACCCTTCCCGCTTTCTTCTGCTTCGGTGCCCATATGACGGGTAGAGGGATCTCTTAATCCTACATAATGGTTTGATACTAATAACCGGTTCCACCTTCCTTTTCGATCGGATGCACCACTAATTATGTTATTGACAATCTCTTTGTAAGATCCATCCAGTGCGACAGGAAAGGTTAATCAAATGTGTCCACATTGGCGGCACTAATAGAGAAAATATCTTATGCTGAATACAATTACTATTGCCATTCTTTTCTTTACGGGAGATGTGCATGCCTTCAAATTCTTACATAATTAATTGCGGACCTTATTAGTTGGTTGTATAACGGGATTAGTGGAATGTACCCCATAGCAGATTGTTGCCTGGAGAAATGATATCACTTATGCCAACCACTTTTTCCATCCAAGTGGTTCCAAGGAGCACAAGCTTACAATACACCACAAACATCGTTAAATAATTGATATCAAAAGAAGGTTCAAATATTTTTCAAAATAGTACCTGGGTTATTCAACATCTCCGTGGATCGAGTCTAAAATTACAAGCAGAAGCTCCTACTGCTAAAAAAAATTCTTCATATTTGTGAAGAAAGGTGATCCAAATAATGATACACAAAGAAAACTTCATAGGGATAAGACATGAAAAACGGGCGTACTTGTCCACGTATGGTAAGCAAGACTCCGGCTACGTCAGCAATTCGCAAATTCTTGTTTTCCCAAAGATGTATAGAGGTGCAAAACATTGCAACTACAAATATGACTCCACAATGTGCCTGGATACATGGGAATTTCCCGTACGAAGTCTAGAGTATCCTTCCGGCTTTCTTTTGGCCTTGTTAACAAGGACATTCGTCTTTCTACCAGCTTCGATCATGTTCACTTATACATCATGTGTATGGTCATAATTAGAGGACCGACATGAATGCGTAAATCCGGCTGTGATATCTATACGGCTAAATTTATTTAGTAACCTGGCATACGTTCTTATAGGCCTGTTATGATAACGTCGGCAGAGAACATCCAGTTTATTCTATACATGTGTCTCGATATGGTTGTACACACGAATGGCCAGAGGTCGATCCTCTAAAGAGATATACTTACTGTAGATATTGAGCGATGCTTTTGGCATGAAAATTCATTTCGCTCGGGGTTCCAGAGAATATGTAGACCCATGGAAAAATAACTACATTCTGATAATGTTCAATGTAATGTTACTCTTACACATAAAAGATCTCTCAGTAGATCTATTATACATTGGTAATGTACAACTAATGGCTTTAGTTGAGCGTCTGATAGAAGTCTAAGAATTTATTGGTAGGATAAATGAAGATCTCATCCTAAGTACTTTTAGACAGGGTTTTACTGACGCTTTTCTTTGCCATATAGAGGTCCACAATGAGGGACTATCGTGATTTATTAATTTGACCTTGTTTTGGGCGTGTCCGCGCGGCCCTATGTCTCTGTTAAATATTACGAACATTCATGCTTCCCATATACTTAAGATTGACTACTATCTTGTCATCTGGTCATTAGAAGCATTGTCTGTAGGCAAATCCACTCATTGTATTTTAGGTATTTATTGCAAAGTCTAGGACTGCTTTTCGTCAGAAATTGTAAATGAAAAAGCATTTCAGTTTGACTAACAAGACAGATGTTAGAGCAACAGTTTGTCAGGTTGATAAAAGCATTGACGTTCTACTCCCAGTAGGGAAAATAGGGATTTGATTGATTGGAAAGGTCCTCATTTGCCATAGTTTCCGAATTTTTCGCTGGTAGACTTTTATGTGGTCGTTTTTCTTGTAATATCTTGGCTCTTTTTCATAAACTTTCCTATAACACATGTTGAAAGGAATTTAATGAAGCGTCCCAGGACTATTTGCCTGCTTATTTTTTTTAGTGAACGGACGAATTTTCTGTACTCATGGTCATTACTAATTCTGTCTGTTCACAAGGATGAGGAATGTTCTGTTTTTTTTGATTTGTCTTTCTTCCATTGTGGTTCACTACATTTTTGGAATTTGGGACAGTATGTTCTCTTTACTCCTAATCTAGGGTTTGTTGATTAGAGTATCCTGTCAGTCTGACGTTGTTACTAGACTTTTAACGATGTTGTAACCCGACGTGATCCCTTGGTAACCCGAAGGTATAGAAACATGAATAACTAGGTTAGACAGTAATTGAATAGGGGGTTAGGCTTGTATCTATCTATAATACTTTCACTGTCAGAAGGAATAATGAAGGAATTGGAGAAATGATCGGAAAAACGATAAACTAGAACCATCGATCTCCATATTCTTATTCAGGTTATTGTAGCGAGAGAAAAGCGATAGAGAATACGAATTTAGAAGATGATTATCGAAATTAAATTCAAGTCACGAAAGTAACGATGTGAACCTATGCCTTTCTAGAAGAGTGATTACCAGGTTAGTGACTTTTAATTCTAGATTTATTATCACTAAACTTGACTTGTAAAAGGTTTTGACACGTTGCCTTAAGCAGATACTGCCAGAACTCTGATGTTTTCTTACACCTAAGGGTTTATTTCGAAATGGAAAGAGAGAATGCCCTTCGGGAAGAAAAGAAAAAGCCCTGCTACTTTTGTTCGCATGATGGTCGAATTCTTTCTAAATCTCGTTAGATGACAGATGGTATTAATAGTGAATGAAGGGGCTTCAGATCCTGGTAAGTCCAAGGATCTGGGAAGAGTTTATCGATGAGGAGAGGTAGTCTACTCTCTACGTGCGAATAATCTGACAGGGAACAAAAGGACTCTCAAGAAGTTTATATGGTTTTGGTGAAGAATTCTTTCTTGGGAGGGGGGAAAAAGTGTAGGTATGGTTCTTTGAAGACAGTAGAGTACACAATAGGCTCGGGAAAATATTGATCTCTGTACCTAAGAAGAAGGAAACAAGTCCGGAGTCTAGACTTGGAGGGTTATTCAAAGTTCTATGGAGAAGATTATATTCCGAAATCCATCTTCGATAAATGGGCAATCTGTGAACGTTGTTGAAGAAAGGGTCGCCTAATCTGCTTGTGCGTTGGTACTCTAGGAATGCGGGGTCAATCTTCCGAGGGGGGAGAGAAGATTAAAGTGAAGAACGGATTTCTTTCCTCCATTTAGGCGTAAGATACAGGGGAATCTTGATAGAACTTTTGTTCTTCGAAGTGATTGCTTCATCAGACTGGGAGATCGGGAGCAGACTTATGGGAGGAATATGCTGGGAACTCTGATCTGTCATGATTAATTTGCTAGAAAACTTAAGATGAAAGCAGAGAGGAAATACTCGGTTTTAGACGTGAATTGTTAGCTATGGTTTGGAGTATCAGGGATCAAACTAGGAAAGATTCCTCAGAGGGCACACCTTTCATTGGGAGAACCTGATCAGGGGAAAGGGATTACAGGTAAGGGGTAGGAGACGGAGGAGAGAAAACTTGAAGAGTTCGAGGATCTACTCGACCTGTATTGCTCTTCAACTATTACTTTCACGGTACGAGGTGATGCGTGGGTCGAGGGTCTGTGATGGAGGACATTCTGTCTAGAAGCCCAATATGATCTCAACTAATCTTCTGTTTATTTCTAGATATAGACAGTAGCCCTCATAACAACTACTTATTACTACAATACATTCGACATTCTGTCTACGGGGGAGTTAGGTGAACAATTACGGGGGGGTGCATTCGTGCTTTGGGGGGGTCGCTCTTCTTTTCTGTTCATCTTTATAATATAAGAAGAAGGAACTGGCGTAGTCAATATAAGGGCCGAAAGAAGTTCCAAAGGCCACAATTTGTAATATTAATCGTATTGTATATTTGACGAACATTAATGGTTTTAAATGTTGTTTGTTCATATATTTGTTTTGGTTGTTTTCTTTCTACGCTTTCTTCTTAGAGCGTTCATTGAGTTGTGACTCAGAGAAGTAACCCTTTCTGTGGTCAACACATGGAGAGTCATCAATTGTACAGTTTCCTTGGTACACGAAGGAGATGTGTCTCGATCCTCACTTCTATATTTAATTTTTCAATTGTGTACTTTGTAAATTAAAAAACGCATTTAGATAATGTAGCTAATTTCACATTCAATATCAGATGTGTACATCCATTCTAAGCGGTATTAGATTTATGGACACTGTAATTGGCGAGGTATAATGACCGGGTGAACTTGCATATATTATATTGTGGGGGGGGGGAGGGTTCATGCAAGCGTAGTTGTGTGTTGGTGGGGGGGGGGGTCCCGATATTATTTTTGGAATAAGATTTTTTTTATCTGTTGTAGAAACCATTCTCAACCATACACATTTATGTGTCAATTTAGCCTTAATATTAGGCCCATGTGCATAGTAGTTATCCCGCATAAATTCGTGCGTTGTTAAACCGTTTTTTGGTTTTACTCTTGGATATTTAAAAAAAAAAAAAATGTTGCCACATTTTTTTTTTTTTTCGTGGAGGTGGCAGGTATTGTTGACTGCTAAACTTAGTCGGATATTATTCTAGACCATGAATTCTGACTACTAGTTAATTTTATTAATAGCCATGGAATGGCACTCATGGAATTTGTTGTCACTTTTCTATTTCTACCGTTGTCTAATCTTGATAGACTATCGTCAAGAAAGTTGTCTTATCTTGATAGCTTGGGTTGTTGAATAGTTTGTTGTGAACGATTTTGAGGTCAGTGTCCATATTTTGAAGCGCTAGATCGTCAGTCTTATGAAAAACAGTTGGCAATCCCGTATGTATTCAAGATTCATTTCTTTTATAAGGTTCGATAGGTTTAAGCGAACATCGTAGAAATGTTTCGTTTCGTAAGTATAGGCTGAGATGTATTCGATTCGAGTGTTCTGCGATGTCTCTGTTTGTGGGATGTTTTTGATGATTCGGCAGGTCCAGTGTCTGAGCAGAAATGATGGTGAAGGCGAGATGTAGCGATGTGTAGCGTCTTAGCTTAGTATTATTACAGGAAAGGAAGTCCTCATCATTGTTTGTTCTTATCTTAGAGAGATGATAATCTTGTCGTATAATATCCTACATGCCTGGAAGGCATATGTGATTTATGTGATTTAATTCTGTCTGAACAGTTAAACTGAATCCTTCTTATGCTGAGTAATTTATCGCCATCTTGTGATGTTGACTTTTGCTTAGCCTGCCAGTATTATAGAGTCTATAATAGGACAAGATTAGCTAAGCTCACGAACCACTTATATTGTTCACGAATCGGATTGATTGTCTGTCTAAGGGATATTTGCTTCTGAACTTTATTGAAGGGATTAGGTTTGATACCTTTGCTGTGTGAAGGAACCATAGAGGACGGATAATGTGGACGCTCAAGAAGGACATGCTGTCCTTGTTGAGGGTCCCATCTAGGGGACTTAGATTTCATCTCCTAGTTTGATATCTACTCGCTCTTATGGATAAGGGGAAGTTTACTACTGACTACCTTGTACAGCTGAATACGAATATCTAAAGGGCATATGATGTACATTATATGTGTGTCTGCTGTGTGGATGAATTGACTACGTCGATGATTCAATGATGTTGTATATACCTGTGATGTTTTCTGCTTAACGATGTCATGCATTGTCTCATTGTGTGCGTACACAATATATATTGCAAAAACATCACTGCTGTTAAAGCTTTATTGACTTTTACGTTGTATGGTCTTGATTGTGCGTTATGTTGCTTACTATAGTATTGACTATATCCTTACGTCTCACACTTTAACCAGGACTAAAGACACTGTTACTAGCTCATCATCCTGGTGTCAGGGGTGGTACATACTCTGCAAAGGCCAGGATTATATTACCTTTGGAAGCAGATGAAATACACACCTAACGTTTGTTGTGTGGCAAATGTGCCCATCCACGGAAACATTTATACACAAAACAGTTTGCTACTCACAATATTATATAAAAAAAAGTTAATCCGCCTCGCCTGATGACCACCGCCCATTTTCCTAGTATAAAAAAGTCACCCCACTTAATTCTCCACTGCAACGTGTATTATCTTAATACAAAGTCATGCATCACACTGATGTCACCTGCAACTGAGTTTCCTATATAAAAAGTATGACCAACACTGTTAGTCCATGCGCAAGAGTTTTCCTTATATAAAATCACCGGCTGCTGCTCATTGCAAATTTTCTTATATAAAAGTATCACCTCCGCTGATGCTCCATCCTCAATGAGTATTGTTTATATAAAAAGTATTCCCGCCGCTCTCACTGCACATGTTTATTTCCTTATGATAAAAAGTCATGCAAACATGTTGCTCATGCGCAATGAGTATTTCTTATATAAAAACTCACCCGCTTGTGCTCCACCTGACATTTTCTTATAAAAAAGACATCACCTGCTGATGTCACCTGCTCATGAGTTTTCTATATAAAAAGTCATCCGTGCTGCTCCACTGCACATGAGTATTTCCTTAAATAAAAGTCATGTCCAACGCCTGTGCTTTCTCCTCAATTCGTATTAAAAAGTCATTGCCAACACTTCTGCTCCACCTCAATCCTTATATAAAATGTCATAGCCCAAACCTGATGCTCACTGCGTACTGAGTATTTTCTTTATATAAAAGTCATCACCATCCACTGAAGCTCCACCTGCCGCTAAGTATTTTTTTTATATAAAAAGTCATCAACCGCCCTGAAGCTACACAGCACATGAGTATTTTCCTTTTATAAAAGTCAAACCCTCGCCTGAAGCTCCACCCGCAACTGAGTATTTCCTTATATAAAAAGTATGCACAAAACAACTAGTTATTCCCCTTGTATTAAGTCGCCAACTTGCCCCATTAACTCCCTTGTGTAGCTAAGTCCGCCATTTGGCCACCAATTTCCTATATAAAAGGCTTGAGTCCACCAGCGCGCCGCCATTATTTTGCTATATAAAAGTCATGCTCCACAGCGCTCCACATCGGTCACCAGGAATTACCTAAGTCCAACATACCCTACTACTAACCATTAGTAAGATAGATGACAGAAAACATGAAAGAGATTTAAACAGAAGCAAAACAAAAAGACAAGCCAAGGCTATGAAGTGTACATATTTAATAGAAGCAACAAGAAAGTAAGAGGAACATCAAAAGAGACAAAAGGAAAATCTATAGATGATTTGGCACGGGAGCAGAGGAAGTGCAGCAAAGGAACTATGAGGGCCTGGTACAACAAAAACAAAGTGAAAATTATATGGATGTATTAAATAAGAAGACAAAGGAGTCCCTTCCTAAATGACTTGTGGAGCAGTTGATAAAGATCTAAAGGACCGGACAATGCTAAATACTAACATTTCGTTTATTGACAAACAAGTCTGACAAATGTTCGTTGATATTTTAAATCTTGATTTCATAATCAAACTATTCATGACACGACAATTGTGCATTTTTTATTTTCGGGAGAGTTATATAGGAGAAAATATACATTATTTTTTTAACTTTCAACCCCGTCGACCCTTGGCTGTAGTTGAAAGATAATGCACTCTCTCGAAATAGAAAACAGAGAGCAAATGAAGTGTGAACGTGTGACGACGGACGCATTACCGCAAGGTGTTATGGTATTGGAAACTTTCATGCTATAATTTGCCGAGAAAAGAAAACATCGTGACTTAAAACGGTTAATTAAATTTGGTAGATTCACTAAATGATAATTGAATTTTATGGTAGTTACAAAATTTGGGTCTATAATGAGGTAAAACATGACTGACTTTCTAGTTTAAACTTTGGCCAGAGTAATTTCTTTAAGTTAATCTAGACGTTCCTTGAATGATTTAAAGAAAGCAGTCGTCAGAGTGAGGCTATTTGAATCTCCGTAGAGACTTTTCACAAATGATAATGTGGTGTCGGCATATGCGCTTTCTCTGTTCCGGATATTTGGGACTTTGGAAGAAATGTTCGAGAATATTCTCAGAGCCCAGTGCCAATTCATCAAATTTTCTTTGTGTCAGATAGTTAAGGTAAAAATATTGCTCAGATTAAAAGCATTGTCTTCGTTGAAAAACAATATCGCGTCCATGACATTGAAGTGATAGAGAGAAACTCCTTGTTGAATGGGAGACAGACCATTTTTGAAGTCTTGGTAACTTCTCAGTCTTCATTCTGAAACAAAAGCAGTTTAAGAACAAAATGAGACCAGGAGTATTTACGTACAACTACAGTAGAAACTCCATTTATCGAACCCCAATTATCCGACATCCAATTATCCCGAAACACTTTGTTCCAGAAAAAAAAACCAGGCGCCAAGCCAGTCACTGTAGACTACAATTCCGGAAATCTGTTGATGCGGCAAAGCTTCAAAATGAGGTGCGAACAATTTTGTAGAGGATGGATGTGCAAAAGGACGGTAACGCTTACATACAGGACGTCAGTAAGATCATATAAATCATGAACGTTCAGATATTATATCTAGTTTACCAATCCAGTGTACGAGTGCGTTCTAGGCAGAACACTGGCTAAACAGACAGTTCAACTTAAAATAATTTGTCTTGCCTACCACAGCAGAATAATTTTGGTGTACAAGTATTTCTCTGTGCGATAAGGCATTCTTCCAGTAGGGCTAATGCATATAAAAGGAACCGCAATGTTTTGTCAATTGAAACGAAAACAGAAATTATCAAGAGACTAGGAATTAAGTGAAACTGTGTCTTCACTGCCAGAATTTTCAATGTTGGGAAAGCTAAAAGTCTCTGACAACAAAAAGTAACAAGGATAAATATTATGAGTTTTGCATCGAAATTGGATAGTGAAAATATGGGTCGAAGAAACGTAAAACCATGAGAAATGCGAAAGATGTGAAATTGGAAGAGGCTTTGTATATATGGTTTGTGCAAAGAAGAAGCAAAGGGGAACCTATCTCTGGTTCTCTGTTGTGTGAAAAGGCACTTCAGTTCAACAATCAACTTGACGGTCCTCCTGACTTTAAGGCTAGCCAGGAATGGTTAAGAAACTTTAAATCTCGTCATGGCATACGAGAATTGGAGATTCAAGGGAAATCTTTATCTAGCGATGCAACTGCCGCTAAAAATTTTAAAGAAACATTCTTGGCTTTTTTGGAAGAAGAAGGTTATTCACTCGATGATGTGTATAATGCCGATGAGACTGGCTTATACTGGAAATCATTGCCTCAAAAATCACTTGCATCTCAGCGCGAAGCAGCTGCCCCTGGGTTTAAAAAGTGCAAAGAGAGAGTAACAATTTTGGTAGCCGCGAATGCCAGTGGAAGTCATCGTTTACCGGTGCTAATGATCGGCAAAGTAAAAAAAAACCACGTTGTTTAAAGAATGTGACATGTCTCCCATTGTGCTACAAAGCACAGAAGAGTGCTTGGATGAATAGTGAAATATTTCTTGATTGGTATACAAATCAGTTCATCCCAAATGTGAAGAGGTTGAGAGAACAAGAAAAGAAAAACTGGAAAAGTAATTCTTCTACTGGACAATGCAGACCATCTCATCCAGAGACGGATACATTGAATGCAGTTGATGCAAATTTTAAAGTAATTTTTCTGCCTCCCAATGTAAAACAGCACTGATTCAAACCAATGGATCACAGGGTGTTATAGCAAAAATTAAAAAGATGTACAAGAAGGAAGTCCTGCGTCGTTTATTGTTGGGTGAAGATGAAGAAAGTGTGTGGTGGCGTTTTCCAAAGAAAGCTTAATCTCAAAGACTGCTGCTATATGTTAGCTGATGCTTGGACCACCCTGTCACAAGATAATCTCAACAAGGTTGGAATAGATTGCTTGGGAAAAAAGGAGGAAATGAAACTACTGCAGTGGACACAAATGATGATTGTATAAATGAAGTTGTGGAACTGTTTCAAGCAATGCCCGGATTTTCGGACTGTGACAAAGATGATGCACACATGTGGCTAGAAGATGATAATGATTCTGGTTTTCAGTTTTTGAATGACGGAGAAATCGTGTCTTTTGTGCACGTAGAAAACCAAATACATGTAGTGACCTGTGAGGCAGACTTCTCAGAAGTACATGATGTACTTGTGAGTTATGAACAAAAACCCAAAACGTTCGACCAAGTCCTGAAGAGGCCTTTATAGCACTAGAAACAGCGATGGCTTGGTTACGAGCAAGAAGATGACAGCTGTCCTACACAGCTTCTGCTGTTTGGAAGAGAATGCGGGACTTAGCAGCCAAAAGGAGACTATCCAGTTTGGTGCAAAAGAGGATTCCTCATTATTTTAAATAGTGGGCTACATCTGTGCAAGTACATGTATACGTAAGTTGCGCCTGGTTTTGAATCGTTTGTAATGTTATTTTGAAAACATTTCTCTTTCTTAACAAAAAATAATTAATACAAGTAGTACATGCACTGCAGTGTAATAAAAGATTTTGGTGATACGGTGATCTAATACAGTGTGGGTATTATTATTACAGTACAAGTAAATATGTTTTATAGTGTATTTTCCTTGTGATGGTTAATTATTTTTAGAAATATGTGTACATGTACTCGATACATTATGTAACCAATTATCCGAACATTTGATTATTCATTGTTTTCATGGAATAAATGTCCTGGCCCATTTTCTTTATCGTGCTTTTTTGCTCGCACAGAATATGTCTAGTTATAAGGTTGTTTCGTAGATTTACGTAAGGGATGAGGGTTGGGGTTTGGTGGTTACCTTAACCCTAACCCCAACCTAATCTAACCTAACATAGGGTTCCATTTGTCCGTTTTCCGGGCCAGTCCCGTTTTTTGATAAAATGACGCGGTGTCCCGAATTTTTCAAATGTCGCTTTTTTAAGGGTTCCTTCCTGAAAAAAAATCTTGGGGTACGGATTTATCCGTGTTTTAGTAGTGTTGCTTTTCAATTTCGGTTAGTGGACCTCGGTTTGAATCTCGAATAAAATTCGAAAAAGTGACCAAAACAGTGTACAGTGCGCATTACCACATGATTTAATGGCGTATTTGCAAAAATAGTACAGATTTTTATCGTTTTTCATCGCATAAAGCGAAACGTAAGTGCAGTATAAATGCTAAACATTACAAGAGAATTTCTTCATTAACGGTTGTAGATGAAAATGTGGAATGTACTTTATTCAGCTCTAATTTTGCATTTTCTCATGGTAGTCGGTCAGACGTAGTAACTAGTGAAAACGAAAAAAAACTATAAATGTGCTGTTGAAATAAGGCTACAAGCAGTATACAGCCTTTCTTAAGTTTGAAACTACCATAGGTGAAGTGTCTATGACTTCACTCCCTTGACGCAGTATTGATATGCAGGCTACGTTCACCGTAACTTTATAATAACGTATTACTTCCCTTCTTTCAACTTGCGTATCCTAAATGGATTTATTTATTCCTCTCTCTAAGCCCTCATTCACTCACTTCCTCATATCTATTGTACATATATAACAGGATGGGTATTTTTGAGTTCTAACTTTTATTTACAGGATTGGTTAGGGGGTTGTTAGTGTTGAAGGAGTGGATTGTGGTGATCAAACTTCAATCTTTTTTCACTGTTATTTTCCTAATTAGTAGCGATGTCAACAGGTTATTTTAACGGTGCCCAGTTATCGTGTGGTTTTATCCTATTTTATTTCTTTCAAAAGTTGAGTTGTATGCTGTAGAAGCGTATCTCTTGTTTATCTCTGTCACAGTAAGTCGTGGAGGGTAAAGATGTAGCAATGTAAATTTTTTTTGGGATTAATAAAACAGTTAATTAGCTTCAGGAAAAATGGTTGTATTTTGTATTTTTGCGGTGAAGTGAGTATGTGGTATAATGCGGACTAAGTGCTGCCGATTGACTTTGTTGTGTGCGGTTTTCTGGTGAGATGGGAAGTATATACCGTACATTTTCATTTTTGTGTTGCCGTTAAATAAAGGAAAATATGTTTGTTTTTCAATCTGCTAAGACATTAATTGTAGACCTTTGGACGTTAATTGTGACACTACCTTACCAAAAAGGTGAAAAGTGTCTAGAATTTATGTATAGACCTGTCATTGGGGGGAAAGAAGGTAGGTTAAACGTCTGCGTAGGCAAGCAACTTTTGTTCCCTTTACTTGAATAAAAATGTAAGTGTTTGTCTAGTCTAATTTATTAGCAGTGGGTTTCTTTTGTTGGATTACTTCTATATTGGTTTTTTGTTGTAATTAAAACTTAGTCTATATTTTAATTTTTCGCTAACTAGATCCGACCCCTTCCACTTGTTTCCTTGAGCCTAAAGTATCTTAAAGCCTAAAATAAATTTTGTTTGAGTTTAAATGGGGTCTCTTGAAGAGATATATAGCGGTAGTTATCCTGTCTCTGCTAGTAGGGTGCAAAATTTATTTTTGATACCCTACACTTCCCACAGTATAATTACTAATCGTTTAAATTTAACTCATCTAGTATCCTTTTATTTTGGTATAAACTATCAAATTTGTCTTATTCTGTTATTCTGTATCGTAGGCATTATTACCGGATTAAGACAATCCAATCGCATGACCTTTATAATAATTTTTTCATTAAGTATGGTAAAAGTATTCTACAAGTTATAGATAGATTCT